>JAWPHD010001324.1:0-333678 GCA_037043455.1 Cyrtodaria siliqua
CTGGCCAGATTATTTTTTTTCGTGAACTTGAAAGCCAGAATTTTTTTTTTTAAGTTTTACTATTCGTAGAATAAGAAGGGCTGTTGTAGATCTACTCAATGTCTGCATCGTCAGGTTGGTTTTCAGTTGTTAGCAAGTCCTGTTATTTCAGCAACCACTGGTCAGTGAAACTTGAAATATGTCATCAGTACCATCAAGGACACTGCAGGTAGACACAGGTTCAATAACTCTGTTTGGTATTTAAGCAAAAGCATGTTTTTTTTATTACTTTGAATTTCTGGTTAAAGTTCTTTTTTGACAAAATCCATTTATTTTAACAACTTAAAGTCGTACATCAACAAAACTTCAGTAAAGCTTGGAATGTCAAGGGCACTAGTAGACACATGTTCCATATTAACTCTGTATTGCATTTAAGCAAAGTTATGTTTTTTTGTTCGACTTCAAAATGCTGGTTAAAGTTTTTAGGCAAGTTCTTTATTTCAATAGGTGATTGTTAATTATTAATACAACTTCAGTAAAGCGTGAATGCTAGCAGACACATGTTCCATAACTCTGTATTGCATTTTAGCAAAATTATGGCTCTTTTTCTGGATAAATATTTTCTGTATTGTATTTTAGAAAATGTGTAGCCTATAATTTTCGACTTAGAATTGCTTTTATTTTATTTTTGTTGGCAAGATCCATTTATTTCAATACCCACTAGCCATATATATATCTCAGCCAAAGGAGCCTGACAAGTGTCTTCACTTACAGACACATGTTTCATATCTTTTTATTTCATTTTAGCCAGATGATAGTTTCTTTTTTCAACTTTAGAGTTTCAGTTAAAGTTTTTTAAGCAGCTTCATATATTTCAATGAAACCACTGCATACATCCAATAACAATGGCAAGCCTGTATATATCATTAGCCCCATAAACCCCACACCTTCCCCAGATAGACACATATTTATTCTATTCTTCAGTTACCATGTCTGCATCCATCCTGTTCTCTTCCATCCCCTTCCCAACACCCTCCTCTCAACCCCCATCTCCAATGAAAATATTGTATTATTTCTGTGTTTTTTTCCCTATTCAGTAACACTTCACTTCCCCTCCCCACCCTCTTCCAAGTTCATATTCTTTCTGGGGTACTGAAGGTCTTGCTTTGATATTTGGAATATATGTTCACTGACCACCCCCACCACCGCACCCCTACACCCTACCTCAGTCGCCACTACCTATTAACCTCCACAATTAAGACTTGACCTTGTGAATGAACTGGCATGCATGGTTGGTGAGACAGAAGTGTCAGTGACCACAGTGACCTTGTTTAAAATTGACCTTGAATAGTGGAGAATGCTGTCCTTTCGACAGCTCTTTTTGTTTAATATGGATCTTTCCATATTTGGTGGATAGAACTTCATGTGCTGATATTTAGTTATGCTTGTACTTGTCTGCTTTCTATGTGAGCCCCGTTTTGCTCTTCTGAATTATGAATTGATTGGATGTTTTGTTTGGTAGGGGATTGTTTTGTACTGGGCAATGACTACCATGTTCCATACCATTCTTATTAACACTGGCATATAGCCCATGACTTTGTCTGTAACTTGGCATTGCATGTGGCTTAAGCTGCTTCTTAAGTCCATTAACTTGTTGATGATATTCACAAAGTCCATCGCATATAAGTACCTAGGACCCTTGTATTGTAATACTATCATGACCACTGCATACTACATTGATTACTAACATGTCCAAAGTACATCACATCTATAACTGTCATGGCTACTCTTTACCTCATTTTTCTACTACCATGACCACTGCATATTGCAAGTATTACTATCATGACCACTGTATATCACATTTAGTACTACCATGACTATTAAGACTAAATACCACATTTATTATTACCATGACCACTGAATACCCCATTCATTATTACCATGACCACTGAATACCCCATTCGTTATTACCATGACCACTGAATACCCCATTCATTATTACCATGACCACTGAATACCCCATGTATTACTACCATGAGCTATGCATACTACGTACATTTATTACTACCATGACCACTGAATACCCCATTCATTATTACCATGACCACTGAATACCCCATTCATTATTACCATGACCACTGTATACCCCATTCATTATTACCATGACCACTGAATACCCCATTCATTATTACCATGACCACTGTATACCCCATTCATTATTACCATGACCACTGAATACCCCATTCATTATTACCATGACCACTGTATACCCCATTCATTATTACCATGACCACTGAATACCCCATTCATTATTACCATGACCACTGTATACCCCATTCATTATTACCATGACCACTGAATACCCCATTCATTATTACCATGACCACTGAATACCCCATTCATTATTACCATGACCACTGTATACCCCATTCATTATTACCATGACCACTGAATACCCCATTCATTATTACCAATGACCACTGAATACCCATGTATTACTACCATGAGCTATGCATACTACGTACATGTATTACTACCATGACCTCTTGATACCCATATTTATTAATAATATATCTCATGTCAAACATCCATGTTCAATGTTCAAAGACTGTTATTTCCCCATTTTTGTAATATCGCATATCGCTTGTAATGTGGAGTGAGTTGCTGAAAAGTGCATGTCTACATACACAAATGAAAATCAGTGAACAGTTACTAAAATGGCTGACAGTTTGCACAACTTTCTGAAGATGATTTGAAGTTTACTCGTGAGTTCACAGCTGAACATACCAAAAGAACATAAAGAGCCATCAGCCAAAAAATGTTTTCTAGGTGCTCAGAATAGTGATTTTGAACAGAGAGAAGTGACCATGTATTTCAAAGGAAAATTTAGCCGAACCAAATATCTTTTTCAAACATATTTTTCAGTATAATAAAATAAATGGCCTTAGAAGGTTGACAAATATTCACCGTCACCCTCACAGGATTGCAATATTTACATACTACCATGACCAATGTATATCACATTTAGGCCATTATTTTTTATTATTTGTTTTACAAACCATCAAGAAAGAGAATAGCTGAAGGAGGAAGGGAAAAATTCCCTAAGGAAAAATAAAAAAAACTAATTTCGTTTTGTCGTAGGAGGGTTCGTAAAACAAATTATCAAAAAATAATGGCCTTATAACAACCATGACTTATGTATACCACATTAATTATAACCATGAATATCATGTTCATTACTACCATGATCAATGTATACCAAATTACTACCATGATCACTTTATAACACGTTATACAACACATTTACTGCCACCATTGCCAGTGTATACTACATTTATAACTGCCATGACTAATGTATACCACATGTATTACTACCATGATCTATGAACATCACATTTATTACAACCATTAATACTATCACTGTCTTCTACAACTCATTTCAACTTGAGATTTCAATAAACTTCTGAGCAGAAGTTTCAATAAACTTTTAGTAGCGGAAGTTGTGGATGTAGCCAGATTGTGGTTAAACATATCCATGTTGAATTCAGTGGCTGATGAAGTAGATCTACATTTATCTTATTGACTGAAGAAGGAGCCAGATTTTTTTCCTCTAATTGGACTCAGAGCCAGATTATTTTTTTCCAACAATTTGAGGGACTGTTTATTTTTTTCCCTTCAAGTCAGAGCCAGGATATTTTTTTTCAGCAATTCAAGGGCCAGAATATTTTTTTCAAAAAAAATCCCAGGCCCCCCCCCCCAAAAATCAAAATGGTTGGTACCTTAATAAACTCCCAGGTTTAACAACTTGTGAATGACAAGATAGCCATCAGTTGGATGATGTATGTTCGACCAACCCGAGGCGTCCGTTTTTTCTGATGCAATATTTTTGATTTCATCAGACGCTTCTAGATTCTGACATCGAAATTAATATAAAGCAATGTTCGTGTCATACACACATCACGTCTGTTACTTTCCAGGGACCGTTCTGAATCAACCCTTACCATGCAAGACCATGCAAGTGCATTATACAGAAGCAAGTATTGATTCTGGTTTATATTTAGAAGTTATCTAATTTAAAAGTACACACGGTAATCTTGAAGTATTTCAAGGCTTAAAGAGGCTCTACCTATATCTACGCGATTTTTAATGTAAAATATTAAATACTCAATATTACTGCATTTATATGTATACAAAGCTATTTTATGAGTATTCTAAGAAGAAACATGGTTCGTATTCCAGTTCTGTAAATTATTAATTATGATCAAAACAATATCTTGAATAAAATGCTAATCAGCCGTTTATTCCTGCCGGAGAACTACGAGTTTTTACGATTTTCTCGGACATGCGCAATGCGATTACAAACTATTCGTCGCAGTTCCGATAGCAAACGATTCGATCGGAACTCTTCGCTAGTTAGACGAGGTAGTAATCGGAACTCTTCGCCAATTTCCGTACTCGGGAATAGTGCCGAGTGACGGAATCCGACGAGGCAGTTCCGATTGACGAGGTAGTTCCGATTGTAAACGAATAAGATCGGAAAATCTCCGCAATCGGCTTGTCTAAAACAATTACGAATACAATTTCAAAAATCCGATATTTTCAATCCTGTTTTTCCCCAGCAAAACGCATATTACATTGGGTGAAATTATTGCCACTTACCCTTTTCATAGTCCTCTTTATAATTAAGTAAAGTTTATATCAATTGGTGGACAAAAACATATAGGTAGAGCCTCTTTAAAAAATATCAAGATTGCCGTGTGTTCCTTTAAGCTTGAAAAGCATATCAAGATTGCCGTATGTCCCTTTAATGCAAGTGACATGAAACAGTGGGTAACATAAAAATGAATACGCGACAATCTTTTTTCATTTTTTTTTAAACCCTCAACGTCTCGTTCATATTTCTGTATAACTTACATATTTGCTTATGAGTGATCATTAATTATTTGAATATTTCAAAGCAATTGTTTTGCATATTACTAATTGTGGCTGATGTTGCACAATTAATTAATTGAACCAGTGAAGTAATAAGATATTATTACTTCACTGTTTGAACTTATGGTAGAATAACGACGACAACTTGAACGCTCCCAACTTTCTACCTTCTATTTATATATAATAATGCGAGTAGATTTAGTAAAAATGATCCTGGATTAATAATCCATGTGTAGTTGTAGTGCTTCATAAATATTTCCAGATTGCTTTGTGTCCCTGTAAGTTCCATAAAATTAAAAAAATAATTACAACCGCCTTGCATGTTTCTGTATTAGCTAAACTGAATACCGGCTTGCATGTTTCTGTAATAGCTAAACTGAACGCCGGCTTGCATGTTTCTGTAATAGCTAAACTGAACGGAATTATTTCTACAGTATGTTTTTTTTTTATCTTCAGTGTTTTTTATGGGTTTTTTTTATATAAAAAATACAAATAGGATTTAAAAAATACCAATATCAAGTATTCGTTATTAATCGATTAATTTTCACCACGATTTGTTTTTATATAGATTTAATATAAAATACATTTTCAAATATTTCTTTTCTCTAAAATGAATGTCTTCGAATTTTCGATATCAAGAAGAAATTAAGCTTCGTTATATCATTCATCGATATATATTTCTTTTACATATAACGTCCTTGACATTAAAACAAGCAAATTCGATGAATTGATATCCCCCACCGAATGATTATTATCATGAGTGGAAGAAATGTGTTCAGATATTTTTTTAATTAATATAAAATTGACCCTTCATAAATTCGAATAACTACTAGATATATATATTTTTGAAATTCATCACCATATTAGATTTGAAAGAAATATGTACCATTTTAAGGCATTGACTTTTATAGTGGGACTAAAGGGCTAGACTGGGTGTAATATTATCAGGTGTGTATAATATAGTAATAAATGCAATATACATTCTCACGGGACACCGGTAACACGTGAATTGAAACCGGCCCGAAACATTTTTATTTTAATCACGATTTTAACTGTTTTAAAACTGTGGAGGTATACTGGTGACAATATATATTGTGACACCATATGCGTGTGAACTGAAAGGTATACACACTTGACAGTGATTAGACTGCATTAACTGTTAGTACTTCGCCGTGCTGGAGCGAAGGGTATATTTATACTGCAACACCGCCTCTTCTGACGCGTTATCAGTTTTCGCGGTATTGTTATCAACAACATGTTGCCTCCATTTGAGATCAACGCTGTTTGTTTGAGATCAAAAATGAATTAAAAGACAATCCCAACCAATTCCAAGGACGCCGTCGTATATATAAATAGTGTGATGACTATGTAGCCTATTTTGAGACTTGCAATATGCATCCAAGAACCTAAACTGAACATTCTAAATAGTGTATCGAGGGGACCCACCACGAGTGTAAATTAATCCCTAATATGGCTGATTCAAAGCTTTCAATACTTGACAAATGGGGTGGAGAACAGTTGAACCTGACAAACATGTACACAGACCATCCCCGTGAATGTATTCCATCCAAACTTAAGAAACCAAACAAAAGTAGCAAGGCAAGGGATTGCATATTTGAGAATATTGTGTCCGAGCTTTATGATGATGGGGCAAACATGGAAGCCTTTACAACAACTCGTTCTCGCATACATGCATGGTTGTATGCATTTTCCCTATACTACTCCGATCAATACGGGGATGTAGGAAGCCAGTACCATGTCAGATGGGCAAATGATCCAGTAGATTGGGTCCCCACGGACAATCCAAAACGCAAACTTAAATCTGTGAACATTGAACTGAGTCAGGATGATAAGGGTTCCGCTGGAGATTTATGTTACAAGGTCACAACTTTTGTCACAACGGGTACTATCCAAGTTCAGGGGAAGCAATTTCGATCCTTCTTCTCAAACGAATTTCCAGTGCTTAAGCAGTTGGTGCTTAACATTGTACAAAATGCAGTACAAAATGCAGATACTCAGACCGTCACAGATATGGAACCGTCTGCTGAGAATGCTGATGAAACCGAGCTGAAAAAAATGGACTTGGAGCCCCACATAGCAGACATGATCTTGAACAATTTAGTGGGTGTACCGGTAGATGAGGACAGAACTTCACAATGCCTTCCTGAAAAACAGACTGTCCCAGAGCCGGATCACGATATGATGCTTTCGGATGAAGATTCAGATGAAGGGAGCAGCAAGCCATCGTCAACAGACAACCATGCACGTTCAAATACATTTACCGTTAAATCCATTGGTGAAGGTCACACAATTTTGATCTCTCGCATCCCTGAGGTGGAAGCTGCATCAGAGTCGAGTAGGGAGTTACACCAAACTATAAATAATAATATTCAAAACAAAGTAAACTCTGAATCTGATGTTCTTATTGATATAGGTGAAAGTAATGAAAACAATAATTCCCCAGTTGTGTCTGTTCCATTACAGTGTGCTAGTGGTAGTGTTCCCCATTCGGTAAACCATGTTCCATTGACTGGAGATGAGCCAACCCCTTCACTTATGCCTGATATCACTGATATTAAAAACACCTTCAAAAAATTAGAAGACAATTTAATATCCTCTTTTGACAATTTCAAGGCCACCCAGTTAAACTTGATGCACTCTAAGTTTACAGAACTTGAAAACTTGGTCCAAACTATGTCGGTCGTGACAAAAAATACGTCGGCTCACCTCCACACAATGGTAAACACCACGAGGCACAAACCTAGTGTAGATGAATCGGCCAAATGTAAACAGTTGGAAGATCAGAATAATAAATTATCAAACCAACTACGAGAAGCGCGCCACCAACGTGAACTTGAAAGAGCCGAGTTACTCTCAAAACTTGACTTGGAAAAGAAATCCCACACTCACCTGAGAGAGCAGTCTGAACAAACAATAGCACGATTGAACGATGAACTTAACCGCAAGACTGATTCTCTTAATGAGCAGACTAATAGATCCCACAAATTGGAACAACGCTGTGAGGAGCTATCTACAGAAATTCTGAGGGGGAAAGATGAACTTTTGTCGGAAAAGATGCATAACGCTGGTGTAAACAATATCAGTAACAGATTATTCAGCGATATTGTACAAACAAACAGACCACAAGTGGAAGCCTCTGATGGAAATAACACTAGTAAATCTGATACTAACAATAATCAAAACAACCCCCTTAGTCAAAACAGGCATGTTGACCCCAAGAAGAAAATTATTCTTCTCGGGACTTCTAACATTGAACAAATAGATCCTGAGAGAATGAGCTCTCAGTACAGTATATGTAAACGTATAACTTACACAATGAATGAGGCAACAACATTGATAAACAATAATTTGGTAAATGAGCTAGCAGCACCTGATGCTGTAATTCTACATTCGAATTGAATTGAATTGAATGTTGTTTAACGACATACCCTAACTAATGACCTTAAACAGAAATCTGCCTTAGAGTGTGCCCAAGAAATGGGTGATTTGGCTAAGGTTGTGTGTGAAAGTTGGCCTCAAACAAAGTTGATTGTCTCACTGGCTACCCCTAGAGGTGATGACATTTCATTAAATAATAAGGCTCAGTTGGTTAATGCCATTTTGAAAGATCAGTTTACAGAATCAAACAACATCACATGCTGTGATAACAGCAATCTTGCAATGCGGAATGTACCAATTAATACATTCTTTAACCAACGTGATAAATATCATCTTACACAAAATGGGGTAGCCCGGTTGGCAAACAACATGAGAATCTGTGTTGATTCAGCTCTTGGCCTAACCAGGGCATCTCCCTTAAATCAGAGGTATAGGGACAGGGATAATTCTAGTCAAGTTCAGAGATCATCATATAGGAGAAATCAAGGATACGGACAGCGGCGTCCATGGAACCATTAATCAATAATTGCCAGTTGTTAATCAATAATTGTCAGTTGTCAGTGATTAGGCGAATTCTTTGATAAGAAAGAATTGTATGGTTTTTGATTTTGTCATTTCATTATATATATATATGTATATATAAATACATATTCTCTCTCACTCAATATTTTAGTCCTGGTTTTAGCATTTGGAACATTTGTTTCTTAAATTTGAATTCAATAACAAGATTCAACAATATAGTGTAACAAGTATACTTTTGCTAAAATAACACAGATACCCTTGTTTTGAAGGTTTATCTGTTGCATTTTAGAAATTATCTATACTGTTTATGTCGGTATAGCTTTTAAAAATCTGTATCATAAGTTTACCCATTCAAACTAGATTTGGGATAAGTAGAATTGTAAACTGCTTGCTCCAAGTTGGAGCGGTGTTCGGGTGACTTGAGTATCACATTTTAATCTAGTATTTAGTGGGGTTTTTTGTGTGTTTTTTTTTTTTTTTTTTTATATTTTCGTACGTGTTTCTATTTAATATTAGGCTATTGGTGTACATTCTGTGTAGCGTGTCTCCAATACCATTTAATACCTATTTACCTTGTTTTAAGGACGATTTTATTCTTCACAAAACTGGGCCAGTTGATTTGTTGATACAATTACCTTGTGAAGACAGAGCATTCATACTGTTTATAATAATTATTGTATTCATTTTTGGTCATAGTTTTTATGACACCTTGGGTCTTAACTTTGTTGCCTAACTTTAATAGACTACCGTTTAATCAGTATTGAATAGAGCACTTTTTCACATAGCACTGAGTAGAGCACAGTCCTAGTATTACATATTATAAAAAAATATTTATATACATTTTACTTGCATTTTTGTGGAGTGTCATCACTCGTCATTGAGATATAATTGTGTATAGTTGTTAAATATACAGTAGTTAGTAACATAAAGCTCAAAGCTTTTATTTCTAATCAATAATATTTGTAATCAATAATAGATATGTCACCTAAACTCCCTGTCAAACAGGTGTCTTCCCTGAGTATGTGCTTCTGGAATGTAGGTGGATTACGGTCAAAATTGTTCGACAAAACCAAAGATAAAGTATTTATAGACAACATCTCTCAGCATGATATCATTTTTCTAGCAGAGACTCACCTTGGCTATAGCGATTCAGTAGCTATAGATGGTTATACATATTTTCCTGTGTGTCGTCAAGTCTCAAGTAACAACAGGCATTATGGGGGTCTTGCTATTCTTATTAAGCAAGGGATCAGACATGGGGTAAAAATACTTCCAATAACTAACTCAGAATTTCACTGGATACAGTTGGATAAAAATTATTTCCATTTTTCTAAAGATATTTTTATATGTACCATTTATTATCCACCAAGTTCATCTTTATACACAAAACGTTTAGAGGTAGATATACTTAACATATTAGAAGAAGATATTTGCATATACAGAGATAAGGGGGAGGTAATCCTGTGTGGTGATCTGAATGGTCGTACCTCTTCTGAACCAGATTTTATAGAAAATGACCAGTCTTCTCACATTCCCTTAAATCAAAACGATTCTGTAGATTCAGTATTTAAACGTGACAGTCTTGATCAGGTATCTGATGCTAGGGGTAAAGAAATACTTGAACTGTGCATTTCAAACAGGCTTAGAATTCTTAATGGTAGAACCTTTGGTGACACCTTAAGTCATTTTACTTGTTATACACCTCAAGGCAGTAGCGTTGTTGATTATGCCATTTTTTCTGAAGAATTGTTATCTCAGGTGTTACATTTTGCCGTTGCTGATTTTGTTCCCACATTATCTGATACACATTGTAAAATTTCTTAGAACATTATTGCTGATTTTCCATATCATTTGAATAACAAACAAACCAGGCCAATGCCCACTAAGTACATATGGAATGAACAATCAGTTAGTAAATTTCAGTCGGCTCTAATAGATCCAGATGTAAATGAGCAAATTCATAATTTCATGAATAAGGATATTGAACTATCGGAAGCTAGCATAAACAAAGCATGCGATGACGTACAATATATAATATTATTGGCAGCGAATAAAGCACTCCGATTATCTAAAAGCAATAACAATAGAAAGAAACAAAATAAGAAATGGTTTGATAATGATCTAAAATCCATGCGCAGTCATGTTATGAGTAAAGGTAAATTGTATTCTAAATATCCATTTGATCCTATTATAAAGGGCAGTTATTATAAGTTATATAGGCAATATAATAAACTCCGTAAGTATAAGGCTAAACATTTTAAGGAAACTATTTTATCTCAATTAGATGATTTACAAAGTGAAAATCCCAAAGCTTATTGGAAGCTCATCAGCTCACTAACGGATGAAAATAAAAAAGACCATGCACAATCTGTTGAGGCTTCAGAATGGTTTGATTACTTCAAAGATCTTAATTCTATACCTGCTACATTCAAATCCAGATTAGATGAACTTGATTCACAATTAAATGATATGGAAACGAACGACTTGCAACTTTTCAATGAATTAGATTTTCATATAACCACTAAGGAAATTCAACAGTCTATTAAAAAAATAAAGTCTGGCTCTTCCTCAGGATTAGCACTTATATCAAATGAAATGCTTAAAGCAGGTCAGTCCGTCCTGTTACCCTCACTATAAAAAATGTTTAATAAAGTACTTATTTCTGGCTTTTACCCAAATGAATGGACACATGGTTACATAACTCCTATTTTTAAGGCAAAAGATCCAAAGAATCTAGAAAATTACAGAGGTATAGCCGTTACATCATGCTTAGGTAAACTGTTTAACAGTATCCTCAATGCCAGGTTAGATACGTTTTTACAAAAGCACCAACTAATCAGCTCTCTTCAAATTGGATTTTCAAAAAAATCTAGAACCTCAGATCACATGTTTATCCTTAAAAGTCTTATTGACAAATATATCAACTCTGGTACCAAACAATTATTCACTTGTTTTATAGACTTCCGAAAAGCATTTGATACCGTTATACACTCGGGCGTAAAGATTAAACTCCTAAAAATGGAGATAGGGGGATTCTTTTACGAAGTAATTAAAAATATGTATCAAAAGAATCTTCTATGTGTAAAGGTAGACAACAATTCTGTAACGGATTCCTTTGTTTCACAGATAGGTGTTAGGCAAGGAGATAATCTCAGTCCGAACCTGTTCAAAATCTTCATTAATGACCTGCCAGATTATTTATCTGATACTGCTGATCCGGCTATTCTTAACAACACTAGGCTAGATTGTCTTATGTACGCAGATGATGTTGTTCTTTTATCTACTACAGCTCTTGGGTTACAAGAAAAATTAAACAAGCTTAATCTCTTTTGTCAGGATTGGTGTCTCAATAATAATATTTTGAAATCTAAAGTGTTAATCTTTAATAAGGCCGGTAGGCTAGTAAAAGAGAAATATGTCCTTCAAAACCAATCTTTAGAATGTGTCTCCTCTTATAATTATCTTGGAGTTACATTTTGTGCATCTGGTTGTTTTTCACGCGCTCGAAGTGACTTGTATAAGAAAGGTTTGAAAGCCCTTTTTATGTTAAAGAAAAAATTTAACTCCATGCATCCGGGTATATCCACAAGTTTGCACGTGTTTGAACATACAATCAAGCCAATTTTACTATATGGTAGTGAGTGCTGGGGATCTTTTGGGAAAAGGAATTTTAATCCTTGTGACTTTACTAAACTGTCTCATAAGTTCGAATTTGAAAAATTACATATAAGATACTGCAAATATATTTTAGGGGTACATAAGAAAACCACCAACTTTGCTGTTATGTCTGATTTGGGTCGTTTTCCTGTGTACTTTGGTGTTATCATGTCGATGTTAAAATATTATCATCGTCTAGTAAATAATCCGTCCAACCTTCTTGCTGATGGTTTGCTTGAATCTAAAAGTCTTCATCATAAAGGTATTCACTCATGGTACTCAGAAATTGTATCAATTCTTGAAGTACTTAACATGGACATTGATCAATTTTCTCCCCACTCTCCCTCAGTAATGTCAATGTCAAAACTTGTAAAAACAGTAAAACTAAAATTAATTGAAAAATTCCAGGAAAACTGGGACAAAGACAAAACTAAGCTCCTTCATGGAAAATTGAGAACTTACTTCACTTTTAAACATGATTTCCAATTAGAAGAGTACCTGTGTAGTATTGATAATTTTGAAAAACGTAATGCCATTGCTAAATTTCGTCTAAGTTCCCATAGACTTAAAATCGAAACTTGAAGGTATACTAATACTCCGGTGGAACATAGATTGTGTGAACATTGTACCAGTAATTCTATAGATGATGAGATGCATTTTCTCCTAACATGTCCTTATTATTCAGATGAAAGAACTAATTTATTACCATGCATATCTTCAGAATGTCCTAATTTTTCCAGCCTTGATTTGAATAATCAACTTATTTGGCTATTATCTTGTGAAAATATACACATTCTGAAAGCATTAGGTACTTACTTAATACAGTGTTTTAAAAAACACAATTAACCCTAATAGTCATTATAAATAATAATATATAATTACTGGTGTGATTATAGTTTAATGTACTGTAGGCGACTCTGCTCAGTGTATGTGCTCTGGTTTATTTTATTATTGTTTGTTTGTTACTTACCAATCATTGCAATCATTGTACTAAATTACTTGCTCCTTTGAGGGCCCTTAATTGGTTAATAGAATCTTGTATCTTGTATCTTGTATACAAGAAATGTAGAATTGTGTATCAATGGTTACTTTTTAATTACCTGGCCTGTGATATTTATCAATCTGATCACTTCATCTCATTACTACTGCTGCTATCAGATGATCTTGTTATTTCAGTATGTATGTCAAACATGTGACCCCTGGGATAGGGCCAAATCTGACCCCAGGGTCACCATTCAAACAAACTTGGTAGAGGACCATAAGCTGAGTGTAAATACAAAATATTAAACCTTTGACTATTGTAGATTTTTAAGTTTTCCCCTATATATAAGTCTATTTAAAACTGTGACCCCTGGGGCGGGGCCAGGTTCACCATTTGAACAAAATTGGTAGAGGATCCATAACCTGATAATACATAAATAAAATATTAAACTTTTATCTCTTCTAGTCAAAGAGAAGATGTTTGAAGTTCTTCCCTATAACGCTATGTAAAACTGATTTAACAAGGGTCCCTTAGCCCCCATTTAAAGAAACACTGAACCCTTGAACCAAGGTTTCTTAAGAGAAAAAAAACACATACATAAAAAATCAGAAAAATGGAACTCATGAACCAAGGTTTCTTATGAAAAAAAAAGAAGAAAATAATTAAAAAATATATATTTGCCTCCAGTGAGATTTGAACCCACGACCTGAATACAGTTCAAGTTTCAGGGCAATAACTGCGGCGTTACGCATTTTTTTTTCAATTAAAGGCCAATAACTCCGGCGTTACTGGGGCGATTCTGGAAAAAAATAGCCGCGTCATTACCAAGTGCAATGAAAATCCAACCTGCAGTTATGAAGATATGGTTCCGAACGGACGGACGGAAGGACAGACAACGCCAAATTACATGATGACTGATATAAAACACATGATATATCGAGAATTATTTCTATGTCAGGAAAATAAAATTATTGATATAATCTTGTATTTTTACGGTGCCCTATTTAGAAAGTATGTCAACCTTCACCATGATGCAATATGACAACTATAACGTGAAGGTGAACCCCTATGCCCCAATAACCTCATATTTGCTGAGATGCAAGAATCAAGCCTGGACATGTTTGTACGGTATCTCCTACTGGAGCCTCTCAAATGATGATATTTTGTCGATGCATTACATTTTTCCACCTTTTTATTTTAGTTATTAATAACTGAGTTCATCACCTCATGCATATATTTACATTAATAGTAATCTGTAACGTTGCGGCTGATGCAAGTAATCAGTCCAATTAAAATATTTGCAAAAAGCCGCTCACATCAGAGAATTAAAACAACCCCAAAAGTAGCCCCAATCAGTGTGAATCTGCAGAAATAGTGTGTTGGGTATTCCCCTTTTTACTAAAAATAGATGGACAAGCCGTCATTCTCGGTGACGTGGCCTATTTTCATTCGGGTTATTTTGTTGTTATCCTACAACCCTCGCATCAATTTTAGTACATAATATTTTGATGGTTGTCTCCCCTAGATCGAAACCATGTGCTTTGAAAAACATGTTCAGACAGGTTCAAAAATGTGCTTAGCTTTTCATTCATAAGTGTACCGGCTCGATAGTCAGTGGGTGTTAAACTTTAAATCCACCGATAATCGATCACTATTCGATGATAGAGGGATTTAATAATCTATAAATATGCAGCCAATGAAGGTAAGACTATGTTATATTATAATTTCAATAAGTTTAAACCTAATTAAAAGCAATGTTTATGCTTAAGCATCATTAATATTACCATCAATAAAGATAGTGCTGATTATAACAAAATAAAGACACAGCAAACATTGCACAATTAATGGGATCCCAACTTTTACGTGGTTTATTTTTTTAGATCATATAATCTTAATGTGTAAGATCTTTAGATAACAGATTTATAAAACACATACATATATAAATGATACTGATATGTATTTTGTTTAAGAAACAAAAATAACAACAACAAAATGTTGCAAGGTGCTCGGTCACTATGTAAAAACAAACAGTTAGATATATTACGTTATGTTAAAACATAAAATATGTGTCTTGTGATGTAAATAAAAAGTAATAGCTTAACGGTGTTCCTTTATGGTTTGCTATTTGTTGCGGAAACGTCTTTACGAATTTAATCAGACTTCTTAATATGTCACCAGTTGCACAGTATATACCTATAACAAGCAAACTCTTATATTTATAATAACGTATAAATATTCTTTTTTTCTTCGGAGAATCGAACATCGGAAAACGCAATTAAAAAAACAACATGCATCACTATCAGTCAGTTGCAATATATTTCGGCATAGTTAAGTGATTGCCGTCTCAGGTCCCGCCATCTTGTCATGGATGCGTCAGCGAAATTGAAGCAAACGTCGGACTGACGTTTCGGCGACATCTTGAAAGCCGAATTTTGAAAACGAAAAAACAAACGTATTTCACATAAAAGAAACATAAACAGAACATATTATATGATTTATTACAACCTCATATTCAAAATATTAAATAATAATAATAAAAAAATAGAAGTTTTAGATCTATCTATATAGACTTTGACTGTTTTATAAATCATCAGAGGAATTATTCCACGGAAAAATGTTTGTCCTTGACATTTCTCGCTCTGGAAGTGTATGTTTTATAACTTATTGGTTTGCATATTCGTTATATTGTCTGAGTGATATGTAAATTTTGAATGCATCTTAAAGGGACACACGGCAATCTTTTTTTTTAAACTCACGGCGTCCCGGATAACTTACATTTGTTCAGTCATTAACATTAATTATAAGAATAGTAATAAGCACATTGTATGTGCATATTATTCAATTTTGATATTATTGCACCAATAATATATTAAAACTTAAAGTAAAATATGACGAAAAAACGAATAATTAAATTTTTATTTATAACCAGGTTAAAAGGTAAAGATGATCCTGGATATATAAGTCAAGACACCCATTTCAAACACTTCAAGATTGCCGTGTGTCCCTTAAACCATTGGATCGGTTAATTCATGCAATAAAACGTCTTGTATACGAAATAAAAAAAACTTCATTCACACATGTTTTACAATTATAGCAGCATGAGGAATATAAATATACGCACATTATACATATACATATACGCATATTATACATATAATATACGCATATTATACACATAATATACGCATATTATACACATAAATATATATATAATATACACATAAATATAAGCATAATATACAAATAAATATACGCATATTATACATATAAATATTCCCATAATATACATATAAATAAACGTACACATAAATTATGCATATTATACACGTACATATACGCATATTGTACACATAAATATATGCATATTATACATATAATTATTCTCATAATATACATAAAAATATACTCATATTATGCATCTAAATATTCTCAAAATATACAGATAAATATAAGCATATTATACATAAAAATATACGCATATTATACAGATAAATATACGCATATTATACATATAAATATTCTCATAATATACACATACATATCTGCATACTATACATATAAATATAAGCATATTATAAATAGAAATATACGCATATTATACACATAAATATACGCATATTATACATATAAATATTCTCATAATATACACATACATATATGGATATTATACATAAAATATACGCATATTTAAATAGAAATATACGTATATTAAATATACGCATATTATACAATTAAAAATTCCCATAATATACACATAAATATAATCATGTTATACATAAAATATAAGCATATTATACATAGATATATACGCATATTATACACATAAATATACGCATATTATACATATAAATATTCACAAAATATACACATAAATAATACACATAAATATATATAAATATTCTCATATTATACACATGACTATACGCATATTATACATATAAATATTCTCATAATATACACATTAATATACGCATATTATACATATAAATATCTTAATATTATACACATAAATATACGCATATTATACCCATACATGTACGCATATTATACGCATAAATATACGCATATTATACACATACATATACGAATATAATTATCATAAATACACGCATAGAATAGACATATGCATATTTTAATTAGTATCTTCTGAAAAACCCAGACCTAATAGGATCTGTGTTGAACAAATTGACATCGAATATGGCACATTTGTAATATAATAGTTTGGCATCGCTTACTTCTAAAAATTAAAAACTAATGCAGTACTGCTTGGAAAAATACAATATTTTCATATGGCATCTGTATATAGATATATCTGCCAGCTTGAATGGTGATCTGCTAGACGAAATGTTCATGTAGATCTGCTTGACCTACGGACGAATACACTTTGGAAAGGTTGATATTGAAACGTTTCCCGAAACAATTGAATTAGTCTATACATTATGCAATCTTTAATATTAATTTTTATTGTAACTGATATCACAGGCCTAATAATCTTATTATTATGTCTGTTGATAATGTGTCTGCAATTGTTTTCATCCTTCTAGGAATGGTACCGGTACCCATTCAGTTGGGAAAATTTGCATTCACGGTTTTGCCTTAAATTGGGAATGTTTCACTATCAAACAAAAACACTATCAAACAAAAACAATATTGTATGCTTAAATACTTTGCAAACACATAACCATGTATACGTTCTCTTGTAGTATTTCATTAACCTCAACTCAAAATAATATATTTTCCCAATTGTTCAGTTTCACCCTAAATATTCAAAATAATAACAATGTTGTTTTTTTTGGACTGGGAATTTTTTCCTTCTAATTTGGAGAAACGCTTTACTTTTTGCCATTTGGAATGGTACCGTTTTTCGGCACCACTCATATTAGGTAAAACAACAGTGATATGTGCTACATTATTTGATTCCTTTCAAACAGACATTTGACCTGTGCAATGAGAACAAAAACGTTATTGGTGTACCGAAAGTAAAACAAATCCCATTGAGTCCTGTACAATATTTTTCAAGCTTTCAAGTTTGCAATTTTTAAAATGAAGTTCAAACTAAGATTCACTTACATATTCTCAGTCATGAGACCTTCCTCTCTAGAAAACTGCTGAGAATAGTAGGGGTCATGGGGCATATAAGAAAATAAAATTCTGATCTTTGTTGACACCGTGAACAAACTGCATTCAATCGGCACCTCTTACATGTGTTCTACTTTCACTTCAAAACTTTCAAGTTGATAAATAAAATCATCATACAACCAATCAAATGATTCTTAGCTCTCACAAACGAGTCAATAAATAACAACAGGCATGCATACCATAGTGATTTACCTCCTGTATGCCTATAAACAAACAAAATAGACATACATTTCCCCTGCAGCATGTCTTAAACGAAAAAATCTCTCCAAATCATGAAAATGGTATGTTGATAAAAACAACCGTAATGTATTTTCCCCTCAGTATATCAAAAACGTGTATGAACACTTTAAAACTGTTGCTTTTTAACACAACATATACACTTCTAATATTGTCTTTGAATTTCTGTTTTTAACTGACATTCACAAACATCAACAAACCATGAGCTGAAACGGATATATGTACTTTCTAGAAATTAAATAAGAAGGAAATAAAACTATAATCAGTATGCAACAATGGACATCAATACACGTTTTAAAAGTAGAAAATATATGGAAGGTTGGAACTAAATATATTATAACTTTCAAACAGCATGTTTGTGGTTGCTGTGTCTCATGGAGTACTCCGCCTTCTGATCCTCAGTGTCACCCGTTATTATCCTGTTATCCAAAAAGACTATACGCAGTCCTCCTTACTTTTTTTCTTTTTCCTTTTTTTTTTATTATATATATATATATATATACTTTATTTTTGTATTATTTTTTTTGGAGTGGATATGTTTCTTGTTCATATTACTTTTTGTTTATGTTTTCCTTCATCATCTTCATCATATTTTGTTAATTCCTTTTTGCATGTGTTTTCTTTTTCGTTTTAATTTGTTTAAGCAAATATTAACTGAAGCCACTGTGACACTGAATAATTATAATAATTCTACCAATTGGTTCATATATATGTATGTTCCGTAGCTGTTAATACATACTTGAACTGTAAACACGTTTTCCAAGGAGAGGAACTTTATACATAATCGTTTACTTAATGTACTGTTAAATGTATGTATGCATGAATTCGAAATTCTTTTGAACAAAACATCATGACCTAAATTCAGTCATATAAGTGATACATTTGATTATTTATTTATTGTATTCATTTACCACTATACATGATTTTATTTTCCAATTTTGAGATCCATTTTGAGAATATTAAATTTCAATACAATATTGTTGTTGTATTCAACACAATTTAATAAGTTATCCTAACCAACACTGTGCCAAACTACTTATTACAATTTCGTATACATGTGCTAGTAATGTAACCTTGCAATTTTCTTTCTTTCTTTCTTTACATTTTCTTTTTATTAAACCATCATTTAGCCGTGTATTTATTTATTGTTCTGCGTCTAAAGGAAATGGTTCATGTATACAGTGCTTGTGTTAAAGTGAGACTAAGTACATCAGGAATGGAATTGGTATTATTTAATATAATTATTCAGATACATCATTTCTATATTAAATTAACAAAACAAAAACAAACAGAAAACAACAACAAATAAGCCATTAACCATCAAAAGGCACTGACCGTATAGAAAAAAGACCCGAAGAGGTAAACAAATTCGCAATATCAGTTGCAACGCGAGCGTCGAGTGAAGATATTGCCGATGTGATAAATGGTGTTGTAATTTATAAAATTATTATTTTTTGTGCTGTATTATATGAAACTGGTTAATGTTCCGTCAATATCTTTGAACCATTTCACGTTTTAAATTGGTCAGTGTATAGCTGTTTAAACAAATTTAGCGTCAGATCCCGATGTACACCCTTAATGCATTAATGTATATAGCACTGTACGACAACATGAAACATAAAATAATATATCATATACCTACCTCGTTTTACAACTTGCGTTTTATTTGCTCTGAACGAAGGAAATATTGATAACAAAAATAAGTTTGGTCCTATCCCGTTTTTCTGAACATATATACATATAGAGCACTCAATGTTTTGCAATTTGTATTTAAATTCATATGTTTCTTTCATTGACAATTTTGTTTTCTATGTTTCTCTTTGCTGTTTAGATAATCAGTTAAAACGTTTCCTTCATAAAAAATGTGTTCAAAAAGTCTATTATTGCATAAGCAAAATGATATAAATTATTTTTATTTTTACGAAACAAGGACTACTTGTTGCAGCATAAACGTTATATATATGTTTCACTTCGGAATGATATGTATTCTAATCCTACATACATATTCATTATAAACTGTAATTCCGCAAAGGAAAAGGTGTATATTATTAGATTTGGGATCCCGTGTATATTATTAGATTTGGGATCCCGCGTAAACGACATAAAAAAAGCTTATAAACATGCTAATCTCGGGAAATATTAACTTCGTCATGGGACTTTTTGCGATTCCATGCAATTTGTTATATTTAGGAAATGCAAGATTTTTGGTACCACCCCAAATTCTATCGCATTGTGGGGACCTGTATTTTATTCAATTAATCCATTAAATGAAATCATGAGCGTTTGAGAAATTACTCATGTCTTGTCAAGAAAATTGTATGATGGATAGATAATCTTTATTAATATAAAATACCAAATCGCCTATCGGTATACGATACAAAACACATCATATTCATAATTAACAGTCAATGGTTTGCTGGCATCAATTTTACCAGTATATGTTATATATTCATTAATGTCCAACTGTTGAGTACATGCACCGCTGCGGGTTCGAATCCCACTGGGAGCTCGACTTGTAAGTGAAGAAGTGTCGATTCTTACGGATGGCGGGAAGTGTACAGTACTGGTTCTGTCTGCCGCCACCACAAAAAATCGACCATCACATATAACCTGACATGTATTGAAACGCCATGCAAACAAACAAACAAATGAATGAATACATGCTTGCTATTTTCATACAAATATTTATACATAATTATGATCGTTATAACATTATGTTTTTCTTGTAATAGTAACATGTATGTAACGCTTACATCTAAAGTAAAAACGTATATGAGATAGATATTTCATTTCACAGTATATGATAAATAAGCAATTAGGCAAACAAATATTATATGTGTAAGAAGGACCGAAAACGATTAATAGTAATAATCATGCAATAAATGGGAATGTTTTTGTTTTTGACGAACAACTTATATTTATGATGTATTTGTAATAGACAGTTGTTGACTTTGTGTGTTGGGGAACTCTGGCCATCTATCTAATTTGCATATGGTTCAGACACATGTCTGTAACCTTGGGATCAAAAGGTCGAGGGTCTGAAGGGGACGATTGTCTGGAGGTTCAGTATAGGGGATTGCTGGCAGTCCAATTCTGATTCTTATTAAGTCGCTTATCCCATACTTCAGTCAGGAAGGCACATAATTCATTCAGGAAGGTATAAGCCAGAAACATTTAACATTTTAAATTACATATATTTTATCAAAGTTGTAGTTTAAGGCTAAATTAAAAAAAACTCATAGTTTAACTTTTTCGCTATACGGATATGTATATACAAACATTATTATGACCCCCGGTACGGCTTTATTTGTTACCCTGAAGACTTGATTTGAAAAGAATTGAATTGAATGTTGTTTAAGACACTTGATTGTCTAGTGTATAGCAATTATTTCTGAAAATCTTTAAATGGTTTCCCAATAAAGCGACACCCGGAAGAGGTTTATTTTTATCCTGGGAACTTGATTTGAAGAAGAAAACACACACACACACACACGTTCAACTGAACATATTATACACATCAGGGACCCCGCCCCCCCCCCCCCACCCCACCCCACAGGTTCTGAGACATCTAAGCCAAAAGTGCACATACTGCGAACGGACGGACGGATACAATAACTCACTTTGAACTCACTTTAAGATAGATAGATAGATAGATAGATAGATCAATCAATCAAACACATACACATATTATGGTATGTCAATGATAAACGAGGATGTTCTAAAATAAGATATCTAGTGTTTTTTGTTGTTGTTTTTTTAGTCTGTTAAAATGGATGTAGATAGCCTTAAAGCCTTCGGTTCAGATGAACTTAAAACCAGTGATTTCAGTATTATCTGTGGGGAGGCAAAGATGGTCTCAACCCGGTTCAGGTGCATTTTCCCGTTTTATGCTGCATACACATGGGCGTATTATTGGGGTGGGGGGGGGGGGGGGGGGTATCTTTGACAATCAAAAAAAGTATGTTTCAATTATTTGGGGTTGAGGACGTTATCCACGTTCACCAAAACATACAACATTATATAGGAAAACAGGTACTTTCTGAGCGTTAACCATTTTTTCTTCAAATTATTTGGGGGCCAACCCCCCGCACCCTCACCCACCACCCCTATGATACGGCACTATTAATATAGCTACAGTGTATGCTTTATATAATATGCTTATATATATATGCTTATAATATAGGGGCTAGCGTGGCGCAGTCGGTAGCGCGGCGGATTTGTAACCGGAGGCCTCGGGTTCAATCCCTCGTGGTGCCACTGAGTTCCGTCGGTGTGTTCTTGGGCAAGACACTTTACCTTAGCCTCGTCCGTCGGATGTGGACGTAAACCGGGCGGTCCCGTATATTCGATAATAAGAGTAGGACAGGTTCCCGGATTCCTATGTATCCTTCCCCTCTCTCTGGGGCGGCTCTAAATAACCTATACTGTGTTGATGAGCCGTTAAACAACATTCATTTCAATTATATGTAATTTATACAAGTAGGAAGGTATATTGATATAATCATAATCATAATAATGATATGATTATATCAATATACCTTCCTACTTGTATAAATTATTCGAAAGTTCAATAAACTAAAGGAGTAGCTTGGTTAAACCATTTTAGATGCAGACATTCTTTTTATTATGTGTGAAATACATGTATGTTTGAATTAAATTATCAAAACTTAACATGATTTGTGACATACCAAAACATAGGTGCATGTATATAAATAACGACAACAAACTTGGCTCACAGTTTAATATTTTCAAACGTTACATTTTGAACAAAATACAAATAAATATTTACGTTAGAATACGACATCATTTGAACAACAAAGATAAGATTATCTATGTATATGGTATGATAAAACTATATTTCGGGTTTCCAACAGCAAAAACTCCCTTCACGTGTAATTAGTTATATATAGTACATGTGTTACTGTTTCTATGCGCATCAGCAATTAAAAATAAACAACAGTTGCCATTGCTATGACAGAGAAGTACGAGGCTAAGAGGCGCTTTGAGGGTACAAAAATGGTAATTGACATTCTGCATCCAGGTGCGGATGCAGGATTTGAATTAAGTGGAGCGGGAAGGGAGCGGGGAAGGGAGCGGGAAGGGAGCGGGAAGTTGCTTCTGGCTAGCGGAGATGCCCCTGATCATTATTGCTACATGACGTTTGGAGTATAATATATTAAATATGATGATAGTATAATTTAATAAACTGCATGTGGTTAAAATAATCCGGTGAGCACTGGTTATGCGTATGGGGTGGATATGGGGTGGAAAAGTGGCGCACTTAGTATCTGGATCTGCCCTTGAGTCATCGATAGACAACGCTGTAGATATTTGTTAATGCGGTGTTTTAAGCAAGAAACTAGATAGGTACTTTAGTTTTGGTTAAAACATTGAATATTCGTTAGTAATATTAAAATAACGACACTTCACTTTAATTATTGGTAACGATCTAACGCTTGTAGAATACTTTAGTTTAATATGAAAACATTATATTTCAGAAAGCAGACAGTGTAGGTAGCCATTTTGTTGGTCTAGAATGGGAAGACAACATGCACGGCAACCTGGTGGAGGCCACACTCGCCTCGATACAGACCCAAACGCTCACCCCAATGATAAAAGAGGAGCTAAGGCTGAAAATACAGGCATCCCGACTGGCGGCTGGAAAGCAGGAGTTGCCCAAACCAATTTTCAAAGAACCGGAAAAATACAAGGTACTGATTAGTTTTGTATACTGATTTCTGAGTATGTGTGTTCCCAACATAGTTATTTAAGGGACACGTGCGTGGCATTTCAAAAAAAAAAATCCTTTTGAGCTATTAAAATAATAATAATATAATCTAATACATTTTATTATAGAAGTCCCAATACGCCTGAATAGCTTTGCAACATAATTTTTATGTTACCAATGTAGGAGCGACACTAATCAAATAAAGGTATTTTAAGCTAAGATGTAGCTAGTTCAATTTAAATGTGGTGTATGGAATGTCAGTCCAATCTGTAGTAACAATGTCGTATTGACCTATTGCTCTATTGCACGTGTATTGCTTATTGTAATAGCAATGTCATGTTGACCTAATCTAGATACAGTTAACATATTTTTAATGCAAATATGTTTATTACAGCTGACACCAGAGGAGGAAAGGCGCCGCGAAATTCGGAAAGAGAGCAACAGAATTGCTGCCAACAAATGTAGAAAAAAGAAGAAAACGCACCAGGAGGGAAAGAAAACGGTATGTTTCTATCTATACAAGAATGGTGATTTTAAAGATTTTAGTTTAAACATATTTATTTTACATCGATTGCGAAACAAGTTATTGCAACTTAGATTAATCACTCTCGATGGCTTCCTGGGTAGAACCAGTACTAAGCAATGTGGATTAATTATCTTGCTCAAGGATAAATAACGTGGCCGCGGCGAGGATCGAACCCATGACCTCTCGATCTGGAGTTCGGCGCTCTACCACTGGACCACGCACTCCACATTTTAAAGATGGTCATGGATTAGGCCTAATCTGCTACAGAAACGTAGTGAAAAACAATATTTAAAACAATTATTATCCTTTAAACCACAGACATAATAATTTGTTATGTGTTTAAACACATTTACTGCCAAAGGGTTATTTGACACGAAATACATCAAATACCATATTTGTATTATTACTATTTATAGCGCACATACGATGTCGTACATCAGAGACATGTACTCTAAATTTTACTCGTTTCAGACCAAAGCTGAACTCGAATTGATCAACTACACGCTTAAGAGGAAGATTGCAGATCTAGAAACAGAAAAGGAATGCGTCATCAAACAACTTAGGCAGGAAAATATAGACATACCGATGTTATTACAAAGTGCAGAGAGTTCAACAATGCAACCACCACTGCCCAACGTAATACATTTGCCGGTGTCTCTTCAGTCGGAACCCTTTGGCCACATTTCATCAACTTTATTAAATGTAACAACCAACTACTCAGGCGAGCTTCCATCCACATCCTCATTTCCTTTTAGGCGATATTCCACAGAATATACAAACGTGTCAAACCCAATGTCATCACCAACTCTACCACGACGCTATTCCGTTGATGTCATCAATCATGGAGTCCATGGCGGAAGTAGTTCTGTGTTTCGTGACAGTGGTAGCAGCTGTACTTTAACGAGTCCTGCAATCTACGACACGAACTACCAGCATTTAGACTTTTTATCCGACAATTTTTGCGATTTTGCGGAAGGTTCTATATCGACGGCAGATCCGCCGGATTACTTCGTACACAAGGACAGCGAAGATGCGCCTACATCCAAACAGGCAGACTATAAAACATGCGATTTACCGCAGGAGGAATATACAATGGACTTTCCCGAGGAGACCTGTCCTTCACTGGACCCCAGTCCGACTCCTAACGCTCAGTCGTCCAATCTATTCCTCTTCCAAGACATCTACCCACACAACTTTACTCCCTCAAATGAAAAGCCTGAACCAGATGATCACCATGAGCTAGACGAGGAACACGGCGGTGATGATTTCGCTACTGGGATATACGACAAGTTCTTCTTGCCCTTGCTAATAGACGACGAGGCCATGGTCCCTGGTAGCGGAAGCGGGTCGGACTCGCAGGGAGCGACGTCTCCCACATTTTATTGACCAGCTAATCCAGTTAATAAGTTTTCAGGGTGTTTAGTTATCGATATCGATTATCGATATTTAATATTGATGTTATGAGTTCCAACTCAGACTTTTTACATGAGATCGAGTGGGTTAAATCGAGTGCAACGTTAATCATGACTTTCAATGTAAACCCATGTTCAATGAGTTTGTATTGTTACAATTCGAAAGTGTAGTGGAATCGTATTGAATCGCATTGGCTTACTCACTCAAATACAAATACCGGTTTTATTTAGTATGCTCGCTTACAACACTTCGTTAAACGAATAGAAAAGGGAATATCATTACCTTTTTTTTTCTTTCGGAAAACACTTCTTCGTTTTTATGATGTATGTCGGCTGTAATTACAAACAGTAGCCTAGGCTATATAGTGTCACCAGGGCTAGAAATATACATGTTTAGCTTACTAGCCCACCGGCCTACTAGTTGTGTGAAATCACAAGACCTGCTCAAAATTTACTAGCCCAATAAATTATTTGACATAAAAGTTGATTTTTAATTTGAGTTTTGGTTTCTTTTCATGAGGTTTAAAATGCATATTGAAGATATCTCCACATTTCATACGAATGCAAGGCATATAAAAAGCTTAAGCACCTCGATCAAGTCTTTGCAGAAATGATACAGAAAACCCTCATTTTGATGACTGAGGCAATTGTTAATAAGTACATGTATGTAGGCCCCTATAGGCATTGATGGAAATATCAGGTTTTTAAAAGGTTAGGTTAGAAAGTGATGTCATTGCACACACTTTTAGGTTTATAATTTATTTCTTTTGACCATTTTTTAACCAGCCCTTCTGTCTACTCAGAATCAAACATTTGGTACATTTTACTAGCCTCGGGGTGTAGGTATCTACATTAAAACAAGCCGAAGCATACCACAACAAATGGACGAATTGGTTCATACTACCTCTGAATTTATAGAGACGTAAGCACTTGGGTTAAACTTCTAGGGATTAATTCAGTTTGTTTTATTTAACAAACTTCTTGATATTTAAAAATTTGAAAGAAGAGAGCTGTAACAGAAAAGAAAACGTGTCTCAGTTCTGGTCTTAAGTCTCGAGTTCGTACTCGAATATATACGAATATGTAATCCTGTGGAAAATCTAATAACTAAACATGCTGTCATTTTTGTTATAAGTATTATTGTTTTGTTTCAGTTAAAAATGATGTTGTTTACATTTTGTACTTTAAGAATCAACACCATTTTCATTTTTATTAATTACATTTCCATTAGCATTTAGGGCATTTTTCATTATTGATCAATATTGTTTCATCCTTGATATACGTTTTTTTCTGTTTTGTTAATTTCAATGCAATATCTGAGTATGTCTTTATTATGACATGGTAGTTTTTTCATACCTGATAAAAAACATGTCACACACACACTACTGCCTCAATTTAAATAGTTTGTATTGTTTTCATTTGATATTTTCATGACACTACAGAGTTTTTCCATTAATTATTTTGTTTAATATCTTAAGATTTTAATATTCCACATTTGTTCCAATATCAATTGCTAAAACCTCACCATTGTGCTAAGTTGGGCTGTTGTACCAGATACTTGATCAAATGCTGCTTATACAGTAAAAGCAATTCGCCCTAGTATATTGTGATGTTATACTATCATTATATCATTTTTCATATCACACCATTGAATTCATTTTGTTTTTATAATGGATCATTTAAATGTTCTACATTTAGTCAGTTCAAGCTTGTTTTGCTATACCTCACCATTTTATCGAGTTGTGCTGGATATAGATAATCCGATTTGTTTTGATTGTTTTTTAAACGCAACACAGCACATGAAACATTTTTATGAACTCAGTGCATGTAAGTGCATACACTTACATGAAAACAACCGAGTTGTTGTGGATAGTTGTTTCAATGGTGTTGATCTTAGTTGATCCGATTGTTATTAGAACTATCAGTCACACGTCTTTCCTTGTTAATTGGTGCTTTGATAACATTAACATTTTGAAAATTATGTAAATTTGGAAGTATGTATGCGTATGTGCGCGTGACTGTTTACTTTGTTTTGACAACAATAGGGCAAATGAGAAGAATATCTGAGATACATGTATAAGTAGTAGAAAATAGTTGTGTATATTTTATGATGTCTGACCAAGTCTGTATTATTTACTTATACTGTATGGTAATGGTGTATTATCTAATTGTTCGATTACATGTTCATGCATGCTAGTATAATCATGTGTCGCCTGCGTAGCATTTTATCACTATGCCCGTCGTCGTCATCCGTCGTCATCCGTCACGCTGTAACCTGCAACCTAATCTTGGCCATAACTTGAAACGAAACTCACACACATTATCACACACATTTTCATCTGCCCCGTGTGGTTCTCGGGGGCCCCGTTTGGTTACGGGGAAAACAATAGGGTCACTGCAGATCCCGTTGGAGAGGAAGGCAGAGGGGTAGAACCCCCCGAATTCATGTTCATTTTATCATTTTTTTTGTTCATGCTCGTTAAAGGTCTTTATCATGACCTGCATTGTTTCAGGTGCCATCTCGCTCATATCACTAGAGCAGTGGCAGAAAAGCAATAACGTGGCTCCAGCGTAAATGGAGTATCTACAATATAACTTGCAGCAACTCTGCAGTTCAGGGTGAAAAGGTTCTATATTTTATCTCGATGTACATGGAGAATGAGCCTGGCATGTTCATTTCTGTTAGGCGCCATATAACCTTTCATGTGTTGGTGCGCCTTAAAACCCCAATTCAATTCAATTCAATACACTTTCATCTAAACCCAAGGTATGTTCTTACACATGTCCAATAACTCTGATTTCGAGAGTTGTGCTCCTTTTCGCCCCGTGTGGTTGCCGTGGGCCCCGTTTGGTCACGGGGCAAAGAATACGGCCACTGCAGATCCCTTTGGAGGGGTAGGCAGAGGGGTAGAATCCCCCCAAATTCATGTTCAGTTTATCATTTTTTGTTCATGTTCATTAAAGGTCTTCATCATGATCCCTGCATTGTTTCAGGGGCTATCTCGCTCGCATCAAAAGAGCAGTGGCAGAAAAACAATAACGTGGCTCCAGCGTAAATGGAGTTTCTACGATAGAATTTGCAGCAACTCTGCAGTTCAGGGTGAGAAGGTTCTAGGCCTATTTTCCATGTTTTATCTCGATGTACATGGAAGATGAGCCTGGCATGTTCATGCCTTTTAGGCGCCATATAACCTTTTCTTGTGTTGGTGCGCCTTAAAACCCCAATTCAATTGTGCCCCTTTTCATAAAACTTTAACCTGCAACCTAACCAAGCTGAAATAAGCACACGGCAGGCGACACAAGTGTTCCGTGGAACACCCTTCTAATGATTCTATGGTAGGCGAACGACTAGGTGAACACTAGCGTACTAGGCGCCATTTTTAACAACAGCTAAGTGCATAATTAACTTTAAAAACTAAAGCTAACAATTCAGTTATTCTTAAGTACATCTGATAGCATAAATGAATGAAGTAAGCGATATTGTTATTTTATGTTCAACATGTTAGATAATCAACACGACTGTGTCATATATTGTCAATATTTAATAACGTTTTTAGCTACCTTTATATGTCTGTTGACAAACTGTTGAACGGGGGATTGAAGTATGGGACAAACGTACTCTGACCCACCCTCATAGATATATATTAATGGGTCTACACCTATCAAGTCCCATGTTCACAAGGTTATTGTCTTCTGGATTGTATTAGAGTAGTGTATGATGGGATGGTTGGGGGCGGGTCGGGGCGTCGTGGGGTCGATCAGGAAGAATATTGTGTGTCATTTAAAACCATCATACTGCTAGAAGTTTCATAAGCATTACATGGTACTGTGTATTTATTCCGTCTAGTTTCGTCTAGGCTATCCCATTTAAACATACATGAGACATCAGGAAAGGAATTTTATAAACATCTATGGGTGAACCCTATTTTCCACAGATTCTTTAAACTATAGTTTGCATCTATGGGTGGGTATTCAATTTCAAAAGTGCCTTCCTGTGATCCCATGTTTGTTTAAACGCAATAACCCTAGATTGGGGGAAAATCGCATACATATTATATTTCATTATGATTGCGATAAGTGTACGGATAATTCATAACAAAACTGTACTTCTTCGATCACAAAATAAGTGTTTAAAATCACATTTGACTTAAAGGGACACATGGTAATCTTGAGTTTTATATCAGGCATTACAATTAGTACAGCGATTTATTAATCCTGTATCATTTTGACTGTAAAACTGCTTGCATATAATTAAATAAAAAATTGAGAATTCTATTTCCTTCATTATTCTACACATTTTTTTAAATATATTATTGGTGCAATATTATCAAAAGTCAATAATATGCAAAATCAATTTGCTTTAAACTATTCTAACAATTAAATATTAATGATTGAACAAATTCAAGTTAAAAGAAAAACTAACGGGACGCCGTGAGTTTTTACAAAATCAAGATTGCCATGTGTCCCTTTAATATTTGCAAGTGATCCAGAACAGTCTATTTTATAAACAACAGTTATTAAAGCAGACGGAACAAGTTCATTTGTATATTTTGTAAGATATTTTAGAATATATACTTGTTTTTGGTGTTTGGATTGACACCTTTACTTCATCAGATCGCTTCCTGTCCCCTTAATTAACACAGAATGTGCATACAAGAAAGAAGTAAGACCGTTGATTCTCGAGTAATATAATATTACAAAGTTATGAATGCTTCCGCGTTAAAGGAATACGTGTGAAATTAAATCCAATGTACATGAGTCTTTGAAATAGTATCCACAGAGTGCTAAAAGTAACATCCAAGTGCTAGCGATGCTATTTTTGACATACTATTTTTCTTGTTATAGGTTGTTTTATATCTATTTTGTTTTGAGACTGAGATGTTTATATTTTGTACACTTTTTGTATAAAAAAATAAATCGTCAAAACGTTATGTTCTTTTTGTTTTGTTTATGCATAGCTTAAACGATTTGATATATATAATCCACACCTAGACATGGTGTAAATGTACCAACGTAAACTCGTCCCCACTTGACAGCGGCCAAAAAAATAGCAAAATGTCATTCGCAACATGAAGTACCCCCAACCTCTTGCGAACAGGAAATTGACTACTTGGTTTTTAAGAACGTGATATGGTCAGTTATCATATTTATTTCCATTCCATTACTGTCACTCACTCACTCACTCAACTCACTCAATTCATTCATTCATTCCACTCACTCACTCACTCACTCACTCACTCACTCACTCACTCACTCACTCACTCACTCCACTCACTCCACTCACTCCACTCACTCCACTCACTCCACTCACTCCACTCACTCACTCACTCGTCAACAATTAGGTAAATGTTGAACTCTCAAACCATGGTAGTACAGTGACAGTATTCCAATGAGTCAGCGAAAAGTAGGACATTGACTTCAAACTAGGTCAGTGGCCCTTTTTTCAGATACCAATGTGACATAAAAACTAGCTAAAATAATTATGTAATTTTTATGATTTTTATGATTTTGATACTCTCCCGTTTATATTTCACTGGTTGCTTCAATGGCACATAGGTTGTGTTTATTACTTTTATTTGTATTACTGTACACAATTAATACGAGCGTCTTCGTGGCCGAATGGTTAACGAGGTTGCGTTGTAAACCTTCGCCTCTCACCGCTTCGGTTTCGAATCCCACTGGGAGCTCGACATGTAAGCGAGGAAGTGTCGATTCTTACGGATGGCGGGAGGTGTACAGTATTGGTTCTACCCAGGAAAAGTGGGATGTCTGCCTCCACCACAAAAAAATCGACCGTCATATATAACCTTACATGTGTTGAAAATGACGTAAACACCATACAAACAAACAAACAAGCAAACAAACACAATTAATACCAGTTTATAACAACAGCATGCGGATGTAGCAATACTGAAGACAATAGTCTATCAATATAAGATATTGTTTTACACATACACATGCTGATTATTTTGACTAGTGTTTTAGTTTAAAGTATTATTTCTTAACTCTCAGGGAGAGGGAGGGGATAAAGGATACACAGTAATCCAGGATTGTGGATGGATTGTTTTGGGAATATAAATAATTTATTCAGGAAATCCAGTCTTTACTCTTAAACGTATATTTTCCAAAAAAAGGTTGAACAAGTGTTTAAATGGGAATTTATATCCTGTCATAACTATTGCGTTAAAAATGTGTCAAGTTAAATAACGTCATGAAATGCAATGATGATTGCAAAGCAATCGACATGCATTTCCGCCCTGTATAAGGTCATGACTACACTATTGTTGAATCAATCCTTGTATATTATGTATTTCCTCTAATCGACTATAGAATTGGAGTGAATGTATCCGGACTAATTGTTCAAACTTGGATTCCTTTGTAATCTTCAAATGTGTCTACAAGTCTTCCGTTAAAAGCGATTAATCTCATTTCTTTTTGAGGTGATCTTGTTTCAATTATATTGTTTTAAATCCAGTGAATTTCAGATTACTGCATCCTCAGATACGACCGGTGTCAATACAGAAGTGGGGAGTAGGAGGTAGAGAGTATGGGGGTGCGGTGCGTGTTGCAGGTGCGGGTGTGGGGGTTGGGGTGGGGTGGGGGTGTGGGGGTGGCGGGTGGGGGGTGGGGAATGTGCCCACAATGGGTAAGTAAACTACTAGGTCCCAATCTCAAATTAGGAACTTTCGTATCCGGCCTTTGACATTTGAATCAGTGATGTTTTATTGATGATATATATCTCCCGATGGAGGGATGTAATTAACCTTGATAGGTGTCCGTCCGCACATCAATTCGTGTCAACCACACCTTTTAAAACCCGTGGAGGGATTTTTTTTAAATTTATGTCGACAAGACAAGGTCACATAACCTTTGTTCGGCTGCACCGAGTAAAAGCTTGTGACGCTTGAAAACTGAACACCACTCGTAGTCCCCGGTAACGCATGCCGGAAGTTATTTGATATTTAATCATATGAATTGTGGTTTTTGAAATTTTTGCTTTAATTAGCATATTAAAAGTCAACACAATGTGCAGGACTGAGTTTGAATTTCCCGATTGTTCAACGCATTTTTCTTTTTATGTTAAGTTTACCCACAGATACCAGTTTTAAAAAAAAGTATTATGTATCTATTAAATATATATTTAATATATATATGATTTTTATTAACTGGTATCCGTGAGTTTACCCATGTTCGTGCTTCTTATGGGCGGCAAAATATGTGGTGTTTATATGTTTATCAATAATAATTGTTAGTCCCGAATTCCACCAGACAACTAACACTGATGCCATAAAAAAACAAAAAAAAAACACCAAAAAACCCACCCCCACCAACCCCATCACTGATTCCACGTCATATACTATATATTTATATCTTATGGGATGACGAGTTGTCCGTCGTCTGTCCGTCCGTCGTCCGTCTGTTAACTTTTGCCTTGTGAACACTCTAGGTCCTTCATTATTAATCGGATCTTTACGAAACTATGCCAGTGTCTTTATATCAATTAAAAGCTCGGACAAGTTAAAACAAGAGTCCCAAGAGGGCTTGTGGACGCTCTACTGGCTCAAGATAAAGTTTATGTATAAGGGGCCATAAGTCTTTCAAAAAAAAATCATTCAACAGGATTATGGTGATGATATACGCAACTAGGCTTGGTACTGATCATCCCTGCAAAGTTTCGTTGAAATCCAGCCAGAGGTTCAGGAGAACTAGTCTAGACAAAGTTAGTGTATTAAAAGGGCTCATAACTCTTGCAAATTGTTCAGAAGAGACTAATCTGGATACAGCTGGTGTATTAAAACATTTAAAGGGCCATAACTCTGGAAAAAAACATTCAACCGAAATATGGCGATGATATGCACAACTAGGCTTGATACTGATCATCCTTGTCAAGTTTCGTCTATATCCAGCCAGGGGTTCATGAGAACTAGCCCGGAAAATAATTGTGGTATCAAAATCATTTAAAGGGCCATAACTCTGCCAAATATCTGTAAACCGGAACGCGACGATGACATGCACAACTAGGCTTGGTGCTGATCATCCCCGCAAAGTTTCATTGAAATCTGGCGAGTGGTTCAGAAGAAGTACATGTAGATAAGACAATTTTGTGTATTAAAACCTTTAAAGGACCATAATTCTGCCAAAAATCATTCAACCGGAACACGGCAATGATTTGCACAACTAGACATGGACTTGATCATCCCTAAAAAGTTTCGTATACATCCGGCCGGTGGTTCAAGAGATAGTCGGAACAAAGTGTTTGTATTAAAACCTTTAAAGGGCTATAACTCCGCCAAAATCATTCAACTGGAACACGGTGACTATGTACAACTAGGCTTGGTACTGATCATCCCTGCAAAGTTTCAATGAAATCCGGCCAAATGAAGGCCCTTTCGTCTTAATGAGGCCAAGATATAGCATATTTCAGAAAATCAAGGGCCATGACTTCAGAAAAAAATGTAAATGGTCCAATCTGGATGGTTTTCAAACTTATCCGAGCTTTCATTGATATTAACAATCTGGTAAAGTTTCGTAAAGATCGGATGAAAGATGAAGGCCCTATAAATATAGGATTTTTTTGACTAAATCAAGGGCCATAACTCCACTGTTACTGGTCCGAACTGGCTGGTTTATGAACTTGTCTGAGCTGTCATTGATATTAACAGTCTGGTAAGTTTCGTAAAGATCGCATGAAAAATGAAGGCCCTATTATCTTAACGAGGCAAAATATAGCATTTTAACTAAATCAATGGCCATAACTCCGCTATTACTGATCCGATATGGCTTGTTTTCGAACTTGTCCGAGCTTTCATTGCAATTAACAATCTGGTAAAGTTTCGTAAAGATCAGATGAAAGATGAAGGCCCCTTATCGTCTTGACGAGGCAAAATATAGCATTTTTAACTAAATCAAGTCCATAACTCCGCTGTTACTGGTCCCATCAGGCTGTTTTTCAAACTTAGCTGAGCTGTCATTGATATAAACAGTCTGTTAAAGTTTCGTAATGATTGAATGAAAGATGAAGGCCCTATCGATATAACGAGGCAAAATATAGCATTTTTAACTAAATCAAGGACCATAACTACAATGTTACTGGTCCGATCTAATTGATTTTCAATTTTCTTTGAGCTTTCATTGATATTAACAATCTGGTAAAGTTTTGTAAAGATCGCATGAAAAATGAAGGCTCTATCATCTTAACGAGGCAAAACATGGCATTTTTAACTAAATCAATGGCCATAACTCCGCTGTTACTGATTCTATCTGGCTGTTTTTCGAACTTATTCGAGCTACAATCAGGTAAAGCTTGGATGAAAGATGAAGGCCCGATCGTTTTAACGAGGCAAAAGATAGCATTTTTAACTAAATCAAGGGCAATAACTCCGTTGTTAATGGTCCGAACTAGCTGGTTTTCGAACTTGTCCGAGCTTTCATTGATATTAACAATTCAAATTTCAATTTTTATTAAAGCATAAACATTTTACAATGTCCATCGCCATCAGCATTGAGGCTGTAATACATACAAGACATACTAAATACAAATACACACATATATTAAAACATGTTCTGGAGAAGAGCATGAGAAATATTTAGGTATAAGTAAACAAATTTAAGGATAAACACGTATATATTATTGAATTGAATATGTATTGTGTGTAGGCTATAAACGTTGTACTGAATGTTTAATGCTGAATAAAGTTAATATATATATATATATATATATTATTGAAAGTAATTATAGCATACAAGTTGTTCACACCACTGGTATGGCTCGAAACACTATTAAATATTATGTATAGTACATGATCCATCTATGACCTATATAGATAATCTACAGTGTGATTGCACGAGCTTCACGAATACCAATACCATAACACATATTTGCATTGTAAACATAAGGCATTATGAAAACAGTGTTGGGTTGTTGGTCACTACATTATTAGAACAGTTATACAATACAATATAATAATAATAATAATAATAAAACACTTACAAAAACTGCACCTGCGCATTCTTTTTAAAAGTATATATTTATTCGGTTGCAATTAAGCTCTCACGTTTGGTATTCGCAAGACTAATATATTTGGCTAGCCTATTCAATAATTTAGAATTATCCGTAGATAACAACGATTTAAACTTTTGTAAACTAGGCCAGCTACAGTAGTATCTAGGTAAACATTCTATTCTTATTTCTCTATAACACGGACAAGCTAAAGTAAAGTGATATTCATCTTCAACAACATTTATATTGCAAAAAGTACACTTTCTTTGATCCCTCTCTATATTTCTAAATCTACCCTCTTCAATAGCTAATTTATGAGCTGAACATCTTAATCTAGTTAGTGCTATCATGTGCTTATTATTTTGGACACAATTAATATAATTTTCACATCCAAAGTTTGTTTTAATATAATTATAAGTAGATAGTTTGGGGGAAGAAGTTAAGGTGACAAACCATTCCTGCAAATGTTGATCATAGAGCCTTTCTATGATATGAGTTAGTTGTAGCTTTGTAATATTTTCGTTATTCCATAAAAAACTGAATCCAAGATCATTAAGAAGACGTTCGACATGAGTCGCCCATGATTCATTATCACTATTTTGTATTTGATTCTGTAATACCTTATACATTAGTGAATTGGGCGATTTCATAATTTTAAACCAAAATTTCAAGATTCGTTCTTTGCGTAATATTGCCAAAGGTACTTTACCTAACTCCCCATAAACAGTTGCATTTGGCGTTTGATGCCTAACGTTAAGAATCTGTTTTAGAAATTTCAAATAAATTCGTTCGATGTCGTGGGAGGTATGAAACCCTCATACTTCAGCACCATAATTCAAAATAGGTAGAATCATTGTATCAAACAGTTTTATTTTTTCGCTTATGTTTAGCTCAATTATTGCAAATAAAGAGTTAAGTGAAAACAGTGCCCTCATGGCTTGTTCGGAAAGGGCTTTTTGTGTTTGAAAGAAATTTCCATTAAACATAAGCGTTACTCCTAGGTAGGTACATTTTGAAACGTTATGTAGCTTCATATTGTTATAATATATATCTACGTTTTGTGTCCTAGTACCTTGTTTACATACCATTACTACAGTTTTATCGATATTAACACTTATTTTCCACTTTTCGCAATAATCATGTAGTTTATTTAATAGGATTTGTAGTCCATTTGCTGAATATGAAAATAAAACAGTGTCGTCAGCGAACAACAGTAGATAAATTTGTAATTCATTCAAAGTTAAAAGTTCTGCATTATCATCATGTAAATGACTAGCCATATCGTTGATAAATATAATAAATAATAAGGGAGACAATACTTCGCCTTGTTTGACGCCCATATAACTTTCAAAGTGATCTGTAAGGCATCCGTGGACTCTTACACATGTTTTGACTGAACTATACATAGCTTGTAACATTTTAACAAATTTCGATGACACACCCATGTTGAGTAACTTAAACCATATTCCATTTCTATAAATTAAATCAAATGCTTTTCTAAAATCAATAAAAGCGCAATAAAGTTTTCGCCTTTCATTTTTAATTATTCTATTAATAATAATATGCAAGACAAAAACACAATCGATTGTACTTTTATGTTGCCAAAATCCGAATTGATTGTCTGACAATAAATGGTTTTCTTCTGTCCATTTACGTAAACGGTTATCTAACACATGTGAAAATATTTTCGAAAATATACTAGTGAGCATTATTCCTCTATAATTATTTATATCGTTTTTATCCCCCCGTTGTGGTACAGGTATCAATATACCGTTTGTCCAGGAATCAGGATAGTAACAATTATTATACATGTAATTAAAAAGTTTACACAAAATTGGTGACAATATATTATCAGCTTCAATAAATATTTCGGGTATCAATAGGTCTTCTCCCCCACTTTTTCTTCTTTTTAAACTTTTAATTGATTTTTGAACCTCGTCTATGCTAAATGCACAGTCAAGTTGTTCTAAAACATTTATATGCAAGTCATCTTGATTTAAAAATGTTTCGACATCCGCATTTTTGTATATATCGTCTGCCGAGAATAAGTCTTTAAAATGGTTAAAAAAAGCATCCGCAGAAATATTAGTATTATTTTTATTTTGTTTTTTAAATTTACGAACATAGTCCCAAAACTTCTTTGGTTCGTTTTTGGCAGCATTATGTAGCATGTCTTTTTGATTTTTTTTATATTTTGCTTTTGCTAGTCGGAAAATTCTACGTTTTGTGATAACCAAATTTACAGATTCCGGTGTCCTTAATTGTCGATACCTAGTATTCGCTGATCGCAACTCACGTCGTGCACGTTCACATTCATCCGTATACCACGGACTGACATACTTACGTCTAGTCGTGAAGCTATTGTTATTATTTATACGCTTTGTAACTCCGAATACACTAAAAGCACACGTATACAGGGTGTCTGCAAATGTATTTACACCATTGTTTATATCTGCATTTTCGGAAGTTATTGGATCGACAATATTGTTTAACTTATCAGCCTCGATATTTAATGCATCTTTGTATTGACCTACTTTGTCATTATCCCATTCAATTTTATTGATTTCGATAATTTCCGAAATTGTGTTATTTTGAATGAGTTTAACTTTTAAATTAACTTGAATGGGCGCGTGAGTTGAACACGAGTGTACATCATGTACTATAAAGTTGTCTACCATTTGAAATAAATCATGAGGCATTAACACATAATCAGTTAGGCTTTTGCCCAAGTTTGATATGAATGTAAATTGACCAATACCTGCGTCTTCGCCTATTCGACCATTAACAATTTTAAGGTCGGTGCTTTTGCAGATATCCAATAGCTTTAGACCGGACGAGTTACATACTGTATCCTCGCTAAATCTTTCACCGATATCGATATTACATTCATTTTCAGTACTGCTATCTATTGTTGCTATGTATTTATCATATATTTCAGATGTTTGCATAAAATCGTCCCTAGAGCCACATCTAGCGTTCAAATCACCAATCACTGAAACTTTACCTATAACAGAATACCTTCTTATACCAAGTTCTAGTTTTTCAAAAAAAAACTATTTCATGAGATTTAAAATAAACTGAATCGTTAGGTGGTATATATGTAAAACATATACAAATATCAACATTTAAATTAAAAAATAACTTGTCGAGCTTAACCCAGATAAATTCGTCAATCTTTGCAAGTTTGGTAAAAATCAAATAATAAATGAAGGTGCTAGAGTGTTCACAAGGCTTAATATGGCATTTTTCAGGAAAACAAGGGCCATAACTCCGGTGAAATTATTCTGATCTCGCTGGTTCTCGAACTTGCCTGAGCTTTTATTGATATAAAGACACTGGTAAAGTTTCGTAAAGATCCGCCCTAGAGTGTTCACAAGGCAGAAAATAGCATCTTTCAGAAAAACAAGGGCCATAACTTCGGTGTTACTGATCCGATTTGGCTGGTTTTCGAACTTGTCTGAGCTTTCAGATATTAACAATCTTTGCAAGTTTGGTACAGATCAAATAATAAATGAAGGTGCTAGAGTGTTCACAAGGCTTAATATGGCATTTTCAGCAAAACAAGGGCCATAACTCCGGTGAAACTAATCCGATCTGGCTGGTTTTCGAACTTCTCCGAGCTTTCATTGATATATAAAGACACTGTCAAAGTTTCGTAAAGATCCGATTAATAATGAAGGCCCTAGAATGTTCACAAGACAAAAGTTAACGGACGACCCCATAAGCTCTACTGGCCGAAAACAGCCAAATCGGATCGGATCAGTAACACCGGAGTTATGGGCCATGCTTTTTTCTGAAAAATGCCATTTTATGCCTTGGGAACACTCTAGCACCATCATTTATTATTTGTTCTTTACCAAACTTGCATAGATTGTTAATACCAATGGAAGCTTAGATAAGTTCGAAAACCAGCAAAATTGGGTCAGTAACACCAGAGTTATGGCCCTTGTTTTGTCTGAAAAATTCCGTTTTTTGCCTTGTGAATAGTCTAGCACCTTCATTTAGTATTTGATTTTAACCAAACTTGCAAATATTGTTAATATTAATGAAAGCTCGGACAAGTTTCAAAACCAGATATATCAGACCAGGAACACCGGAGTTATGTGCCCTTGAATAATGGAAAAATGAAATTTTCAGCCTTGTGAACACTCTAGCGTCTTCATTTTGTATTCGATCTTTCCCAAACTTGCAAAGATTGTTTTTATCAACGAAAGCTCGGATTAATTTGAAGACAGTTTATATAAAACTAGTTTGATATTGCCATATCTGACACAATCCTTCTATCCCCCACCCTACCCCTCCCACCATGGACACCATATAGCCAGTACAGCAATACAGGCCAGGCCCTCTTGGACCTCTTGTTTGTAAACTTCTGACTGTGATAGTTCCTTTTGTAAAACCTATGGCAATTGCAGTAATATTTCATTTATCTGACATATTATGAACATAACTGAATACAAAATGTATTTACATAGTCAAAACATGTTTAAACTAAAAGGAAAGGATGGCATGGGGTCCTCTCCAAGACAATATTAGAATACTGCTTTCAGAATCCTGCTAAGAGTATATAATAATAATAATAATAATAATAATAATAATAATAATAATAATAATTAATAATGATAATAATAATAATAATAAAGACTTTATTTAACGAGAGAACACATTTGAAACTAGTCAATCTACCATGAGGCCCTCAACAATACAATATATACAATATTTACAAGTAAAAATGCATTTAAAGTGGTATATTCAGTAAATGGAAATATGTTTAAATAGAATATATGTGCCAATTTCTTGAGAATTTCACATTAAGTTCACATTATTTGCCAGTTAGTGTGTGAGTGGTGGAGGACTTAAATTATGAAATATGTATGCCTTTCCTACTTACATACTCAAAAACATGTTTAAACCAAAAGGATGGCATGGGGTCATCGAATGCAGTACTTTCAGATGAAGCAGTGGACCACATGCTTATTTACTATTCTGCTGAAACCATTACCATTACCGACTCATTATACAATATTCTACCCTGAAAACAAAGTAATATAAGTTTATAAGGCCAAAAAAATAATAGGTGTGTTTCCTATTGCATGCTCTAAAAAATTAGGGTCGGTAGGTAGGCATTTTTTTCTTTTCTTTTTTTTTTTTTTTTTTTTTGGAGCAAGATATTTTGAGATTCTACATGTAATTATCTCATAAACCCCATACAAGTTGATGATACAACCGAAATTTTCTCTGTAATGTCAGTTTACCTCGATATATTGTGATAAATCATTGTTCAGAACAAAATTTTCATAAAAAGTTTTAGGGTCGGCCCCTTTAAAATAGGGTCGGTCGGGCCACCGGAAACAGAGTTTTTTTGTGTTTTTTTGCCTATTCTGCTGAAACCATTACCGACTCATTATACAATATTCTACCCTGAAAACAAAGTAATATAAGTTTATAAGGGATGCTGTTTTTATCCATCTTGAAAATGCTAAAATATGAAGAAGAAGAAGAAGAAATTTTATTGACTTAAACTATTACATAGTTTTTCATCATATAAACATACATTTTACAAATATAATTTGACCACAATAACAAGATTAGTACAGGTTCATTAATTTATGAATTAATATGAAAAAAAGGAGATATATCATGGAGAAAAAAAATAAATATATATATATAGGAATCAAAATCTAATACGGTACAATAGAACAATTGTGAGGATGAATATGTTTAAACATTGTTGACGTCAGCATTACTGGTGCTACGAAAACGTTAATCTTTGTTGTTAAAAATCTCCCGAGTTCTATAGTGATTATAATCCGGATAATGTCCTTTATTCTGACCACCAGCCCCAGCCCTCTTCCCCACGTATCATTAAAGGGACACTTGGCGATCTTGACGTTTTTATCAAGCATTACAATTAGCGTCTCAATTTATTAATCGAATCATTTTGACTTTAAACCTGTTTGTTGATATTTAAATACAATTTTGAGTTTTCAACCTTTCTATGTTATTCTACCTTTATTCTACCATAGGTTTGAATATATTATTGGTGAAATATAATCAATAATTAGTACTACGCAAAAACCAATTAGCCAGATATTAATCTATAATTAATATTAATGATCGAACAAATGCGATTTATGTAGAAAAACTAACGAACGCCGTGAGTTTTACAGAAACCAAGATTGGCATGTGTCCCTTTAAATAGAGCCTAATATGTGTGCGTGCGTGCGCGCGTGCGTGTGTTCACATTGTGTATTGTAAAAATGTTGTGACTTGTCACATAATACACAAATGTTTTATCTATTTAGATGACGAGAAACGTTTGTTTAAATATTAAATAAAATGTTCTATTCTATTCAAACGAATTCAACGAGCAAAAAGAAATCAAAAAATCGAAATATACACAAGAATAACAACATAATTTAGTTGTTTGTCTTTCTTTATTAAGATGTATGAACAGGCACTGAATAACGGTCCATCCAGTTTACAGTGATTCACATCAAACAATCCATTACCAACATTTGCTGTTTCTATCCATAGTGTCTGAGCATGAATCCTGAAATAGTGACCAAAACCGGGTTGACAGCTTTATGACTTTTCCAAAAATATCCATTATTCCAAAACGACCAGATGATCTGAGATAGTTATCAAAACAATAGATGGATTTAACATTACGTCTTTATACAAAAAAACGAGTGTTGTTCATTTTGCGTTAAGCAATTTAATTGTAAAGTGAGTTAAGAGAATAATAAAAATCTGTTTTATCTATTTTATCTCTCCGTTTTGGTTAAAAGAAAACACCAACTAACCTATTTTTAAAAATCTTTTGATATATGCCAACATGTCATTCATTTTTTTAAAACTGTCATGATATCTCAAGTTTTCAGCTTCAGTGAATCTGAGCAGTTGTAATGAATTGTTTATTTTCCGCGTCAATCAGTACCGTTCAGTCATTTGCATTATATACTGAAAGGGGGAAAAAACGCGACACGGGATTTCCGCTACTTCACACTTAATTCGATATATATTCCAAGGAAATCCCAAGATGTTTTGTAAAAAAAAAAGTTAGTTAGAGAAAGGACACAACTGTGATGTTGTTGATGTTTTAATCACAGTACACGTTGTAACAAGAAAGTCATAAATGTCGAAGTTCCTCTTTGAACAATTGAGCCATTTGAGCACTTTATTTAACGTAAAGAGTTTGCAATATTTTGCATCCTAAGTTTGCGCTAAACGCGTACTCTGTCGATAATGAATCTTTGCAGGAATACTATTTGCTGTGTTACGTGTTATTTTAGTCTTTTTTCCGAAAGGAAAGATCTTACGTAGCCATGTACCATTCGATTAACACCAGCATAATATTATTGTACGTACAATATATAGCGGAAATTCCCGAGTCGCGTTTCTTTTTCCTTTCAGTATATATACATACAATAATGTGTCGTAATTTAATACTTTACAGTCTACGCAAATAAATGAAATAAAATAACGAACATAAGCCATTAGGTTTCAAATAGTCGATATGTTCATCACACTTAATAGGCAGTGAACATGTATCTCTCAGGCAGTGAACATGTATCTCTCTACACATTTCAACTTCAGCAATGATCTTATAACATTCAGCATACATATTAGCAAATATACAGCACTAAACCACAGACCTAATAACTAAACAGATAGGAAACTGTGGAAGTATCTAAATTTCAGGTGGCATAGTTCGGAAATTTTACAAAATATTGCCCGACTTTAAACACACATATCATGTAGATTGTTTACACATATACGTTTCTTTTATGCCAAACCCCATCACAAATGTATTTCTCTTTATCACGATGGTATTTTCCTTACTTTAACAGTTTAAGCAAAAAAGGAGTTTGAAGGAAAGTTTCACTACGGTTTTAAGGGTAAAGCCAATGATGATGGCATGTTTAACTTTAAACAGCTTTTTATACAATTTCTTATTTTGAAAATAAAAATAAATTAGTATAATACCATTTTTCTATTGCTTATCTTTTGAAAGTATTCTCATCAAAATCATAACATATTACTCAAACGACGTAACAAGTGTATTTTATATGAGATACAATATTTATGTTAAAACGTCCCAAAATGGTCCATTTTTCTATTCCTTATCTTTTGAAAGTATTCTCATCAAAATCATAACATATTACTCAAACGACATATGAGATACAATATTTGTGTTAAAACGTGCCAAAATGGTCATATACCACTGATATAATTTCCACTTCTGTAAAAAGCGTATCTAAAATGTAATACAATTATTATTATTATTTTGTTCCTTTCTTTCTGTGTTCCTCTTAGCACACATTCTCTCGCTATCTTACGCTTCTTTAGCAACTCTCATTGCCCTGTATATGCACAGACATTAAACTATATCATTTGTATTCATCGTTATTTCATAATTACATGTACATCTTAAAAAGCTCCGTTATGGACGAACTAAATTGAATTGAACTGAATGATTTTTTAAGAGAGGAGTTAGAAGGAAAAGTTAAGGTGCCACGTGCTATTTTGGCTTCTTCATAAATTCAGATAGGAAGTTGCCATTCTGTTTGTCATTAGGCCTGTGACTTAACTTAATTGTTAAGTACAATTACAACATACTAATTGTATGTGTTTATTGAAGAAGTACATGTAATGAAGAATGTGAATTCAGTTGTATAACATCTTCATACGTATGCACCGGTTCAGGATTCCTATCTTACATGGTTATCGACACCACGTTTATTGAACCTGTGTCAGTTATGACTTCGTATTTCAAAAAAATAAATATATTGAATGTGTAACAAATCAATACAGTTGAGCCACTAGGTATATAAACATTATATTTTATTCTGACAATATACAAGTATCCAAATTGTTTTCAAACTATAATTTACAAAAAAAAAAAAATAATAATATTTTTTTTTAAATGAAATCTGTATTTCGTGTCAAAACATTTCAGTCTTTATACATGTATTTGTCAAGACTTCAATTTGCACAAACAAAGGAAATAATAGACACTGACTTCAACTCACAATTCGTCATATCTAATATTCTTTGCTTATCCTTAAAACATAATATGCTTGCTAGTTCCCGACTGAGGATTTCAGAAGATTACAGGTAGGATGATCGTTTTAAGACAGAGAAACCCGTATTCAAGATAAAACAATTACTATTCTGAATAGTTCAACAACAAAATTAATAATACAAAAATGATATAAAATGTTTTGGGTGAGGCTTTTTCGTGGACATGCAGGGTACAGCAAACCTACAATGCTTTATTGTTGGCCTGACGAATTCGTATTTCAATATAATAACGGCATATTCAATACATTAGTGACATTGTTTATCTACTGTAATGCAAACCAAATCGAAATTAAACTATCCATATTTCAATACACAGTAACGACACTATTCACATTTCAAATACAACAGTGCAACTATGTATCCGTCTTTCAATACAAAAATGATACCATCCACATTTCATTACACAGTTATAAAAAATATCCACATTTCAAATTCAATAGCGCAAATATGTATCCATCTTGTAACAATCCACAATTCAATATAACTTGTATAGCAAAAACGATAATGCAAGTATGTATCCATATTTCAGTACAATAATGAAACCCTCCACATTTCAACACACAGTATTGAAACTAACAGCATTTCAAAAACGATAGTGCAAGTATGTATCCATCTTTCAGTACGAGAATGAAACCATCCACATTTCAACACACAGTATTGAAACTAACAGCATTTCAAAAACGATAATGCAAGTGTGTATCCATATTTCAGTACAATAATGAAACCATCCACATTTCAACACACAGTATTGAAACTAACAGCATTTCAAAAACGATAGTGCAAGTGTGTATCCATCTTTCAGTACAACAATGAAACCATCCACATTTCAACACACAGTATTGAAACTAACAGCATTTCAAAAACGATAATGCAAGTATGTATCCATATTTCAGTACAAGAATGAAACCATCCACATTTGAACACACAGTATTGAAACTAACAGCATTTCAAAAACGATAATGCAAGTATGTATCCATATTTCAGTACAAGAATGAAACCATCCACATTTCAACACACAGTATTGAAACTAACAGCATTTCAAAAACGATAATGCAAGTATGTATCCATATTTCAGTACAAGAATGAAACCATCCACATTTCAACACACAGTATTGAAACTAACAGCATTTCAAAAACGATAGTGCAAGTATGCATCCATCTTTCAGTACAACAATGAAACCATCCACATTTCAACACACAGTATTGAAACTAACAGCATTTCAAAAACGATAATCCAAGTATGTATCCATATTTCAGTACAAGAATGAAACCATCCACATTTCAACACACAGTATTGAAACTAACAGCATTTCAAAAACGATAGTGCAAGTATGTATCCATATTTCAGTACAAGAATGAAACCATCCACATTTCAACACACAGTATTGAAACTAACAGCATTTCAAAAACGATAGTGCAAGTATGTATCCATCTTTCAGTACAACAATGAAACCATCCACATTTCAACACACAGTATTGAAACTAACAGCATTTCAAAAACGATAATGCAAGTATGTATCCATATTTCAGTACAAGAATGAAACCATCCACATTTCAACACACAGTATTGCAACTAACAGCATTTCAAAAACGATAATGCAAGTATGTATCCATATTTCAGTACAAGAATTAAACCATCCACATTTCAACACACAGTATCGAAACTAACAGCATTTCAAAAACGATAATGCAAGTATGTATCCATATTTCAGTACAAGAATGAAACCATCCACATTTCAACACACAGAATTGAAACTAACAGCATTTCAAAAACGATAATGCAAGTATGTATCCATATTTCAGTACAAGAATGAAACCATCCACATTTCAACACACAGTATTGAAACTAACAGCATTTCAAAAACGATAGTGCAAATATGTATCCATCTTTCAGTACAACAATGAAACCATCCACATTTCAACACACAGTATTGAAACTAACAGCATTTCAAAAACGATAGTGCAAATATGTATCCATATTTCAGTATAATAATGAAACCATCCACATTTCAGCACACAGTATTGAAACTTATAGCATTTCAAAAAACGATAGTGCAAGTATGTATCCATATTTCAATACAAGAATGAAATGAAACAATCCACAGTTATGAAACTATATACATTTCAACAAACCATCTTTCAATACAAGAATGCAATATTTCCATACTACTGTCAGTGCCAATCACCTGGCCATTCACACTCTATTAAACATCCAACATTAATAAATGCCTCGATATTAGCAGATGTAACTGTCTTTCAGTATCTTCAATGAAACTAAAAGTCATTGTCCTTCAGGTTGTGCACCAAATTATATATACTCAGTTGCAAAAGAAACTGGGCACTTTGAAAATGTTTTTTACACCATATCCTCTTTATCAAGCGACAGTCCCTTAAGGATTCGACCTATTGAAAAACAAATGACAACATGATATTGGCAATGGAATGATAAAAACTTTGGTATCAAACATGGTATATTCATTTTGGAATGTGTCAATTTAATTTAAAAAAACGTTATACGTTTAAATCTAAACAAAACTCAGTGTCCACTTTATTTTGCAACTGAGTATAGTAATAAAATAACCTCTGAACCAAAGTCAATATGGTACAGTCTACATTTGTCTCCTATCGTATATGTTTTCAGACAACATGTATATTATTTCGTCATAACATCATCGTTTTCAATACACTATTTCCTGAATCCGTTTCTAAGACTTTCCTTATGAAACTTTAAAAGTATATACTTACCGTATGCTTGAAATTCATAAACGTTGTTAGAACATGTCATTGAATATATCTCAGATAATTAGAAGGCATAAAGAACTTCTGCATTTAAACTATAAATAAAGAAGAATTTACAGCTTCACAAGATTAATCTCCAGAAAGGAAAATGGTGGGGTTCATATTATGTAATATATACCCAAAATAGTATTTCTTTGGTTCCTTATATTGGTAATTGTGAACTGCCATTTCTTAATGATATCTTTATGTCATTCAAGAATAACACTATAAAGCGTGTATCACTGATGCTATCTTGGTGCATTTGCTTTTATCACCGACTCAGTTTGATGTGCATTTCCGGAAGACGCTCATTTTTTCCGCCTTTCAACACATGCAAGTGTTTCCTTTTCATGACTTGAGCGAATTTCATCTCAGGGTTTCTTCTATGATAGTAGTCTATTGCATGCATTTTCGCGTAGTAGCCCCTCACCAGAAGTAATGTCAAGGTCAGATACACTCATGTGCTTTTCCAGAATGTCAAATAGTTCTTTTTGTAGAGTATCCCTCTCAGTTTCTAGGCTGGCAACTTCTTGTTTCAACTTTTTGTTTTTATTGTCTAGCTGCATATAGATCTGCAAATGAATGAATGGATATATGTATCACTCATTTGATACTCCATGTTTGCATTACATATAAAACATAGATTTGATCATACCCTCAAACATGCATATAAAACATTATGCTTCTGATGAAGAAACCTTACTGTCCTGTCTTATTTGCATGTTGAAAATAATGCACAGGCACTGTCTTTAATACTGGTACGATGACATAATATTCAAACCATCATAATATATCTAGTGAGTAATAAAATCTTTTTTTAATCATTTTGCTTGCTACATATATAATCTGATTCATATGAAACACTTCTCAACGTCTAGTAAGTTGGAGACATTTAACTGGGTTTTGCGGCGCACCAACAAAAAAGGGTCCACTCTCATACTATTTTATATGGAGTCAATAGGAATAACCATTATAGGCCCAACCTCCAGTACATCAGGCAGAAGGGGCCTAGAACCTTCTCATCTGCAATATGCAGAGTTACTGAAAATTCTGTTGTGAACACTTCATTTTTGCTGGATCTTCGGCCACCACTCAAGTTGCATAGCACTTTAAACTATAAATACAGGGATGATAATGAAGACCTTTAAGAACATGGCAAAAATTACCAAATTTGGGGGGATTTTACCCCTCTGCTTGGCTAAAGTAACGGCTCTATTTTAGCCCGGGAACTACACGGGGCGATTTTTTACGAAATCACTAGCCTACCTTATAAACATTTTTAACTTCTGTCTTCTTTTTGTTTCGGAATTTTGTTGCTGCACGTCTGTTCTGTTCTTTTCTTTTCTCCTTTCTTTCTATCTCATCTTGTCTCAAATTCTGAAAAAAATAACATGAGTATCGAAATGAAGTACATGGATATTAAATAAATACATATATCTGTATGCATATGTAAACAAACATATTCAGTACAACCTGTCTTGTGTTCGTTGTTTACGAACGATCCCCTCCCCATGTCAATATTCATTAAATGTGTCATACGTATAAAGACTGAAATGTACATGTACATGTATATATGACAGAAAAGTAGTTCCAAAGCAGTGAATTTTAACTCACCTCAGGTGGTTTCGGCGTTTGATTAAACTCAACAACGAGTTCCTCCTTCCCTTCTGACAATCTTCGGCTCTGTATCTGATACCGTAATTCTTCTTTCAATAGAGGCGTTAATTTTCCAGATTGAAATGATTCGAGGGTCGCGAGAAATAACTTCGCGTCTTCGGAATGATCAACGCACAACATCTTTGTTTTATTTTCAAGTTTTCTTTCACAACATTTACGTTTCTATAACTCTTAACCTCATACATGTACCGACCTGTCTAAATCGGGATGCGTCAGCGGAAAACGGATAAACGTACTCGCGTAAATTCTCGTTTAACGTCGCCTAATCACGTCGATCTATTAATGGAAAACAAAATTGCCCGTTTCTGGCGGCAGGTTCTCGTTGGAACTTTACCGCAGAATCGTTTACGTTGCACATTTTTATTATATTTTAAATACTACTATGTATTAAATTGCGTAATTTAAGAAAAAGTTTTAAGCCACTCAAGCTAATTTAAAGCTAATTGTTTATCAATTTGTATGTTTAACGTTGTTTCTCCGTACTTTACGCCGAGCGTAAGCGCTATAAATAGTAACAGGGTACGTCAGACAACATTGAACAACTAAATGCGATTAATGGGAAGCTATACAGACCAAAATCGAATAAAGTGTAACTTTAGAGTTGTATCCCTTATTATGAATTATATAGAATAGTGTCTCGCGGAACAGGGGCACACAGCGACGTAGTTGAGCGATTTGTTTACATAAAGTTATATAGGAAAATCTTGTGGCGACAACTCCTCCGAAACTACTTGATAATTTTTTATGAAACTTTACAGGAATGTTGCCCATAAGGTCGATTGCCAATGACGTTTTCCCTTAATTTAATAAGTTTAATATGTATACATCGTTTAGGAGCGTAGCGTGACCAAAATCTCAATTACTCACTGGGGTAGGTGCGGGAGGGGGTTGTTCCTCTCCCGCTGGTGGGGGTCCGGGGGTGGGATTTTTAAAAAATAAACGCTCGTACGCGACTTCTGGTGCATTTTAGGGTCAGGATGAAAGATTTAAAATCCTGTCGAAAATACCATTATTCCTCAACATTTCATTCACCTTAGAACTGAAAATTATGGTATAATGAATTTTTTTATTGCGTTTTTCGAGTTTTTATTTGTTGAGCCTTCGTTTGAAAAGTTTACTCACGTGAGTAAATGAGTATTGCACGCTACGCGCCTGTCGTTGGTCTTTCTGCCGAAAACTCTTAAACCAGCGTAAACATATGCGTGGAGCTGTGGGGCTAGCAGGATTGTGTGCGGCAGACCACCCGAGTATATACATATGCGTGGAGCTGTGGGGCTAGCAGGATTGTGTGCGGCAGACCACCCGAGTATACATGACTTTGATTGTTCCTTCTTTTTTTTACGCATATGGAACGCTGAATTTACCCTCGGTGTGTATAATCAGTTGAATCCCCTCTCCAGACTAAACTACACTACAGCGGCGTACCGTGGCATACTCCAGTACTCATGTGAGTAACATCGGAAAAACAAAAAAATGTCTTAAAAGTCGAAATCTGCATTAAAAAATGATGATCAAGTCGGGTAGGGGGTACATTTAACCAATTTTTACACACAATTAGTACATGATATTGTATTCTTAAAATGCACCCGATTGTGCAAATCGTTTTTATTTCAAAATGTTCTCGGGGGAGGCCCCCGGACCCCCACCAACTAGAGGGGGCGGGGGACACCCTCCCCTCCAACACCTACCACACCTAGTATCTAAACTATAGGTCACGGTACGCCGATGCACTAACAGTGCACCAATTGTTAATATTATTGAGTGGTGGGTGCCGGAAGGGAGTCCATGTGTCGAAAAACAAATAATTTGATATTAAATTGGTGGCACTAGTCCTTGGAGTAACCCTTTTTCAAGTCATCTAAATCCAGTTTGACACATGTTTGATTACATAATTCATACCACAAAATAAAGACAACGAACCTTGTATACTAGTATCATTTAGTAAACCTCACCACAGACCTATTAGGTATACATTAATAAAGGATATTGTTAAACGTATCTTAAAGTTAAACTATTGACATGTTTTTAGATCTGATGTATATCCTAAAACAAGTTAAAATATATTTTAGCTATCAAGTCCATTATCTTTTTGATATGTTTCTCTAAAACACTGTCGTTGTGTTAAAAAAAGCAATGTTATACATAATATTATTTAAAATACAGAATGTAAAGGTAAACCTTTATGAAAAACAAAAAGTTAACAATTTAACTATACTAAATCTAAACTTTAGTGAAAGTTCTTTATTGTTTTTAGAACAAAAATAAAACAAAAACACAAAAAAAAGAAAAAAACTGGTTCTATGTTTTAGTATGTTTACTTCTTAAAAACGCTTTATTGGGAGGGTCTCATTATCTGACACTACGATGAGTAACATCATGTCCTGGTGCAACTGTATGTCTAACAGTGACTTACAGCCATCTAAACAAACTATCGCACCCCCAAACACCTCCCCCTCCCCCACCACCAAACAAAAGCACAATATGCTGGAATATGTATTTGCCAAATTATGTATTGACCGCTCCACCTCAACCTAACCACCCCCCTCACCCCACCCTACCCCACTCCTAATATCTTAATCTTTCCTACGCCACAAAAATATAATTAACAAATCACAATATATGTATATATTGAGCGGTTTAAAACTCGCCATTCGAAGTCTTTGCATTGTCCGTATTAGAGGAAGGGTGTAGTTATATCTGGGTTATCCCGCCCACCCACTCTGTATTTTGTTCAGGTTGGGTTATTGTGCATTGTGCTGTCTTTATTTGCACGTGTATCCACCACTTATGCGAGTGGTACACGTGTTTTATATACACAACTATGAAGGAGTCAATGGTCTTTTCAAGTCACTACATTTTGATTTGTTGTAATAAAAAATAAAATGACAATGCAAATGACACTTCCTATTTACGTATTTTTTTTTCTTTATTCATTATTTGGTTTAATTGAGGGTATATTTTCGCTCATCAGGAACTAAATGGACCATTTAATAGTCAGGCGGTTAAAGGGAATGTATACCGACAGAATTAAATGTAGACTAACTTTAGAGTTGCACACCTTATACTGTCTGTCATTTGGGACGCTAAACGTATGTATCGGACGTTTGAACTGGCAATGCTCCGGCGGATAGGAACACTTGTGACATAATTATTTTCCTCGTTAAAGGGACACGTGGCAATCCTGAGTTTTATATCAGGCATTAACATTAGTACAGCGATTTAATCCTGTATCATTTTGACTTTACAACTGCTTGCATATATCAAAATAAAAAATAGAGAATTCGGTTTCCTTCATTATTCTACATATTTTTTTAAATATATTATTGGTGCACTATTATCAAAAGTCAATAATATGCAAAAACAATTTGCTTTTAACTATTCTAACAATTTTTCGGGTTAGATTATCTCTCTCTCTCTCTCTCTCTCTCTCTCTCTCTCTATATATATATATATATATATATATATATATATATAAATAATTAAAACTGTTAATTTTCCCTAACGCTTTCGGGGTTTCCCACTTCTGCAGCGGCGTTGTATATAGAAGCACTTTATTTCAAAATCAGTAAGCCCATGTGATCATACAATATTATACATATACATTTAACAGACGTAGTAATTTATATCCAATGTGAAATTGTATATAAAACTAACTATTATTTGCATGATATAGGTACATTTTACTACATGCCTGACCTCACAGGGTAATGAGGTTAATCTGAATTGAATAGTTGCACAACTATTGCCAGATAATTGACCAATACAGGGACATTGGGATTAATCTTTTCTACATCAGATACAAAGGATCCGTACATACATGTATTAACAAATATCAGATGCAAAAATATACTGGCGGTCAATGAAAACGCACCAGTAGATTATATGGGTGTTACATGTTATTGTTAATCTGTTGAAATAACTTTAGGCCGTGATATAAGTGCTTAGGGTTAGTAAAACGGTTGGACATACCCGGTATTAAAATGCATGCATTTTGCATCCTACCCGTCCGACTTCCATTGAACACAATTTATCATGTTTGGAAATTATGACCTCATTGTTTGCAATTGTTAACAAATATTCTTCAATTTCAAAATATTCGCTCATTATTATAAATAATTTTAGCAATAAAATGTAACACCCATATAATCTACTGGTGCGTTTTCATTGTCCGTCAGTATATCAAGGACCATTATACATATATTATACATATATCAAACATGACGGATTGAAACATCCTCGGGTATCAAACTATTTAATAAAGTGTTATATGGCGAAAACAGAAAAAAATGCTTCCTTATAATCAATAAAACCGAGTCTGCTGCTTTATTTTCTTAATTGTGTTTTTTGCTCCCAAAGGATCACCTTTATCAGTATTTATTGTATGAAACTATCCATTGAACATATTACGCCAATTGTGAGCCTCTTGTTTTGAAAAGTTGACATACAACGGACGGGAGGAATACGGAGCATAGTACATTAGAGACATTGGCTCAAACCGCACTATCTACAGTCCTGACAATTCAGGGGCCGTATTCATAAAGCAACTTAAGTGGGAAATATTACTGAATTCAGAATTTAAGATTTTTACATATTTTTTAAATCTCCTTATGGTCATTACAAACCATCTATTTTAAGATACATATTTAGATGAAGGTTGTATTTATCCATAACCTTATTGAAAATATTAAGAAAACGTCTTAAATCAATAGAAAAAGGTGTTTAAAAAATTGATAACATTTGACTTAAGTTAAGATTTTGCTAAGAAGCTATATGAATACGGACCCAGGCGCCTAGCTACCTGTACGCAAAGTACGCAGTTGCGTACACATTGCCCCAAATATTGAAAAAAACACACACACAAAATAAAAAACGCAATAAAAGGGGTTGTGGGGTCGGGGTGGGGGTGGGGGGGGGGATGGTAACTTCTTCATTTCGCTCACTTTTTTATTATTTCTTCTGGACCTTTTTTTTACAGAGACAAAATCAGCCTCATTTTGTTGCGGAAATGCCTCCAGATTGCGCCACAGACGGTCTAGGAAAAAACAATTTTCAGGGGAGCATGCCCCGAACCCCCTAGACTGTTTGCGTACACATTCTAAAGTCCCTAGCTATGCCCCTGCAATCGGTATAACTGTCAACCGATAGACACAGGCAGCGCCCCTAACTTGGTCAAGTTACAAATATGCTCAAAGCTCGTTCTCCTCCACCACCTGCTTATTACTTGGGAATTGTTGGAAATATAGATATAAAAATCGAACAGGAAAAGCAGCATTCAAGGACGACAGTCAACCACAAACACACACAGAAACATAGAACAAATTTAAAAATGAATAAAAGGCCAAATAAGACATCACAAACGCAAAATGGTTGACAATAGGGCTACCGCCTTCGAACGGTCAGTGGGAAAAAAGGCCGCTGTGGGTTTAAACCAGAGTCTAGGGTGCACCAAACCTCACACTTACCCTACTGTCAACCCAATAAAACAGGACAGTGTAAATAAAGAAATGCCTGCCACGAACTATTATCTAACCAACAAGGCAGCATTAATAGGCAATATAAGTAAAACACAAAGATGCTCGTGTATATATGAATACAAAATAAACAATAGCATAGAAAGCCACAAAGAAGGTACTCAATGACTTGGCAGAAGCCAGAGCAACAAGAGAATAAACCATTGAGGGGACGACAAGACAAGACTGCAGACAAACATCAAACGTCACCGTCCTTTGGGCTTTAGGTAGACGGCATCATGGGGTCCACAGCCTGTCCGGTCATCGCACAATCAAAGAGGAAAGCATAGTGGCGAACTGTAAATGTGTCCACCACCAAGCATGCAGTGCGTTGCAAAATGATAGGGTCATAACCTCTTTTGATAAACCTTTTAACTAGTTTAACAAAGGTAGTATGAAAGTGATCATGATCAAGGATCTAACGAAGTTTGTAAATCACGTCACCATAGAAGTCAAGTTGTGATAGTCCTTGTCGCCGAAGAGTTCTTAAATTACTTTTATATTTGGAAAGAAGATCAGGGTTACGATAATAAAATTTTGCAAAGGTTTTACGAAGTTTATGGTAACGGTAACCCTGATGGAGTAGCTTTTTAGTCATACAAAGATTACGAATATTAAAGTCCTCAACTCGAGTGCAAGCTCTAGAAAAACGAATAAGTTGAGACACATAGACCCCATAAGAAGTTGCTCGGGGAACATCCCCATCTAAATGGGGATAATTACCAATATCAAAATTAAAATCATCTCTCTTGTCATATATTTTGCTAATTATTTCATCATTTTCAATGGAGAGATGTAAATCAAGAAAAGAAGCGTAAGTATCAGAAGTATTAGCTTTGTTAAGTTGAAGTTCTTTAGGGTATATATTATTAACCATAGTAGAAAAAAAGGGTTGTCAATGTTTAATATGTCATCCAGATACAGAGAGGTGTCATTAAAGGCCTGAATAACATCTTCCTGGATATCTGGTGAAAGACAGAATATGAAATATCTTTCATAGCAATACAAAAACAAATCTGCGACAATGGGTGCACAGTTCGTACCCATAGAGATACCAACAATGTGTCTATAAACGGTCGGTCCATACCTGACGAAAATATTATCTAATAGGAAGCTGAGTGCTTCACAAACTTCTTGGCAAGGCCACATAGTGTAATTGTCTAAACTGCCGTTAGTAAAAAACGCTTTAATATTATTACAGGCCAAACATGTACTATTTTCCCTAGCGAATGTTTTTTGAATAAGAGCAATAAGCTTGTCTTTGATAAGGTGATGTGGTAAGGTTGTATATAGTGTAGAGAAGTCATAAGTGCTAATAGATCAAACTTGACGTTTATTGTTTTATCACAATATTGTTTAACGTGATCTTTAACGGCAGTATGACAAGAAGTTAAAAGTTCGGAGATGTTTGTGGTGGTGAAGGTATTAGAATTTGAAATAAAGCGGGCCTTATACGGATCTTTATGTAATTTAGGAATCCAGTACATAGTTGGCAGTTTGTTCTGCTTTTCGTCTACCCCAGCCTTGAAAGTAGTGCACCGAGTGATATGTGTGGAAACAACATCATCCTCAGTAGAATGAACTGGAGTATACAAATTAGTGCTACTGAGTTCCAGAGATAAAACATGGAGGTAATGTAGACGTCAAACAATAATTACATTATTAGCTGCTTTATCAGCAGGAACTTAAATATGACCTGAATATCCTTAACAATGGGATTTTTTTTTTTTTAATTTTTTTTTTTGAATTGGGGTTTTAAGGCGCACCAACACATGTAAAGGTTATATGGCGCCTAAAAGGCATGAACATGCCAGGATCATCTTCCATGTACATCGAGATAAAATATGGAAAATGGGCCTAGAACCTTCTCACCCTGAACTGCAGAGTTGCTGCAAATTCTATCGTAGAAACTCCATTTACGCTGGAGCCACGTTATTGTTTTTCTGCCACTGCTCTTTTGATGCGAGCGAGATAGCACCTGAAACAATGCAGGGATCATGATGAAGACCTTTAATGAACATGAACAAAAAATGATAAAATGAACATGAATTTGGGGGGATTCTACCCCTCTGCCTGCCCCTCCAAAGGGATGTGCAGTGGCCGTATTCTTTGCCCCGTGACCAAACGGGCCCCCCGGCAACCACACGGGGCAATGGCAATGGGATTAAGGTAGACATACAGTAAACAGTTACGTACGGATATCTGTTTGGGCCAGCGCTAATTCGCGTTGTAATCTGCGCGAGATTAGGAGAATGCGAAGTAAATTAAATAGCGAAGTTTGCAAGAAGTGTTTCTCGAAATCTGACACAACTTACAACGCGAGATGGCAATGACTCTAACATGATTTTAGGGAGTTTTGCAAGCAGAACTTGATTGCACTAAGAAATAGCATAGAAGTCTAAATAAGTAAAGCCTTATCATGGCATATACACTAGATGTGTAGGTAACTATAGGTAAACAGAAGGTCTGCTTTTGTTTTAGATAACGTTTGAGAACGGCTGAACGTTTAAAAGATGCTCAAAACTATCACTGTGCCTCAAGAACAAATTTATAGTTATTATATGATTCCGAAACCAAATTAATATTAATGATTTCAAACGCCATCATTACGTTTTCAGATTTAAAACCAGCATTAGAATATATGATTAATTTAAAACGTGCTGTCCACTAATAAAGGGACACACAGCATTCGTGATTTCATTAAAACGTGAGCCTTTCTTTTTTAATTTGCATATATTGACAATCACTAAAACGATTAGAATAGTTCAAAGCAAATTGTTTTCGAATATTATTGTCTATTGATTATTTCGTCCCAATACTATATCCGGTAGAATAACGAAGAAAACATTGAAAAATCCAAATTGTATTACCCTTTTATTTAATTATACGCAGGCAGGTTTAAATAATATTTAATTAATAAATCGAGGCTTATGTTAATCCTTTATAAATATTTCATAATATATCAAATATTGTCCTTTTAAGGGAACTAGAACACTGATAAAAATTATTAAGACGACTGTCTCCTAAATTTGACTTACCTTTTATCATATCGTTTTGTAACATTTATAAAATTCCCTATGTTTATTCCAGTTAATTGTTAGCACGTGTTTCTAACTGGTACACGATCTTTGATAAGAGGTTCAAGCGCTATCTCATGTCCGAGCTTTGTTTTAGCCCTTTAACAGTCTATGTTGTTATGGCTAAGAATGTGTACAGCCTAACTTAGGCTTGCCTCCACAATGAGTAAAAAAATCGTTCTTTGATTATTCCGAAACTGTATCGTAAAAAAAGGAATAGAAAACATACAGATTAACAGACCACGTAATCGTCCTAAAACCAACGTGAATTAAAACACGTGTTTACAAACAAATTACTTTAGAATATCTCGAAACAATACATGTGTGTTGCATCTGTGTTGAGTATGCCAACATTTTATATCAGTTATATTTATTAATTTCTATAGATTGTGGACCCTATGATGACGTCTACCTAAATTCTCAAAAGACGGTAGCGCTTGATGTTTTTCTTAATCTTGTCTTGTCATACCCTTAACGGGTTGTTCTCTTGTTGCTCTGGTTTCTGCCAAATCACTGAATACTTGATTTGTGGCTTTCTAGACTTGTTTTTATATTCATATATAAACATGATCATCTATGTGTTATGGTACCTATAACTCAATGTGGTGTACGAAAGAAAGTGATCAAACTCATGTTGAATTTGCTCGAACCAAAGAACAATTATTTGATCGATGGTGTGCATCCAAGAAAATTGAACGCATTCATGATAAGTTAAGGCAATTTATTTTAATTGAAGAGTTCACAAAGTGTATTAACAATGATGTTAAAAGCTATTTAGATAAGCAAAAGGCTGAAACTTTGGAAGATGCTGCATGTTTGCGGATGATTATTCGCTAACTCACAATGTCTCTTTTGTTAAAAAAATCAACCCCCTCATCAGAATTCTTCATTTAAGAAACCCTTTACTCGTACGGCAGTACATCTAAATCTCAGTCTCCTAGTACTTCTAACCATCAAGTATCTAATGAAGAAGAAGAAGAAGAAGAAGAAGAAGAAGAAGAAGAAGAAGAAGAAGAAGATTCTTTATTATGCAATAACCGTAACAAGAGTCATGAGCATAGCATCAATAATTACATTTATGATACAATTGTGGCATGGTAATACAATTGTGGCATGGTAAGATGACATACAATAGTAGATATCATGATTTATATAAATAACAGTCTATTCAGGTACATAGTTATAATAACAAATGGCATTATATCTTACTTTGTGTTAGTGTTTGAGTTACGCTGTCATTTAAAAAAAAAAACTTGTGCAAGGAAGAGACGGCGTTACTGGCATATATGTTCAACATATATCATATAACAAATATTGATTAATATACTCTACCTAACATATTCAAAATTTACTCTCTAAGCATCTTGTATCGTTTTTCAAATGCTTTGTATACATAGATTGCTAGATTTCTTATCTCAGTAGCGTTTTCACTTTTTATTAATTTCAAAAATGTAAAACTATTTGGATGTTCCCAATAATATATATTAATATATTTAGTACGTAACTCCTGATAAGCTTGACATTCAATGACAAAATGGTACTCGTCTTCTAAGACTTGACAAAATGTGCATTTTCGTTCATCAAATGGTACACAGATGGGTTTTCGCCATCTTTCAGATTCTACTGCTAGCCTATGCGAAGAAATTCTTAAACGTGACAGTGCCATTCTGTATTTGCGTATGTCTATTACATCTAAGTATTTATTAAAACCAAAATCAACTATATTTTTATCAAATAAAGCTCTCCTTGAGTCTTGTAAACCACCGTTAAAATTTTGCAGCCATACATCTTTAATTCTTAGTTTCATCCGCTTAAGGAATAACTGTATATCGTCCATCCCTTGAGCAAGCAGACTTCGTAGAAAGCTAATTTAGACAATAGTAACTTTACTTGAGAAACCCAATTTGTTTTTTATGTCTTCGTACACAAAACTATTTTGAGCCGATATGTTAACCCCTAATAATCGTTTACAAAAGCTTAAAATAAGTCCTTTCTATTTGCAAACCTTTATTAAATCCCCAAACTTCTGATGAATAATTTAGAATGGGCAAAATCAATTTATCAAAAAGATCATGAGTATGTTTAGGAGGCAAATCGGTAAATTTATACAAATATCTATTCATTTTAAAAATAGCTTTTAAGGCTTGACCAGCTAACATTTTTTCATTTTCGTTATATGAAGCACCCGAGGTGAAAAGCACCCCTAAATACTTAAATTTATTTACTATTTACAGTTCACCATCTTTGTAATGAAAATGCAAGTTTTGAGTCAGTCTTCCTCCCCTTTTGAAAATCCTTATTATTATACTGATCAAAAATCCTTATCTCAAATTACTGCAATTATTGCAAAAGCAAAGGACGTTTCATTTCTGAGTGTTTTACTTTAAAAAGGAAGCTACAACAAAAAGAAGGTGTAAAACCTACTGGTCTCACCTCTGTAAGGTCTAAACCCCAGTCTTGTGTTGGAAACAAGCCTTTTTCCGAGAATACTTATTCCGGTACTAATGTAATTATTCAAGGGGTAGAGTGCGGTTTTTTTACTGTCCCTCTCCATTCTCCTTCTATTAGTTTGAATGACACAAAATAACAAACTATCAAGATCACAACTTATAAGCGAACAGCATAGAGATCCTGAGATTTCGAGTTTATTTAATAGGGCCGTTAGTTAAGAAGAAGCTTCACAAGTCCCAGTTTTTTATTTTACTAAAAATGGGATCCTGATGAGAAAATGGCGTCCACATGATGTCCCCGCTGATGATGAATGGATTGTCAATTTCCAAATTGTGGTTCCTAGTTCATATCGTCAGGAAATTCTCAGTTTAGCCCATGAAACTCCTTTGTCTGGTCAGTTAGGTGTCAATAAGACATATCAAAGATTTTGTGTCATTTTTATTGGCCAGCAATCAAAAAGTATGTTTCACAATACTGTAGGTCGTGTCATACATGTCAAATGGTAGGAAAGCCCAATCAGAAGATTCCCAAAGCCCATTTTCAACCTATTCCTGCAGTTGATGAACTTGTCAGTAAAATAATTGTGGACTGTCTTCGCCCCTTGCCTAACACCAAGTCTAATAATATATAATTACTGGTGTGATTATAGTTTAATGTATTGTAGGCGACTCTGCTCAGTGTATGTGCTCTGGTTTATTTTGTTATTGTTTGTTTGTTACTTACCAATAATAGCAATCACTGTACTAAATTACTTGCTCCTTTGAGGGCCCTTAATTGGTTAATAAACTCGTGTATCGTGTGTATCGTGTGGTAATCAATATCTGTTGACGATTATGTGTGCGTCAACAAGATTTCCTGAAGCTATTCCACTTCGGAATATTAAGACAAAGTATATTGTGAAGGCTCTGGTCAAGTTTTTCACACTAGTGGGCCTTCCAAAATATGTCCAGTCTGATCAAGGGTCAAATTTTATGTCTGGTATATTTCAACAGGTCATGCATGAGTTAGGCATTCAACAGTTTAAGTCTTCGGCTTATCATCCGGAGATTCAATGTGCTCTAGAAAGATTTCACCAGACACTGAAAAACGTGATTAGGTCATATTGTTTTGACACTAACAAAGACTGGGATGAAGGTATCCACTTGTTGCTTTTCGCCGTTAGAGAGTATATTAAAGAATCTCTGGGTTTCAGCCCATTTGAACTAGATTTTGCGCACACTGTTCATGGACCACTTAAGTTAAGAAGAAAACACTTCTTTGAATATTCTACTGTACGTGTCTGATTTTAGACACAAACTGTCAAAAGCTTGTGAGGTAGCTCTGTCTAATCTCAAATCATTTCAATCAAAAATGAAAACAAGGTATGCTTTTACTGCTCAAGAAAGAAATGTAAAACCTGGTGATAAAGTTCTTGCTTTATTACCTATTCCTGGAAAGCCTTTACAAGCTAGGTATCACAGTAGAAAAAAGTATCAGAGATTTAAACTATATTATCAATACTCCTGGAAGGCGACAGCAACGTCAACTTCGTCATATCAATATGTTAAAAGAATAAATTGACAGAGATAGCATTTCTTCACATTTAGTTAATTTAGTTTGCTCTGTTCCACTTGAAAATTCCAGTGACGGATTACAGAATTAGAATTAACAGTTTGACAAAAATGATCCTGGTTTAGCGAAATAGAAAGTGTCACATCTAGAACCATCACAGAAACATGAGTTGAAACAATTAATACATGACTATAAGCCCTTATTTTCTGATGTTCCATCAAGAACTGACAAAATTTACCATGATGTCAATTTTAGAAATTCTACTCCAATAAAACAGCATCCATATAGAATGAATCCTTCTAAACAACAACATCTCAAAGAAGAAATTCAATTCTTATTGGACAACGATTTCATTGAAGTAAAAGTGACCTGAGTTCGCCATGTATTCTTGTATCAAAACCGGATAATACATACCGTATGTATACTGACTATAAGAAGTCAGCAGTGTCACCAAAGCTGATTCATTTCCAATTCCACGAATTGACGACTGTATTGACAAAATTGGAAATGCAAAATACGTTACAAAAGTTGATATTTTGAAAGGATTTGGGCAAGTTCCTCTCACAGAAAGAGCAAAAGAAATTTCAGCATTTATAACTCCAGATGGACTGATTCAATATAAACATATGTCATTTGGAATGGAAAATTCTCCAGCAACGTTTAAACGTCTCGACAGTATGTTAATCTCCGGTTTATATGGAGGTGACGCGTACATCGATGATGCAATCATTTACAACAACACACGGGAAGATCATTCACAGACATAAGAAGTTTCTTCGATCGTCTTACTGATGTCAACCACAACAAAAGTGAATTTTATCGCGCAATTGTCACATTTTTAGGACATGAAGCTGGACAGGGTCAGGTTAAACCTGTTGAAGCTAAGGTCAAAGCTATTTCTGAATTTCCTGTACCAACTTGTTAAAAGCAATTGATGCGTTTTCTCGGTATTGCTGGTTATTATACAAAATGTTGTCATAACTTCCAGTCATTGCTGGACCTTTGACAAATGTATTGAGTAAAAGAAAGAAATGTGTTGGACTGAAAAATGACAATAGTCATTTGACAAATTAAAAGCCATACCGATGAGTGTTTTTCAGCACCAAATTTTGAATTTAAATTTAAATTAGCAGTCGATGCTAGTGACATTGGTGCTGGTGCATTATTGTGACTTTGGACGTTATATAAACAGGCTAGTTCTGGGAGCAGTCCAGCAGTTGAGATTAGTTTCAGTGTTCTTCATTAAAGTTGATTTAGATTTGGATGCTTTTGTGAGAGGATTTAATACATATTGTACTCATTCATAATAACAGCAGAATTGGATATTTGAAATAAACAGGAAATATTTGAAATTAATTAGACTGTTTTAGATTAAAGAGACACTTACTGTTTTGGATTAAAGAGACACTTGCTAATGTGTATTAAAGGAAAATTGGATAATTGTATTGGGACTTAATTAAAAAATTGGATATTATTGAAAAACTGAATTTGTGTATTCTGTAAGTGAATATTTTATGTAAATAAATTTGTTAATTATATTTTTATGTGGCTGGTTTTGCTTCCGTTCCTGTTACATTTTACTCGGAACTGTTATACTTGTATTACCTATTAATGCTGCCTTGTTTGTTATAGAATATAATCTGGCGGGAATATCTTTATTACACCGTCTCGTTGTATTGGGATGACAATAGGGTAAGAGCTTTATACATGTATTCAGAGCTCACAGTAGCGTTGCCTGTGCAGTGTGGTGGCGGTAAAACGTCTCCCCGTGCTTGCAATCAAAGCTGTTATTCATTCCGATATTTGGAGATCTTTACAGATATAGGTGGTACATTCTCAAATACGTTTAGTTTCTTACTTGTATTTTGAATAGGTTTTACCAGTTACAAGTTACTCCAGCCTTTATGGGTTCTGGGTATTGTAATCACCCTTAGGATATGTTGCGTGCTTTTTAATTTAGTCTTTTGACCGTTAACTTTGATACGCAGGCTTCATAACCTCTGCTCCCAGCTAAATTCCATTTTGTTTATTTCGCCCATTGTTTTCTCGTTTAGGACAAGGCGTTTTGTTAGAAACTGGGACCATACGCCGCTGGCCATGGAATGGTGTGTAAACACCTCATTGAAGGTTCCATGTTCACCGTCATATATATACCATCTTCGGGATAGCTCAAATTTCTGTTCTATTGGCATTTTAAATACTGAGTTCTGCTCAACCCCGGGCTAGAGGGCGCGAACGGTAGCAAGTACCTTTCACTACCGTTCATGAACAGTCTCAAACCGAGACTGCAATATTTTTTTGTATTTATCGTGTTCGACGATTTCCAGATTTCTCCTTTCATACCTTTTTAACAAATAAAACTCGATTGTCATCTGACTTATATTGTAAGTAACAATTTAAACGAAATGAAAAACAGTTCTCAGGTCTTCACAATTTTCATTAAACCAATAATTCTTTTGTTTACGATTACTTGTATCTGTATCATTATTGTGACTGACTTTTTTTCTAAATACAGGGTTTGTGACACTATTCATTACATTAGCAAAAAATCCTTAAGCTAGATGTATTATCATTCATGTTAACACATGATCCAGTATGTCACCGGTTAGGTTGTATCTCTGATACCCTGGGTTCTATATATCGGAACAGAGATGGTTTTCTATATAGCGTTTATTCTCATAGATTAAAGCGTCAAACAAAGCCAAACTCCAATGGTGAATATAAAAATATTCAAATATAAATAGTATATAAATATTTATCCACGAGTATTGAGTCGGTCACATATTCGTCCACAAACTCCCCGCAGTGGTTACTTCCCCTATCTGTTACAGTAACCACTGCCACCACACAAATTTGTAGCTGAAACGCCAATCTCCACGCAGAGTTATCGTTCCTTGCACTCACATATATCTCTGCTAACTACTGAATTACATTATTTTGGTAAAACCTGTTAAATTGGAATATGTTTGCCTGAAACTTAACAAATTAGATGTTGCAAGATTTGAAATAATGCATGAAAACAATTTAGTTTTAATCGGGACTATTTTACTACAAAAATAATACGTACTTAGGTCTCCTCAATCGAAACGCATATGTAAACATTTCAAATAAAAATTGAAATTTTTTAAAATAGGTCTATATTTTATCTTTGCAGGTCACGCAAAAAGGATCGTCGTACCTTTTTTGAATAATCACGTGACCTAACCGTTCGCCCTACTTCCTTTGACGTTGACAGAGTCAAATGAGGAACGAGTGTACTCTGGGTAGAGATTGCTGAAACCCAGCTAAGTTTAATTTTTTGGTTAAATATTTTTTAGATCAATATTTCAACTTGCTTTGTTCATAATATATGAAAATAGTGTGAAAAACGGTATCGGGTTACAAAAATAATTTATTTATAAAACAAATATCAAATTTAGCGAATATATATTTAATATGCACACCGGTTACATGTATTCCGTTGAGAAAATTATAGAAGCTGTGAGTAAATAAAATAAAGAGACACCCAAGCCAAAACAAGTTGAATGTTTTCAACATCTTCTCAAAGGTGTTATGTTATTGCCAATTTGCCTGTTGGTCACGGCAAGAGTTTGCTGTACCAAGCACTACCCAATCTCTACCCAGAGTTGTCGTTTCTTGCATACACATACATCTCTGTCAACGTCTCACCAAATACCAAGAATATTGTCAAACGATGAAAAACGGTGGAAATGCAAAATTTCTTGATGACACTAATATTTTGCTGAATTAATTTCATATGAAATGCTTATGTTACAAAGAAAACAATTTTCGGCTTGAAATGTTTAAATATACAGTAAATTATGCTCAGGATTATATTGCGGTAGAATAAAGGTTTGTACTTTGGCATATCAGTCCGCCGTCAACACTTTAAAATACGCACCACCAAATCGTCCCAATAGCATAACAGTACAGCGATTTCTTACCAGCACTTTCCAGTATCACATAGATCTTAACAACCTACTTAAATTAAAGTACTAACCTATACTACATATCAAAATGTAGATAATAAGTCGTTTTTCTTTCGATTGTTTACAGTCAATCAACGGCCGATAGTTGATGGTGTCACGGTGTTGAAGTTCTATTGCTATTATTATATTTTAGCTATGGTCATGTGACAAATTATCAATTGATCGCAGACTACTTTCTTAGACGTTGACAGTGGCCTCAGCATTACCTAGTGTATCGCCATTTTGTAATTACGTGGCCTCAGTTATCGTCACGTGATTTGTATGGTGGCATGGATTATTGGCTACAATATCACTGCGCGGAGGTTGATTCGTCCATTCGTGATATATATCCCTCAATCGGATACATATAATGGAGACACAAAACATGAATACAAATTTAGGCGTTCGAACTCAATGCCGTTTTGACTACATACGGTAACAGGTACACGGTTTTACTTACTTTCGCCAGTCACCCTGATAAAGTATTTGAGTTCTGCTCAACCCGGGGCTAGAGGGCGTGAACGGTATTAAGCACTTTTCACTGCCGTTTATGAATAGCCTCATCTCAATCAAACCGAAACTACAATATTTTTGTACTTATCGTGTTCAGCGATTTCCAAATTTCTCCTTTCATATTTTTTTGTGGTGGTTTCCTGGGTCTTTGACCCCCATGCAATAGTGGTGTTTCAACAAACTTGGGTACGCCTCATGGGGATAACCCACCTTTTGGACGTTTCTTCCAATGATAGATTAACTACAGATGGTTATGTCATCGTATCGTCATCCGAACTGTTAGAACTGTCCAAATAAACATCGGCTTGGCTTTTGTCTAGACTTTGAAGTGGAGTTGACCTTGTCTTTGGCCTGGTCCTTCTTGTAGGCCTATAATCTGTCTCAGGACATGGCAAGCCATTGAACGGAAGAAGCATATTCCGATGAAGCAGCTTTGACTTCGAATGAGTAGAATTTTCAGCTTGTACCTCAAACACGGGAATGTATAGGATCGGTCGTTGCCGGACAACATATGGATGGACGTCCCAAGTATCGGCCTTCATGTGTTTCCCTATAATGCCAACCTTTCTTATCAGTAGACGATCAACGGGTTGCAAAACGGCCTGTCTAACTTTCTGATCGTAGTACTTCTTTTGCTTTTGACTCGCTTCCATGGCTTCCTTAGATCTGTATGGTATGCATATGTACCAGGCTTGACTTAAGTTTATCTGACTGGTACGTTTCCACTCATCCAATAGTACATCAAGGTATGTATGCATCGATAGTCGGCGTGAGTGTCTCCCAAGATTTAGACAAAATTGAGAGTAGATTATTCTATATTACATATTTGTCTGTGATTTGTATAGGAAATACTGGGAATAGAAAAGCTATCTACCGAGGGAGATATTTCCCGTATCTCAAAAACACTGGTTATTAAACTCTATCTCGTGTATAGCTGCATTGAATGCATGTGTCAGGGTTGAAACGTGTGACTTCCAATCTGCTTTCTGTTTATTATCCATGGTACCCATCATGTTTAGAAGTGTCTAGTTGAACCGTATAACCATTCTGTTTCCCTGCGGATGATAAGGTTTTTTTTTCCTGTCTTTGTTTTATCTACTGACGGCTGCTTTACCTATTGATAATTGGCATATTTTCTTTCCATCTGGTTGGTGACGGAGATCTCCTGTCTGTCACTTCTAGTATCGTTCCTTTTCGATGCATTGTCTTTCTTCAATTGTTCCATTTACTTTTCTAAAGATGATAGCGTTTACATCTTCCTTCCTGACCCCTCTCCGCAGCGAATACAAATGTGTGTTCTTTTCAAACTGTATTCGTGTAGCATTCATTAACATATCGTTTCTGAGAAACTACTAAAACGGGATTCTAAACATATCATTATTCGCTTCTTCTTTAACATGACCTTTCTCTATCGCTGTCTGTATAATTTCATCCATGCAGTTACATGTTTTCCCTGATGATGCGTTCTGTATAAAATTCTTGCAATACACTGTCTCCAGTTGCAATATTTTCAAATACACCTTCCAGCTTGGCCTTCCAAAAGAGTTTGAGAGTGGACCTTTGGAACACGATAAATACGAAATATTGCGGTCTGATTGTTCATGAACCGTAATGAAATATGCTTGCTACCGTTCACGTCCTCTAGCCTCGGGTTGAGCAGAACTCAATATTCATAAAATCAATAGTACAGAATTTTAACAATCCCGAAGATGGCATGCATATGGCGGTGGACATGCTACTTTTACTGTCATTATCCCATGCCCAGCGGCGTATGGTTACAAAATGCTATGCCCCGAAGAGCGAAATAAACAAAATGGAATTTAGTTGGGAGCAGCGCTTATGAAGCCTGCGCGTCACAGGTAACAGTCAAAAGACTAAATTAAAAAGCAGACAACATATCCTATAGATAAGCAGTGGCCCTATTCTTCATCGCAAACCACACGAGGTCAAGAGAATACGATCCTATAATTTTGCAGCGTATTGCATGTTTGACTAATTTACACTTCGTCGCTATGCTTGCCTCTTTGATTGTGCGATGACCGGACAGATTGGGGATCCAGTGATAATTCTGCAAGAGATGGTAACGTTTAATGTTAGTCTTCAAGCGTGTCTCTGTCGCGCCCTTAATTGTTTACTCTTGCTGCTCTAGCTTCTGTCAATTCATTGAGTACTTGCTTTGTGGCTTTCTAGATATGGATTTTTAGATTCATATATACATGATCAACTTTATGCTATATTTATATTGCATATTAATGCTGTCTATGTTATTAGAGGATATAGCCTGGCGGGGATTTCTTTATTAACATTTATATTGGGATGACAATATACAAGTCCAATGTAGCATTCACAGAACACAGTCAACTAAAAACGAGCATTCAAAACAAACAACAATTAAACGAAAAGAGAGAAGCAAAGTACGAATGGTTTGACAATAGGGGTACCGTTTTGGAACGGTCAGTGGCAAAACGTGCACTCGGTTTTTAACCAGGTTCTAGAGTGCACGAAACCTCACTCAAGATTACCCTATTGTCATCCCAATAAAACGGTACTGTCTGAATAAAGAAATCCCCTCCAGGCTATCGCAAACTATAGGCAGTATTAATGCACCATATACGTACCTGTATAACACAAAGATGGTCATTTATATATGAATATAAAAAAAGTTTAGAAAGACACAAAGCGAGTACTCAGTGACTTGACAGAATCCAGAGAAATAAGATAATAAACCGTTAAGAGCACGTATACGTATGCCTTTTAGAACTACAATGTATGCTGTAGAAAAGGCATACGCATTTATAAATGCGGTTGTCTCTTAATTGGTGTAAGATGGGGAATTTGTTTCTTTTATGAAAACAGACTAATTTAAATATTTAGAATGGAATATTTGGAAGCAGACAACATAACTATAATTTTTCCGTCTTATACTTTTGATTTAGTATCAAAACTGTTTTGTTTGTCTACAGAAGTTGTCATTGGCTATCACGTCTTCCGGGAAGATACCCTACACATGTCTGCAGTAAGTACCTCTAATGTAGCTTTCTAAACAAAACTTGAATTTTAAAGAATAACTTTTTCCAGGGATCAATCCTGTGGTAGACGTGTTAATAAAGGAGCCGCTAGCCTTCATGAAATTGTTTTTGGGTTCATTACATAGACCATGTAATAGGTATAACTGTGTTAAAACGTTTGAAACTGTTCCTTTCGTCGTTGAGCTCTTCCATGTTTACCGGTTGGAGAAAAATGTATTTCCTCGGAGTTTGCCTAATGCGTCTGGTCTTGATGGTCTGGTCATAATCAGATTATTCTATAGGGATAGGGGCGGTCCTTCATTTTTATTAACAGTTGTAGGGATGTCAATTGTTTTCTTATTTATTTGGAATGTGTTTTTAACGTTATATCTACCATTATTGCAGCTTTTACAATCCGGTGTAACCTTGGATGCAACATACATACAACCATTTTATTTATCATGGTTTCGAACTCATCCAGGTATTCCTAGTGCGGTCTGTAAGTGAGAATATATATACACACTATCCCCAGCTTGCATCAAATAATATCGCAGTCGCTGAAAACTGAATGAAAACGATCCATGTCCGGTTAGTTCTGGCCGACACAGAATCATAGACGTATGTGACTTCTAAATCGAAAATCAAGCTAGTCACCATGACTGCATGGGGTCACTCTAACATGATTTCAATACGCATCACGTGCAAAAGTACCGGAACACTGACTCAGCCAAAAACATAGTATCTATGAGATACGGTTAGAGATGCATGTTCCTAAACATTGACCATAACCAATGCTTACACTAAAACAGTTTCCAATACCGGAAGTAAGAGTATTCCATGGTAAATTGCGCGTGTTTCCAAATATATATGTACAAACAAATAGCCTACTTAAGACATATTGGAAAAGGTATTACACATCATTTTCATTTAGTTAGTAGCAAAACAGATTTCCAGCAGTCTTTTGGAGAGAAAACTCGATTAAAAGTGATCCGGAATCTTCGGTAGATCTATCTTCCACGCATGCGCACAAGTTTAAATGCGTGGGTGTGTTTGTTTGTTTGAACTCTTGGGCGAACATAGCAGTATATTTGTGTAGCTGCATATATGAACATGTAAATGTTATTGCGCAATCGTGAAAGTATAACATTTATAAGTCCCTTATTTTAAAAAGGTCACCCTGACATAGTTTTTCATTATCACAGGGAAAGCCTTTCGTTACGTCATTACTCGCACCTTGCATTATTTCTGCCACCCTAAACATACCGACCCCGAATCAGTTATGATCATCATCGTTTTCGATGTTGGATCAAGATTTATGAGCGTTATAAAAAAGCAAATATGCATGAGCATGAGTGCAAATGTATGTAGATATATCTGTAATAGCTCGTTCTTTTCCGCCTTGACTCGTTCAGTGCAAGGATTGTTTTTTGAAAAATCCTCGTTGCTATGCGACTAGGTTATTTTTAGATTTTTTAGATTCGTGAGCTGAGTCAACGTTTCTATAATAAACTTGTATGTATTATATACTTGTATACTGCTTATAGTGTTCTTAAGGTGCAACATTCAAATGTATTGTCAGAATCTTTTGATGGTAAACAACCGATTTCAATATAATCGATCGATCTCGATTGGCTATTTTTAGACGCAGTTTTCGTCGACGCGTTTGATTGGTTAATCGTAAAACACTAAGCGCATGTGCAATATTCGCTGTGAGACTAGCAATTGAATTGTGGGATCGGTGTATGCGCACGCATCCTTCAAAATTAAAACGCCATCTTGTATGTTTGTTTACGTTTATTTCTGTTAAATGCATCAGTTTGGGGGAAACTGAACGTAGTTATTGATCTCGTATTGTGAACAGACAATCAAGCAATGTTCTGCATTGCATAAGTGATCCAAGGTATTGCATGTTTTTCTGTTATGCCGTAATTATTCTATTTAATTTCGGAAGGATTGCCACTGCTCTGCCAATGTGCGCATGCGCAACTGCTATGAATGCCGTCTGCGAAAGGGCGATTTTGTTCTCATGGAACCATATCAGTGCATGAATGACGAATTGTGCAGAAGGTACATTAAGGATGAATGACGAATGGTATTTAGCTTAATTCGTCATCCGTATTGTTTATTAAAAGGTTCCCGGTACACTTCTCCGCTATTAGATGTTTCGTCCTTAAACATGTTCGCCCCTTTGAAATATAATAGCTTCCTTTTTATATGCATACAGCAAACTTCAAACAACCTCTTGCCAGACTATTGTGTTGGTGATAGTGTTAGACATACAAGAAAAGTGACCACACTATTTGGTAAGGTGAAAGATCCATTGTTTTTCTTTGATGCTCTAATATGGTGGAGACTCGTGTTTTCGATGTAACTTGAGTTTTCGGGGTATTTAATAAAATGATAATACAGAAATGTACTAGAGTCATACAATCAATTAAAATGGCATAGTTCCTTCGTAAAACAAGTCTGACCTATTTAGTCTATTAAATTTCTGTAAAATTATTTACTTCCGCTTTGCATTATGGGTATTTTTTTATATAAAAAGGAAGTAAGGGGTCATCTCGAAGAAAGTACCTCATAAAAGTGTGATATAGGCTTCTTAAATTAGTTTTGACAATAAAAACAACAACTTTCAAATAAAGACCTTTGTATCTAGGATTATGCTTTTTGTTTACACTGTGTTTGTTTTCAAGCCATATCTGTGTTTAAAATAAGAAATAAAAACTTTATGAGACGACCCCCCCGAAAACATGAGGCCAGTTTATAATTTATAAAAATGGCCGACATGTATACATATAAACCCTAATATCTGATACATCGGAAGTAAAATAATGAGAAAAAACATAGTTTTATTTGTTAATGAAATACGTTTCTTCAATACCAATATCGTATTTAAATATTGTACATAGTTTTAGTAATGCTGTTGAGGCAATATCGTCTTAATACCCCGAAAACAGGGGCCACCATCATAAGTGCATTTATAATTTTAGCATATAGCATGGCTTTTCAGGGTTCGACACTAACGCTAGCCCGAGGCAAGTCACTTTCGAGAAGGACTAGTAAAAACTCACAGCTGACAAGCCCGACGGGCTAGTTGTTTTTATTATTTAAATGTCGATTTTAAATGATCTTATATGATCCTGATGTCGAAAATTGCCAAATCATTTAAATTTTACGCTATTCAAGCTATTCAAACAATATCGTAATGTTAAGTTGGGTATGATATAGACCAAGAAAAGCATCTGCGAATTTGTAGGTGTGTCAAATTACTCCTCACTGATTGGCCATTTTTCCTTTGATGGCGCAAAATGCTGAAAAACAACCCGCGTTTTATACATATCCCCACATCTTTTTCATAGAGACACTAGCATTTCTATCACTATATTAATTTCTAAGCATTTTATTGACATGATGAATGTGACCTTCACATTGTCAACAAACATGTGGCAAAAATTTTAAAGACGCAACTGTCTCCATCGAAACAAAAGAAAAACAGAATAGGAAAAGCGTCATCAGCAAAAAACAACATGATTCAAAATTTCAAATAAACACATACGTGTATTTTAGCCATCGTGTAAGTGCCTACAGAGCCCTTTTCCCAGTTTTGGGGAAGGGGCCTTTTGTCTTTAATTGGGGGAAAAATCCATATACGGGGAATGAAATTTCCAAGGTAAGTCGGCATGACTCAGAAATTTGATTGTAGAAAATGCCTGTATCTTACAGGCCGCTGCAAAGAAGGGTATAATGGCCGTGACCTATAATTTTAAATATATTTGACTATGACCTAGTCACAAAGCTGTTGTCCGGCAATATTTACAAGCAGTACAGTCATATAGGAAATGCAACCTCAGCTATAGATAGAGACGGATTATGAAGTTTCCCCTCAGACATGCCTTCGCCAGGGAGCGAACCCACGCTGGTCAGATGTCTGTCTATAGCTCCAAAGCCAAGGCCTTATCCATGGAGCTGCCATGATATTTTGGTATCTTTTTATTTTGCCACAAAAGAGTAAAAGGAGGACTAGTTGGTTTTAAGAAGGGCTAGTAAAAATAAGAAGGGCTAGTAAAAATAAGAAGGCACTAGCCCTGTAGGCTAGTAGTCATAAAAAGTTAGTGTCTAACCCTGCTTTTTGTGGTATCACGGGACTTAAATGGTTTGACGAAAAAATAAAGAATATGAAAAGAAAGCAAAAATATTTATTTGATCTTTCTACAAAATTGTTCAGATATAAAATTTAATCAACTTTTACATGAAAACTTCAGAATTTGGTTTGAAAAGAAGGGTTGTGAAGTTCTATGATATCAAGTTACATGTATGCACACCTTATGTGACATGTATTTGCAAGAAACTGGTATAAGATGCATTGAGTGACCATTTTTAGAAACATGAATGTATGACAGACTCGTCAGAATAAAAATTAATGAATGTTATAATATTCAAGGTAGTGAAAATTACATTTATGGAGACTAGGTGATGGATTTTTTAAGATCGTAAGAAAATGATTCCTCTGTTTGCATGTTTTGGAAATGTCCATTTATTTAGGATAAACATACTTATTTTTTTCAATTATTTTATCTTATGACTTACATACATGTGATACCTCACGGCGTGAGATGGAATCTCACGGAATTTTAACACTCCTCGCGACCTCACGGAATTGTTTGAAAAACTCCCGTAAAAACGATCTCAAAAGAGTTTGCAATTTTTATTCCAAAAGCCCAAACTTGTTTCTTGGTCATTAAGATGCTTGATTTTAAATAAAAATGTTTGTCTTAAGAATAAGCAAGCGTGGAGATGATCAAGACTTGTTTATTGTCACATGTATGGCTCTGTTGTTTTTATAATTTTGACACCTCTTACCTGGGGCCTGAGGGTTAATGTTTGATTGGCAGACAGTTTATCTAATCAAAGGATTAGCCTAGCAGCATGCTGTGGAAGTCATTAATGATGTAGGTAATTGACTTGAAACAAACTGCTTTCATTTAAATAGACAGAGAAAATGGAATTTATTGGATAATAGAAAAAGAAAGTAGAATTTTCATTTGGAGTTTCTATTCCTCAGGGCTTTTGGACAATAAAAAAACAATCTAAATAATAGTGTTAGATGATAGTAAATGTTTGCATCATAATTGTCATCAAATTTCAAGATTATAAAAAAAAATCAAATTTGTTTTCAAAAGCATGAAAATATCATCTTTTTTAATGAAATTAATGTTATGACTATCTCCCTTTTCTAAAAGAAGTTAGTGAAAAATCTTTTAAAACTGTATTTTATGGCATTCATTTATAGTATTTGGGTAAAAAAATACCCAGCGCACGCTAACATTTATGATTAAAAAAAACTCCCATATTTTTGCATGAATCTCCCTTAAAAAAATCACTAAACTCCAAGATTGAGGTCCTGAAAATATCACATGTATATGGACTTATGTACCTTAAGTCATTACATCTACATAATAACTATCATTTTAGCAGAGATGCAAATGGTTTTAAAGATTATACACTGCCATGATATCATATATGGATTATATCAAGGAAGCAAGTATAGCTTAAAAACGTCAGTGATTTTTTTCTCACCCTTTTGGGAATGATACATGAGTACATACATACCCATTGTAAAAATTTGGATCATTTTGTCTTACATTGAGAATTTCTCCAAAAAAAATCACTTTTTGCCAATGGGTATGGTACCATTTTTCAGTACCACTTATATAAGGGAAAAAACACTGCTGTTAAATCTTTCTGAGATGTTGAGATTTTCACTGGGTGTAAATGTTTACCCAGACTTTATCCCCAACCTCTTACATGCACAGGAACTGGTCACTTTTTTTTTTTGCCTTCTATTATTATAATTGTCTTTAAAGGACATGAATGGGAAATTTTGGAAAATGCTGGTGTTCTTTTTCAGAGGTCAAGCAGACATTCGAAACAATCTCAATTACATGCACACTATATACTAACATGTGCAGAAATTAATTTCCTATCCAACAATACCTTTCTTCCTACGATCCCTTGTAAATTCGCTGAGATATCCGAGTTCAAAGTCACCAAAGTGCAATTTGATACTGCTCGTCGTTTGTTTATGTCCCCAATGTAAACAAATGAATTTTACCGAAAATCAGGTGTCCGTTAATTCCGTTAAGTTCGAGCAGTATTCCAGCTTCAAATCACAATCAATTCACTAACGTAAAGCACCGATACGTAAATAAATCCATATTTTATCAGTGTGCATAGTCCGTATCACGAGAAAAGTCACATAACAACGAGTATTTCGCCACTTGTTATAGGCACTAGCAAACTTTACAAATGAAACCGCCATTTTCAAATGAATTACGGGGCCGAATGACGTCCTAATGCGAACCTAAGATCTATGGTAAAAAAAAAAACTTTTTAAAATTATTCTTGAATATATTATTAAATACGCTTGTGCTTATACATAACACTATTATTGATTATAATAGTGTTATGGATAAGCACAAACGTATTTTCTAATATATTCAAGAATAATATTAAAAAGTAAAAATACTTACCATAGCTGTTAGATTCGTATTATGACGTCATTCGGCCCAGAAAATCATTTGAAAATGGCGGTTTCATTTGTAAAGTCTGCTAGTGTCGATAACAAGTGGCGAAATACTCGTTGTTGTGTGACTTTCTCGTGATACGGACTATGCAAACTGATAAAATATGGATTTATTTACGTATCGGTGCTTTATGTTAGTGATCTGATTGTGATTTGAAGCTGGAATACTGCGCCGAACTTATCGGACACCTAATTTTCGGTAAAATTCATTTGTTTACATTGGGGACATAAACAAACGACGAGCAGCATCAAATTGCACTTTGGTGACTTTGAACTCAGATATCTCAGCGAATTTACAAGGGATCGTAGGAAGAAAGGTATTGTTGGATAGGAAATTCATTTCCGCACATGTTAGTATATAGTGTGCATGTAATTGAGATTGTTTCGAACGTCTGCTTGACCTCTGAAAAAGAACACCAGCATTTTCTAAAATTTCCCATTCATGTCCTTTATAGACAATTGTAATAATAGAAGGCAAAAAATAAAAGTGACCAGTTCCTGTGCTTACATGTGTGAATAATCAATAATTGCATGACAATCATTTAAACAAGAAAACTGGTACAAAGTATCATATAGCGGCGTAAAAATAATTTCTATGATGGACTATGTAAGATAGACTGTGTAACGGAATTGGGAATACAGAAGTAACAAGACATTTTAATTCAGAACAACAGTTGAAACAAACGTGTATGTATAAAGCATGGTATTAAGAAATATGAGAAAATGGAAATGTTATATAACCTTCTGGAAAAATGGATTATCCTTTAGTGTATATACAGAAAATGTAAACACCAGTTGATGAACAGTGATATATTTGTGTTTAACGACATTTATGCAACTAGAAATCTTGACGGTGTCTCCAAATCAAAAACACCTGCAAGTGGAGAATTGAATATTAATAGCCGCACTATGTTAATGGGTTTATAGTACCAAATGATGCATTTCTTTTAAATCTGTATTTTGAAATTGAGCAGTTTGACTATTTTGCCAAAAAATAATAATATACAATTGCACTTATTGCTTACATATAATTGCGCTCTGCACACCATTGCATATTTATGGAGATTAATTCTGGTAATTTGAAAGATAAAATATAGCTTTGAAGGCAAACACAATTTTTAACCAAATATAATTTGTCAAAAGTACAAAATCATACCTCAGCAGAATTGCATCAACCAGACACTTTTTTGTGATAGAGCCTATTTTTGTTCCATATAAGTTATAGCCAAAATGTTATTTTCCATTAGGCCAAATAAAAAAATACCTGTGTTTCCGGTGGCCCAACCAACCCTATTTTTAAGGAGCCGATCCTAAACCTTTTTATGCAAAAATTAAAAAAATAAAATAATTTCTAAACAATGATTTATCACATAGCTTACATCATGGAAGTGAAACGTAACACCAATCCACTGGGCACTGGTGGTATAACTATGCAAATTATTACCAAATTACACGGCAAAAGTGGAAAATATTTAGGTATTAAAAGCCATATGATTTGCCTGGAATGTCATATGATACATTCAGAGTTTTAAAGTTTTTCTTTCAGGTAAACAATGAGATGTTAATTATCTATTAAGCTAATTAGTAAATGCGTATTAAACAAAGGTCTTCTGGTTTAAAGTGTCCTATTATTTGTAACAGGAATGGGTAATTTAACTGGGACGGTCTTTTATCATGTATACTTAGGTAAACTGACACCATCACAGAGAAACTTCCAGTCCAGGTTTATAGATAAATAGAATCTCTTGCTGAAAAAAAGAAAGCAAAGAATTTTTTTATATCTAACGACCGACCCTATTTTTTAGCTCCAGATAGCTTATGGGATCAGCTAGACCGGACCATTAACAGCGGAGTTATTGCCCTTGATTTAGTTAAAAATGCTATATATTTTGCCTTGTTAAGACGATAGGGCCTTCATCTTTCATCCTATCTTTACCAAACTTTACCAGATTGTTTATATAAATGAAAGCTCGGACAAGTTCGAAAACCAGCCAGATCGGTCCAGTAACAACGGAGTTGTGGCCCTTGATTTTGTTAAAAATGCTATGTTTTGCCTCGTTATGATGATAGGGCCTTCATTTTTCATGCGATCTTTACGAAACTGTACCTGGTTGTTAATATCAATGAAAGCTTGAATAAATTCGAAAACCAGCCAGATCGGACCAGTAACAGGCCCTTGATTTGGTTCACATATTTTGCCTCTTGAAATGCCCCTTGTTTAATTTTTTGCGTTTGGTGACTAAAAAAAACAACATACATATATATATATATATTTTGTGCTCAAGTCATTTTCGCCAAATCCTAAAAGTTGAGAGACATTTTGATACTTTTTTCTCATTTGGCTCCATTGGCGATGCCCAGAGCTGACCCTGTGGACCCGCCCAGGGTGTCACAAGAGGTGAAACATGAGGGTGTGGGTGGGCCCCCTGAGTCATGACTTAGTAACCCTTGAGATCCCCACCCTATAACCATATATACACTTACTGGACATGAACAGACAGATACAACCATCCAACATAGCCCCTCGGTCATAACTTTGAAACCATTGAAATCCCCACCATATATACACTTAACTGGGCATGAACAGACAGATATAACCACCCAACCAGCATAGACCCCGGTCTCCTTTCCCACCCCTGGGGACATAGCCCCTCGGTCATAATTTGGAAACCATTGAGATTCCTACCCTATATATAACCATACATACACTTATGGGCATGAACAGACGACGGATACGACCACCCAACCAGCATAGACCCTTGATTCCTTCCCCACCCCTGGTGACATAGCCCCTGGGTCATAACTTGTAAACCATTGAGATCCCCACCCTATAACCATATATACACTTACTGGGCATGAACAGATGGATATAACCACCCAACCAGCATAGACCCCGTGCTCCTTCCCAACCCCCCTGGTGACATAGCCCCTCGGTCATAACTTATAAACCATTGAGATCCCTACACTATAATCATATATACACTTTCTGGGCATTAACAGAGAGATACAACCATCCAACCAGCGGTAGATAGATATCCCATGTCAAAGTGAAAGGCAGTTCCTTAGCAGTTTTTTAACCTTAACAGTTGATAGATTTAAGCAGTTCTTTAGCAGTTCAGTAGCAGTTCACTAGCCTTGTGAAGCTATATAGCAGTTCCTTAACATTAACAGTTCTTTAACAGTTCTTAAGCAGTTCTTTAGCAGTTCTTAAGCAGTTCTTTAGCAGTTTCTAAGCAGTTCTTTTTATGAATTATGTTAATGTACTGCTTAAATTTAATGAATATGCATTAGAACTGCTAGAGGACTGCTAGAGAACTGCTATGCAAGCTCTATATTAGGTCATAACACACCCAACAGCAGAAAGAAAACTGCTTAAGTTTTATGAATATTCATTAGAACTGCTAAAGAACTGCTAGAGAACTGCTAACCATGCTCCATGTAAGGTCAATGACACACCCACGAGAAAATTGCTTCAATAAAAGAGTTCATGTAACTATTCTTTGGACTTCTAATAGACTGCAGGCAAGCTAAGTAAAAAATGCCAAAAGGAACATATCTACCAGACCCAGTTTGTTTACTGACATATTAAAGACAAAATATGTTGAACAAACTCAATAGAACATAAAAATTAAGTAAAAAGTTTAATTATTATGTACATTACCAGGTTTCGACAGCATAATAATTAAGACAATTAAGTTTCGAGACAGAAATTAATAATATAAATACATGAGAACTGTTTACACATGTCAAATAATAATCCTTCAGAATATTCAAAAAACACTTGCTTGTAAATCAACCATCATATAAAGCAAAAATGCCAATTTCTCACAAAAACATACTTTATACAATGATTTATCTCTATATCTAAACAATTATTCAAAGTAGCTGATACATGCGACTGACAGATAATAATAAACAAAATATCAACTACATGTCATTACTATAGTTTCATACAATTAACTTACATTTACTGTTTGATACTTTTCATATATTGCATATAGGTTTCGCGAAAACAGGTGACAATACAGATTTCTTTGCAAATTACTCTTTCTACTGACTACGTATAGTATTGTTCTCGTCCAAATATAAGTATTAAATGCACAAGATGTTTTCATGCAATAAGGCATTTAAGTATAATAGCAAAAACACTTACTTTTTAATCATTAAATATTTAGGAGCCATTTTCCCTCCAATATTTTGAAAAAAAAGGAAGACAGTGTCTGTGGTTTTTACATTCTGGTCAGAATCACATTGGTGTTAATAGATAAATAATAACATCATGCAGGATAATACTGCTAGAGAACTTGTAAGGAACTGCTTAGAAACTGCTTAGTTGCATGGCTGTATGAGAACTGCCAAGGAAGAAATATGGCAGTTTTCCTAGCAGTTTCTTAACAGTTTCTGCAACTTATTAGCAGTTTTTGAAGACTGCTAAGACCAGGACTGTTAAGGACTGCTAAGAAACTGCCAAAAAATGAAGAAACTGCTAAGCAACTGCTACAAAACTGCTTAAATAGGCAGTTCACTTTTACTTGGGATAGATTTATTTCGGCAAATATACAGATGTACATATATGGTTATAAAAAAACAACACTATGCATAAAATAAAAATAAATGCATGCATGAGATATAAACCAGGGGTCGAATTTCACGAATTTAGCCACTAGCTAAAAATATCCAGTGACTAAAAAATCTACTAGCTAAAATCGGTTCTCACTAGCATTTTTATTCAAGTAATATCGGGATGTAAATTCTGTTGAATAACACATTAATTAACAATACGACTCGTAATATTGAATTTACGTACTGATGATTGGCGGTCGCTTGCGTGGACACAGCAACACTCGCACCATATCTCCGTGCAGACGTTATTGTTAATAAACTTCCCCAGCGTCATATTGAGTTCTCTCTCCCATCGCGATACTGTTTTTAGTGACCCTGTGATGGCTACTGTTTTTCTCGTTGCCGTCGTTGTAACTGTCATACTATTTTCTCCGCGTTCGCTCGACTCCAACTCGTCATTAAAGTGATTTTGCAAGCAGACGATCCTGTCATGATAATTGATTGTGTAAAGTCCCGAGTTATCTTACCGGAAGTTGATATCGATTCATTACGTATAGACGCTTGCACTAGTCTTGTTTAAACAGTCTATTAAATCATTTTAGAATTATTTTATCATTAGAATTTTGTGTTTCTGGGTTTCAAGAACCTCACTACTCAATGTCCAGTAAAACCTCAGTGTGTTCTGAGAATACAATGAGCTTTCAATTAACTGGTTTCATTGGTCCAATTATTATCAGTGAACCAATCAGAATGCTTCATTCATAATTTCCTTTGGTTGCTTCTATCATGACATCACTTTCTGGTATTATGACATCACACCCTGGATAATTATGACATCACGTCATGCTATTATGACATCACATCATGCTATTATGATGCAGCTCAATGTGTTCTCAGAACACAATGAGCCTTTTAATTGCTGTGAGCAACAGATTAAGAATATTTGTATCACTCATTGAGTAATGAGTTTCTTGAAATCAAAAATCACAGAATTCTAAAGATAAAATTATTCTAAAATGATTTAATAGACTGTTTTTACTGGATAAGCGTCAATCTGATATAGATTGCATTTACTTATATTCGTTTGACAATGAAGTTACGCAAATAATCATGTTGACATGGAGAGAGGTTTGACTACATATGTCGTTGGACCATTTGTTGGTTATGTCAGTCTTCGTGGGTGATATTCAATCAAGTGTGTGCTATTTATTTCTACTCGCAGAAAAAAGCAAGTGCTCGAAATTTTCAGTAGCAATCTGAAAAATCAACTCGCATTTTGCGAGTCCGTAAGAGTGAAATTCGACCCCTGTAAACCATGGCACATCAAAGCCAAGGATAACACAAAATAGGGGAAAATGATTTTCCCTTATTTCCATTGCGGTCCTTGATAATGATGGCGTGACACAGAGAGTGTCATAAGTAATACAGTATCACATTAACTCTTATTGTAGCATGGTCGGTGACATTTCCTTTGATGAATGCAGAGCATTAAATCGTTTAATTTAGTGTAACTAAAGGGGCGTGGCTATACCGTACTGCAACTACTAGATATTGGAATTTAGAGTACGGTCACTATGATGTCACAGTGTTACTAAGTACACCATGCTGCAAAAAAAGATAGAGTCTGTCTCATCTTGTTGTTTATTTAAAAACCTCGATAGGCTATGCCCACTCGGTGTTTAAATAAGCCAACTCGCTGAGACCAGACTCTATCTATTACTTAACCAGCGTAGACCCTAGGCTTCTTCCTCACCTTTGTGGACCTAGCTCCTGGGTCAAACTTTACGAAAAATTTGATATTTTTAGCTCGACTGTTCGAAGAATCTTATGGGGTCTATAGGTCAAAGTTCATGGTCACAAATTGCATTTATGTGTTGATAGGCTCTTAGCATCAGGTTAATGTTTACGTCCGCATTTCGTAACATGTAAATAACTTTTTTTATCCAATCATCATCCAGCTTACATACTTTATTAGTCCCCCACCTTGTTGATAGGCTCTAAGCATCAGGTTAATGTTTACGTCCGCATTTCTTAACATGTAAATAACTTTTTTTATCCAATCATCATCCAGCTTACATACTTTATTAGTCCCCCACCTTGGGGGACTATAGGTTTGCACCCTGTCTGTCCGTCCTTCCGAAATGCTTGTCCGGGCCATATTTTCATTACTATAAGACTTTGAGATACCAAACTTGGTATGTGGATACATCTTGGGATAGCGGTGTGTCACGTACCAAAAAAAGGTCACTATGACCTTGACCTGTGACCTCTGTCATAGAAAATGCTTGTCCGGACCATATTTTCAATACTATAACACTTAGATACCAAACTTGATATTTGAATACATCTTGGGATAGCGGTGTGTCGCATACCAAAATAAGGTCACAGTGACCTTGACCTGTGACCTCTGCCATAGAAAATGTTCCGAAAATGCTTGTCCGGGCCATATTTTCGATACTATAGGACTTTTAAGACACCAAACTTGAAATGTGAATACATCTTGGGATAGCGGTGTGTCTGGTACCAAAATAAGGTCATTGTGGCCTTAACCTTGATCTTTGACCTCCATCATAGAAAATGTCTGGAAAATATAAGTCTGGGCCGGTGGGGGACTATGGATTGCCCTGCAATTCTTGATGCTTGTTATAAATGGGACCATGATCGTATCTATTGAGTTCAAGGTCATTGGATGTAAGGTCAGGGTCACAAAGGGGTCAAAGGTCAAATGCATTTACATATACATAATATATCTAATCTAATTTCATTTGTTTTAAAATCACAAAGTTGAAACTCCTTACACAAACACCTTATACTTTTTCTTTTATATTTTTGTGTAATTTTTAGCTCGACTGCTTATGCTGTGGTGCGGCGTCCGTCTGTCCGTCCATCTGTAAACTTTTTTTTGTGGCGACTACTCCTCTGAAACTACTATTCGGATTTTCATGAAACTTCACAGGAATGTTGCACTTGATGTCTAGTTGATCGTAGCAACAATTCAGGTCGGTAGGAAATTCAAGATGGTCACCACTTCTAAAAATAGATTTAAAAATGCGTCTGTTGCAACTTCTTCTCAAATATCGTAAGTTATACTGAATTGGAACCTTTACCAAAATGACTGGTGCGACATGTACTTGGTCCTAACCAAGATTCATTTCGTTTCTGATGTCAAACATGGTGCTAGCAGCCATCTTTGTTGACATAGAGTTGTATAGAAAAAACTTGTGGCGACTACTCCTCTGAAATCAACGGATTGATGGATGTTCATGAAACTTCACAGGAATGTTGCTCTTGATGTCTAGTTGATCCTAGCAAAAATTCAGTTCGGCCGGAAATTCAAGATGGCCACCTGCTAAAAATAGATTTTAAAAATGTGATTTGTAGTGACTACTACTCTAAAACCATAAGTCAATTTTTGACATACTTTTTTTCGGGCTTGATCGTTTTTATCTCGGCTTGTTCAAAATCAAAGAACACAAGCAGGGCTTGTGGTTTGAAATCCTAATTTTGAAGACTGTACTTGACGAAATTTTCATAAAATTTCACAGGAATGTTGTTCTTGATGTTGATCCTAACAAAATTTCAGGTCGGCCGGAAATTCACAATGGCCGCGCCGCGATGGCTAAAAATAGATTTTTAAAAAACAAATTTGTAGTGACTACTTTTTGAAAACTACAAGTGATATTGATATATGGGACTTCTTCTAAAATGATCAGCATGACATGATGTTGGTCCTTGTTGAAAATTATTTTGATTCAACATTAAACATGGCTGCCAGTGGCTATATTTGTTTACATAGAGTTATATAGTAAAAACTTGTAGCGACTGATCCTCTAAAACTACTTGACGGATTTTCATGAAACTTCACAGGAATGTAGCTCTTGATGTCTAGTTGGTCCTAGCAAAAGTTCAGGTCGGCTGGAAATTCAAGATGGCCACCAAGGCTAAAAATAGATTTTTAATTTTGTAGCAACTACTACTTAAAAACTGTAAGGGATATTGATATGGAACTTTTTTTAAAATGATCAGCATGACATGGTGTTGGTCCTTGTCGAAAATTATTTTGATTCAACATTAAACATGCCTGCCAGTGGCCATCTTTGTTTACATAGAGTTATATAGTAAATACTACTCCTCTGAAACTGCTTTTACGATTTTCATGAAACTTAACAGAAATGTTGCTCTTGAAGTGTAGTTGATCTTGACAAAATTTCAGGTCGGTCGGAAATTCAAGATGGCCACCATAGACTTTTTCTAAAATGATCAGCATGACATGTTGTTGGTCCTTGTTGAATTTTTTTTTGATTCGATATTAAACATGGTTGCCAGCTGCCATCTTTGTTAATATAGAGTTATATATAAAAACTTGTAACAACTACTCAGGTCAGGGTCCGACAAATCTTTAAAATCTGTGGTAGCCCACTGGGCTACCAGAAACTGAACTTGGTAGCCCGGTATGCGCGCGGCGGACTCGAGGCGACTCATTAACATGCTTCACATTGGTGAATTGTTATTGAACATGTTTGTATGTCAATGGATTCCAATAAAATTATTTCTATAATATATGACTTCAGCGTTTTTTTTCACCATTTTGGGAATGGGTCCGTGGCCGGTCAAATTGGGAAAAAACACGCGATTTTTCTCAAAATTGGGAAAAAACACGCGTTTTTTTTCAGAATTGGGAAAAACGTTGTTTTTGTATTTTGTGAAATATTACATATTTATTGATGATTTACATAATAGAATATTTTCACAACTGTAATGTTTCAAGTTTTTATTGTAATTCACTGTGTTGTTACAGAATAATTTCCCTGTTTTTGTTGTCCCTGAAAATGTTAAGTTCATTGTCATTTAGGGTTGCACCAGATTCTCTGCATATTCTCATGACCGAGGAAAGAGTTACCTGGGCCAGACGATTTCTGTTATTCGTCCTTTATTTAGTATTAACCCATCGCTCACTGAGGCGCTTGTTACATAGTAGAATATACTAGCGGTAAAGCGTTTCGATAAAATACAAGTGGTAAAGCGTTTCTGCAACGCATAAACAACATGGCGTCGTCCTCGGGTGACGAGGCTGTGTTTTGCGTTTCAATTTACACAGAAAAGCAGAAGAAACGTACAACCCTGGTAAAAAACTTTATTAAGGAGATTAATCTAAAACAGAACCGGGAAGATCTATTACATCTGTGTATTGAGAATATCCCAGGAGAAAGATTGACGGAAAAACATCTTCGATTTGGGAATTTTTTAGTTGGAAATTGGGAAAAATGGTCATTTTTTTTCAATTAGGAATGGGGCCGTTTATCGGTCCCATTTATAAAAGGTAAAAAAACGCTGGACTTTGTTGTATTACCAATATAAAAATAAAACAAATTATCAATTTCCTCTTAAGTAATTTAGAGGCATTTTATAAAGATCTAAATCTAGGCTTTAAGAGTTTAACTAAATTTTAAAAAGATTATTTTAAATCATGTGGATGCTAAAGCAAAATTATTATAAAATGCCTCTAAATCATTGAAATGAAATGGATAATGTTTTATATTTTTGATGATAGTCATTTGTACTTAAAAGTCGTCATCAAAAACGTGTAAAAAGATCTACAGTCCAGGTTACATTTTTTCTTACATTTTTACGTTAGCGTTAATTAACAATAAAGCTTCCTTACAAAGTTGTGCTTTTATATACGAAATAAACACGTGTCTACTGTCGACGGCTACACGCGCAAACAAATACATGTACATTGTACCAGGCAAATACTCACAAGGCTTTATTTAGTACACGTTGCTAACGGCCAGGTGATGTGATGACGTAGCGTGTACCGAGTTCATAAAGGAATGAACTACACACGTTTGTGTTACATGTTCATAACACAAGCACGTTCAAGTCATTTGTAAACGCGATGTTTTTAATATGGTGGTCAACACTAATTGATAAGCGTACATATTTTTGAATTCTGAACAAACTTTTTTCATCAAAAATTAAATTAAGAAAGCGCGTGACATCTTGATAAAAAAATTGTTGCTCGCCAATAATAATGTATTTACGATATGCCACAGAGTTCTTTTCTTAGAGAAATTACGCAAAAATATTTAAGTTTTCCTTGGTTGTTGAGATATTCAAGTTCACATAAACAACTTTTCCCGATAGTTTTTAGCTCTACTGATCAGAGATCAGCAGAGCTTATGCCGTGGTGCGGCGTCCGTCTGTCTGTCCGTCTGTCTGTAAACTTTTTTTTGTAGCGACTTCTCCTCTGAAACTACTGAATGGATTTTCATGAAACTTTACAGAAATGTTGCCCATGAAGTCTAGTTGATCCTAGCAAAAATTCATGTTGATGTGAAATCCAAGATGGCCACCAGATCTAAAAATAGTTTTTTTAAAAACAAGTTTGTAGCGACTTCTTCATGAAAACTATAAGTGATATTGATATGGGACTTTTTCTAAAATGATCAGCATGACATGATGTTGGTCCTTGTCGAAAATCGTTTTGATTCGACGTTAAACATGGCTGCCAGCGGCCATCTTTGTTTACATAGAGTTATATAATGAAAACTTGTAGCAAGTACTCCTCTGAAACTGCTTGACGGATTTTCATGAAACTTCACAGGAATGTTGCTCTTGATGTCTAATTGATCCTAGCAAAATTTCAGATGGCCGCCACGGCTAAAAATAAATTTTCAAAATACAAGTTTGTAGCGACTACTTCTTGAAAACTATAAGTGATATTGATATGGGACTTTTTCTAAAATGATCAGCATGACATGATGTTGGTCCTTGTCAAAAATCGTTTTGATTCAACGTTAAACATGGCTGCCAGAGGCCATCTTTGTTTACATACAGTTATATAGTAAAAACTTGTAGCGACTACTCCTTTGAAACTACTTGACAGATTTTCATGAAACTTTACAGGAATATTGCTCTTAATGTCTAATTGATCCTAGCAAAATTTCAGATCGGCCAGAAATTCAAGATGGCCGCCACAGCTAAAAATAGATTTTTAGCTCTACTGATCAGAGATCAGCAGAGCTTATGCCGTGGTGCGGCGTCCGTCGTCCGTCCGTCCGTCTGTCCGTTAACTTTTATTTGTAGCGACTACTCCTCTGAAACTACTGGATGGATATTCATAAAACTTTACAGAAATGTTGCCCATGAAGTCTAGTTGATCCTAGCAAAAATTCATGTTGATGTGAAGTCCAAGATGGCCGCCAAAGCTAAAAATAGATTTTTTAAATTCAAGTTTGTAGCGACTACTTCTTGAAAACTATAAGTGATATTGATATGGGACTTTTTCTAAAATGATCAGCATGACATGATGTTGGTCCGTGTCGAAAATCGTTTCGATTTGACGTTAAACATGGCTGCCAGCGGCCATCTTTGTTTACATAGAGTTATATAATGAAAACTTGTAGCGACTACTCCTCTGAAACTACTTAACGGATTTTCATGAAACTTCACAGGAATGTTGCTATTGATGTCTAAATGATCCTAGCAAAATTTCAGGTCGGCCGGAAATTCAAGATGGCCGCCACGGCTAAAAATAAATTTTCAAAATACAAGTTTGTAGCGACTACTTCTTGAAAACTATAAGTGATATTGATATGGGACTTTTTCTAAAATGATCAGCATGACATGATGTTGGTCCTTATCAAAAATCGTTTTGATTCGACGTTAAACGTGGCTGCCAGCGGCCATCTTTGTTTAAATAGAGTTATATAGTAAAAACTTGTAGCGACTACTCCTCTGAAACTACTTGACGGATTTTCATGAAACTTTACAGGAATGTTGCTCTTAATGTCTAATTGATCCTAGCAAAATTTCAGATCTGCCAGAAATTCAAGATGGCTGCCACAGTTAAAAATATATTTTTAAAAAATAAGTTTGTAGCGACTACTTCTTGAAAACTATAAGTGATATTGATATGGGACTTTTTCTAAAATGATCAGCATGACATGATGGTTATCCGAGTCGAACATTATTTTGATTCGACATTAAACATGGCTGCCAGTGGCCAACTTTGTTTACATAGAGTTATATAATGAAAACTTGTAGCGACTACTCCTCTGAAACTACTTGACGGATTTTCATGAAACTTCACAGAAATGTTGCTCTTGATGTCTTATTGATCCCAGCAAAATTTCAGGTCGGCCGGAAATTCAAGATGGCCGCCATGGCTAAAAATAAATTTTCAAAATGCAAGTTTGTAGCGACTACTTCTTGAAAACTATAAGTGATATTGATATGGGACTTTTTCTAAAATGATCAGCATTACATGATGTTGGTCCTTGTCAAAAATCATTTTGATTAGATGTTAAACATGGATGTCAGCGGCCATCTTTGTTTACATAGAATTACCTATATAATGAAAACTTGTAGCGACTACTCCTCTGAAACTACTTGACTGATTTTCATGAACTTCACAGGAATGATGTCTAATTGATCCTAGCAAAATATCAGGTCGGCCGGAAATTCAAGATGGCCGCCACGGCTAAAAATAATTTTTCAAAAAGCAAGTTTGTAGCGACTACTTCCTGAAATCAAAATCAATCAGTAGAGCTTCAAGGTCATTGACCTCTTGTTAAAAAAGAAGTTTGTAGCGACTACGTCTTGAAAACTATAAGTGATATTGATATGGGACTTTTTCTACAATGATCAGCATGACATGATGGTTATAAGAGTCGAACATTATTTTGATTCGACGTTAAACATGGCTGCCAGTGGCCATCTTTGTTTACATAGAGTTATATGATGATAACTTGTAGCGACTACTCCTCTGAAACTACTTGACGGATTTTCATGAAACTTCACAGGAATGTTGCTCTTGATGTCTAATTGATCCTAGCAAAATTTCAGGTCGCCCGGAAATTCAAGATGGCTGCCATGGCTAAAAATAGATTTTCAAAATACAAGTTTGTAGCGACTACTACTTGAAAAAGTCTATAAGTGATATTGATATTGGACTTTTTGTAAAATGATCAGCATGACATGATGTTGGTCCTTGTCAAAAATTGTTTTGATTCAACGTTAAACATGGCTGCCAGCAGCCATCTTTGTTTACATAGAGTTATATAGTAAAAACTTGTAGCGACTAATCCTTTGAAACTACTTGGCAGATTTTCATGAAACTTTACAGGAATGTTGCTCTTAATGTTTAATTGATCCTAGCAAAATTTCAGATCGGCCAGAAATTCAAGATGGCCACCACAGCTAAAATTAGATTTTTTAAAAAAGGAGTTTGTAGCGACTAGGTCTTGAAAACTATAAGTGATATTGATATGGGACTTTTTGTAAAATGATCAGCATGACATGATGGTTATCAGAGTCAAACATTATTTTGATTCGACGTTAAACATGGCTGTCAGTGGCCATCTTTGTTTACATAGAGTTATATAATGAAAACTTGTAGCGACTATTCCTGTGAAACTACTTGACGGATTTTCATGAAACTTCACATGAATGTTGCTCTTGATGTCTAATTGATCCTAGCAAAATTTCAGGTCGGCCGGAAATTCAAGATGGCCGCCACGGCTAAAAATAATTTTTCAAAAAACAAGTCTGTAGCGACTACTTCCTGAAATCAAAATCAATCAGTAGAGCTTCAAGGTCATTGACCTCTTGTTGTTATTGTTCACCAGGGCCTTCAGTTCAGGAAACAGAAATTCTTATAATTAGTATGGTGCCCCGATGCAGCTTTTTTAAATTAGCGCCGTTCAGGATTGTATTCACTTTTTGATTATGTTGGATATAATTATTGACGAAGTTGTGATACAAACTATACAAGATAAAACAATAAACAATTTGAATTTGACCTTTAAAATTTACTGAATTTACAGAGATCTAAGAAATAATGGCTTTATACATGTATAATTTGCGTTTCTGCCGTTTACAACGATGTTGGCTAAATGAAACATGAAAAGTTAGAGTAAACACAATTATTTTAAAACAACTATTTCGCAATTAAAAATAAAAACTATAAACATCCAGTCAGTTAAATCGCCGTGAAACCCCGGCGAGTTCTCACTGGGATTCTCCGCGATGATGACCGAGAATCCCCATATTTCAATCGCGGTGGATAAAATTTACCATCGCCGCAGTGGAATAAAATCGCCGCGATGAGTGAATTGTCGGAATTGTGGGATTTTTTACTTCTTTAATTGTCAGTCAATCGCCAGGTTTTTATTGCATGCAATTTACAAACTAATTTGCACCTCGGGAAAAGGAGACACAATCTCCTCCCATAATGCCCCTTGGCCATCCAATCAAATGTTTTCCAGTCATGTCCGAGTGAATAAATTATTGACGTAACATTGTTATTATCCAATCAAAGTGTACCCTAGTATTAAAACAACTAATGAATATTAATGAGTTATGCATGAAGGTAACTAATCTGTCAATCGATCTGGTCCGATCACCCGTGGTGTCTAAACACCTTGTTAATTGGTGTTATTATCGACGCGTGGCGGTATAATCTTATCTGACTAATTAGCTGGGAACACAGGATTTTATGATATGGATAAGAGCTAAAATCTGTTTTTTTGCCGGGCTATTTCAAAAGAAAATTTGCAGTAGCCCGCCGGACGCGAGATAGAAAAAAATGGTAGTCCGGATCTCGACTTTTGGTAGCCCGCGGGCTCCAGGCAGAGGATTTGTCGGACCTTGGACTCTGAAACGACTTGACAGATCAAGAGCTTGAAGGTCATTGACCTCTTCTTGAAGGAGTTCTGGCCTTTTTATAGTTTGAAGACTAGATCTACTGGCTGGATACCCCTGGCTGATTTCAGCGAAACTAGGCAAGGACGATCAGTACCAAGCCTAGTTGCTCATGTTCTGGTTAAATGATTTTTGGCAGAGTTATGGACCTTTAAATGTTTTGATACACAAACATTGTCCAGTCAAGTTCTCCTGAACCCATGGCCGGATTTCAACAAAAGTTCGCAGGGATGATCAGTACCTAGCCTAGTTGCACATATCATTGCAAAAAAAAAAAAGAATATTTAAAAAAAAAAGTTGAACCCATGAACCAAGGTTTCTTATGGAGATAAAAATAATAAAAATAAAAAATCCTCCAGTGAGATTTGAACCCACAACCGCTGGGGTTTCCAGTTTACATTACCAAATATTGAAAAAGGGCCATAACCATGTATTATCTAGGTAGTAATATCTTCGCCAGTATTTTTTATCATATTAAAAGTGTTTTTTCATTAACAAAAATAAGGTCATTAATAATAATAATAAAAAAAGGTTTTGCCTACCTACCTACCCTACTTTTGTTGAAGCCGTTAGCGGAAACAAACCTTTTTTTTTTTTGCCTAACCAACAGGCAATTGACAATAACATTGATCATCACCTTCGAGAAGTAGTTGAGAAAACATTTAACCTAGTTTTGGCTTGGGTGTAATCTCTTGATTAAATTTACGCACAGCTTCCGTAATGTTCTCAACGGAATACATGTTTGTTTACAAGTATTGTAACTTAGTAACCGGTGTGCATGTTCGCTAAAATACATTTTTGTACCCGGATACTGTTTTTCACACTTTTTTCCTATATTATGAACAAAGCAAGTTTGCAATGTTGGCCTAAAAAATATTTAACCAAAAAATTAAACTTAGCTGCATTTCAGCTATAAATGTGTGTGTTGGCAGTGATTACTTTAACAGAAAGGGGAAGTGACCACTGGGGGAGTTTGATCAGTGTCTTGTTCCGTATGAATGATTTTTGGCGAAGTTGTGGCCCTTTAGAGGCTTTATAATACACAAACTTTGTCCGGAGTAATTCTTTTGAACCCCAGGCTGGATTTCAACGAAACTTAGTAGGGATGATCTGTACCAAGCCTAGTGTTTGGAATTGGCTGAAAATTTATGATCGATCATCGGAATATGTTACTGACCGATGATCGATCATTAATCGATTTAACATGGCTGCTGTAGACAAGCAGACTAAAATGAAGAAAAGAATCAATTTTCAGCTATGTTCTGGTAATAAAGGAACTAAATGAAACTGACCAACATATATTTTAAAAATAAGTTTTGATACTCACTATAAAGATGTGATTACTTGTTGCAAAATTATAACTCATTTTATTTTCTTGTATATTTTAGTATAAGAGAATGAAATAAGCCATAATTTTCAACAACCGAGTAAAGTCGATCATGAAAAATTGTAATTGATTAATCAGAATCAAAGGCATAACTGATCAATAATCAATCAAATCGATTATTATCGATTATTATGAACAACACTAACCAAGTCTAGTTGTGCATATCATCGTGGATTTGGTGGATTTATTGCCCTTTCCCCCCGGGTAGGGGAGACATCTGTTTCTACTAAAAACAACCTGTAGTTTGTACTTGATTTTAATAAATATAATAAAAAAAATCTCAATCTTAATTATAAACAGAATGCAGCATGCATGCAATCTGGAAATATTGATATCCAATACATTAAAGAAATAAGGCATACTCTTTCATGGGCATGAGTCCAGGTCATACATATTTCATGTAGGGTCGTTAACCCCTACATAGCTTTAGATAATGGGTTGAATGATCAATCTTAATATGTTTATGTATCATTGATGAAATGTGTGTTGTGTCCAAATTCAAGGTCTGACACATGTTCAAGCCTCAAGATCATGAACTTTTCATGTCCTGTTAATCGACCATTGCTCAAACTGATTCAGATAATATTAGTTTTATTGTGTCGCCTTCGTAGCATGACAGACACTTAGGGATCACTTTGTCTGTCATCGTCCGTCATGCCTGCAATCTAACCTTGACCATAACAAGTATGTGACATCTGTTCATGAAACTTTACACACATCTTCATCTAAACAAATGGAATGTTGTTACACATGTCCAATGACTTCCATTTTGGCAGAGTTATGCCCCTTTTCATAAACTTTAACATGCAACTTACCAAGCTTAAAACTGGTCACAACTTCAGAAGTATGTGACCGATGTTCATGAAACTGCACACACACATTCATTTTACCACACAGAATATTGTTAACCACGACCAGTTACTCTGACTTCCATTTCGGCAGAGTTATGCCCCTTTTCATAAAACTTTTACAATGCAACCTAATCAGCCTCATAACTGGCCTTAACTTGAAAAGTATGTGACCTATGTTCATGAAACTTCACACACATCTTTATCTTTATAACCAAAGGAATGTTGTAACACGTCCAATAAATGACTTTCATTTTGGCAGAGGTATGCCCCTTTTCATAAAAATGCAACCTAACCTAGCTCAATAGCCTCACTACTATTGACCTATGGTCATGAAACTTTATAGAGTGCTTTCGTATTAATTATCAAATGCAGATGTAAGCCCCTTTTCATAAACTTTAACACTTAAAGAAAAACCCAATATTTTGGTACATGCAGGCGATAATGTGGGTGTTGGTATACATGTACATAATTTGGCTTGAACTGTTCATTCGATTAGTCATAAAATGGTTAGTATGACAATGTGTGTGTGTGGTGGGGGTGGCGGGGATGGATGGGGGAGGGGCATATCTATATGTAAATGTATGATTATGCGGGGTTGGGGGCAGGGACTTATTATTATTATTATAATAATTATGTAAATTTATGGTTATATGATATGTTAGGCCAAAAAAAAATACCTGTGTTTCTGGTGGCTCGACCGACCCTATTTTCCTAAAACTTTTTATGAAAAAAAAAAAAATGTTCTGAACAATGATTTATCACAATATATCGAGGTAAACTGACATCACAGAGAAACTTTCAGTTGTATCATCAACTTGTATGGGGTTTATGAGATAAAAACATGTAGAAATTCTCAAAATATCCTGCTCCGAGAAAAAAAAAAAAAAAAAAAGCCTACCTTCCGATCCTAATTTTTTACAGCATGCAATAGGAAACACACCTATTTATTTTTTTTGGCCTTATTGTAAACATGAATAGAATTGGATTTTATAGTCGCACCAACAGCTAAGAATCAGTGATGATGTGCATCTAGATCTTGTTTGTAAAATGACTATTTGCTTTCTTTTTCACAGAGTACAATTAGTGAAAGAAACGTGGGTCATCTGCAGGGAGCAAGGCGAGTGCCTGAGCAAGGCGAGTGCCTTATTAAGCTATACTGTTTTGCAGCGTCGTTGTAAATCTATAAGAAGAAGAAAAAACGATGGAGTCTCTGCAAAAGGTGAGGAATCTTTGACAATCTGCTAAATAATGTTATTCCCAGTTTGCATCGACAGGAATATGAAGTTAAGTATATATGGACACTAATTACACTTCCTCTTATTGCCTTCTTTTTTCTGTGAAGTTTCAATGCAGTCCCTTAAGTAGTTAAAGTTATGCTTCGGACAAGAATTCTAAGTATAAAATTTCAAACGGCAGTTACTCTAGTTTGAATAAAGACAGTTACGGTTCTCGCACTTTGCGTTTCCTCTTATTGCCCTCTATCATTGTGTGAAGTTTCAATGCAGTACCTTAAGTACTTTGAAGCTATGCTTCAGACAGAATTATAAGTATAAAATAACAAAGGGTGATAACTCTAGCTTGAATGAAGACAGAGTTACGGTTATTGCACTTCGCACCTTGTCTAATCTGTGTGTGAAGTTTCAGTACAGTCCCTTAAGTAGTAAAGTTACGCTCCGGACAAAAATTCCAAGTATTGAATTACAAGGCAATAACTCCAGTTTGAATGCAGAGTTACAGTTTTTGCGCTCTGCACTTTCTCTCATTGCCCTCTATCATTGTTTGAAGTTTCATTGCAATCCCGTAAGTAGTTTTGAAGTTATGCTCCGGACAAGAAGGGCAATAACACGAGTTTAACTCTAGAGTTAAAGTTCTTGCGCTTTGCACTTCCTATCATTGTGTGAAGTTTCAATCCAATCTTAATTAGTTTCGAAGTTATTCTCTGGACAAGAAAGTGTGACAGACTGACGGACAAAGTGCCGATTAAATTTTGGGGGAGCATAAAACGGCTAATGGGACTGCAATGAAACTTCACACAATGCTAAAGGGCAGTGACTGAAAGTTCAGAGATCTATAACCAATCTTCATTCAAATTATTGCCTTTTGTTTGTAATTAGCTCTACTGGCCAAGGGCCAGCAGAGCTTATGGGATGGTGTGTTGTCCGTCGTCCGTCCGTCGTCCGTCCGTTAACTTTTGCTTGTGTTCACTCTAGAGGCCACATTTCTGATGCAATCATCATGAAACTTTGTCAGAATGTTTGTCTCAATGAAATCTCGGTCAAGTTCGAAAATGGGTCATGTGGGGTCAAAAACTAGGTCACTAGGTCAAATATTGGAAAAACCTTGTGTACACTCTAAAGGCCATATTTTTGACCCGAGCTTGATGCAACTTTGTCAGAATGTTTGTCTTAATTATATCTTGGTCAAGTTTGAAAATGGGTCACATGGGGTTAAAAACTAGGTCACTAGGTCAAATACTTGAAAAACCTTGTGTACACTCTAGAAGCCGTATTTCTGATCCAATCTTGATGAAACTTTGTCAAAATGTTTGTCTTAATTATATCTTGGTCAAGTTCAAAAATGGGTCACATGGTTATAAAAACTAGGTCACTAGGTCAAACTTTGGAAAAACCGTGTGTACACTCTAGAGGCCATATTTTTGACCTGATCTTGATGAAACTTTGTCAGAATGTTTGTCTTAATGAAATCTCGGTCAAGTTCAAAAATGGGTCATGTGGGGTCAAAAACTAGGTCACTAGGTCAAATACTTGAAAAAACTTGCGTACACTCTAGAGGTCATATTTGTTACCCAATCTTGATGAAACTTTGTCAAATTGTTTATCTTAATTATATCTTGATCAAGTTCGAAAATGGGTCACATGAAGTTAAAAACTAGGTCACTAGGTCAAATATTGGAAAAACCTTGTGTAGACTCTAGAGGCCATATTTTTGACCCGAGCTTGATGCAACTTTGTCAGAATGTTTATCTTAATTGTTTGTCTCAATGAAATCTCGGTCAAGTTCGAAAATGGGTCATGTGGGGTCAAAAACTAGGTCACTAGGTCAAATATTGGAAAAACCTTGTGTACACTCTAAGAGGCCATATTTTTTACCCGATCTTGATGCAACTTTGTTAGAATGTTTGTCTTAATTATATCTTGGTCAGGTTTGAAAATGGGTCACATGGGGTTAAAAACTAGGTCGCTAGGTCAAATACTTGAAAAACCTTGTGTACACTCTAGAAGCCGTATTTCTGACCCAATCTTGATGAAACTTTGTCAAAATGTTTGTCTAAATTATATCTTGGTCAAGTTCAAAAATGGGTCACATGGTGTTAAAAACTAGGTCACTAGGTCAAACTTTGGAAAAACCGTGTGTACACTCTAGAGGCCATATTTTTGACCCGATCTTGATGAAACTTTGTCAGAATATTTGTCTCAATGAAATCTCGGTCAAGTTCAAAAATGGGTCATGTGGGGTCAAAAACTAGGTCACTAGGTCAAATACTTGAAAAAACTTGTGTACACTCTAGAGGTCATATTTGTTACCCAATCTTGATGAAATTTAGTCAAATTGTTTATCTTAATTATATCTTGATCAAGTTTGAAAATGGGTCACATGAAGTTAAAAACTAGGTCACTAGGTCAAATATTGGAAAAACCTTGTGTACACTATGAGGCCATATTTTTGACCCGAGCTTGATGCAACTTTGTCAGAATGTTTGTCTTAATTATATCTTGGTCAAGTTTGAAAATGGGTCACATGGGGTTAAAAACTAGGTCACTAGGTCAAATATTGGAAAAACCCTATGTACACTCTAGAAGCCGTATTTCTGATCCAATCTTGATGAAACTTTGTCAAAATGTTTGTCTTAATTATATCTTGGTCAAGTTCAAAAATGGGTCACATGGTTTTAAAAACTAGGTCACTAGGTCAAACTTTGGAAAAACCTTGTGTACACTATGAGGCCATATTTTTGACCCGAGCTTGATGCAACTTTGTCAGAATGTTTGTCTTAATTATATCTTGGTCAAGTTTGAAAATGGGTCACATGGGGTTAAAAACTAGGTCACTAGGTCAAATATTGGAAAAACCTTGTGTACACTCTTTGTCAAAATGTTTGTCTTAATTATATCTTAGTCAAGTTCAAAAATGGGTCACATGGTGTTAAAAACTAGGTCACTAGGTCAAACTTTGGAAAAACCGTGTGTACACTCTAGAGGCCATATTTTTGAACCGATCTTGATGCAATTTTGTCAGAATATTTGTCTCAATTATAGCTTGCTAAAGTTCGAAAATGGGTCACACAGGGTCAAAAACTAGGTCACTAGTACACTCTAGAGGCCATATTTCTGACCCGATCTTGATGAAACTTTGTCGAAATGTTGTCTTAATTATATTTTGGTCAAGTTCGAAAATGGGTCCCATGGGGTCAAAAACTAGGTCACTAGGTCAAATACTTGAAAAACCTTGTGTACACTCTAGACACCATGGAGTACGACTCGATTCATCAATGGTATAACAGCCAGTAGAGCGTTCACAGGCCCTCTTGGGCCTCTTGTTTATACTTGTAATTCTTGTCTGAGCATAAGTCAAAAACTACTAATGGAACTGCGGATTGAATATTGCTGGTTGAAACAAGGCCATATGATAAATTGAGGATAAATTTGGGGGACCATTGTGATCGGTTCTACCGAATTTTAGCTCAACTGATCAGAGATCAGCAGAGCTTATGCAGTGGTGCGGCGTCCGTCTGTCTGTCTGTCCATCCGTCTGTCCGTAAAGTTTTATTTGTAGCGACAACTCCTCTGAAACTACTGGATGGATATGCATGAAACTTTACAGAAATGTTGCCCATGAAGTCTGGTTGATCCTAGCAAAAATTCATGTTCATGTGAAATCCAAGATGGTATCCAAAATACAAGTTTGTAGCGACTACTTCTTGAAAACTCTAAGTGATATTGATATGGGACTTTTTCTAAAATGATCAGCATGACATGATGTTGGTCCTTGTCAAAAAATGTTTTGATTCGACGTTAAACATGGCTGCCAGCGACCATCTTTGTTTACATAGAGTTATATAGTAAAAACTTGTAGCGACTACTCCTCTGAAACTACTTGGCGGATTTTCATGAAACTTTACAGGAATGTTGCTCTTGATGTGTAATTGATCCTAGCAAAATTTCAGATCAGCCAGAAATTCAAGATGGCCACCATAGATTTTTAAAATACAAGTTTGTAGCGACTACTTCTTGAAAACTATAAGTGATATTGATATGGGACATTTTCTAAAATGATCAGCATGACATGATGTTGATCCTTGTCGAAATTTATTTCGATGCGACTTTAAACATGGCCGCCAGCGGCCATCTTTGTTTACATAGATTTATGTAGTAAAATCTTGTAGCGACTACTCCTCTGAAACTACTTGACAAATTTATATGAAACTTCACAGGAATGTTGCTCTTGATGTCTAATTGAGCAAAGATTTTTTTTTAGATCGGCCTGAAATTCAAGATGGCCGCCATGGCTAAAAACAGATTTTTAAAAGAAAAGTTTGTAGCGACTACTTCTTGAAAACTATAAGTGATATTGATGTGGGACTTTTTCTAAAATGATCAGCATGACATGATGTTGATCTGAGTCAAAGATTATTTTGATTCGACGTTAAACAGTGGCCATCTTTGTTTACATAGAGTTTATATAGTAAAAATTTGTAGTGACTACTCCTCTGAAACTACTAGACGGATTTTCATGAAACTTCACAGGAATGTTTCTCTTGATGTCTAGTTGATCCTAGCACAATTTCAGGTCATCCGGAAATTCAAGATGGCCACCACGGCTAAACATAGATTTTTAAAAACAAGTTTGTAGCGACTTTGTAACTTCTTGAAAACTGTAAGTGATATTGATATGGGACTTTTTCTGAAATGATCAGCATGACAAGATGTTGATCCTTGTCGAATATTATTTTGATTCAACATTAAACATGGCTGCCAGTGGCCATCTTTGTTTACCTAGAGTTATATAGTAAAAACTTCTCCTCTGAGACTACTTGACAGTTTTTATGAAACTTCACAGGAATGCTGTCCTAGCTATCAAAATTTATCAGTAGAGCTTCAAGGTCATTGACCTCTTGTCTTGTTTATGGTAATAACTAAAAAGTAAACATTTTACATTAATGCTTTCTTTTTAAGAATACGCATTTGTATGTAAATATGTAATGTTTTTTTTTTCATGGTACAACACAAATTGTGCTGAAAGCTTATCTGGAGCACTGATATAAATAACTGGTGATGCAAAATAGAACTGTTGTTTTTTAATGGAAATCAAAAAAAAAACTAGGTCTGTCGACCTTTGCAAAGGATTTATTATATACTGAGGGAAAAAGGTTTAGCAAGTTTTTGTTGCTCCCTGGAAATAAAACAAGAAACTACTTAAATAGACACACTTTTTAGCTCTACTGATCAGAGATCAGCAGAGCTTATGCCGTGGTGCGGCGTCCATCGTCCGTCCGTCCGTCTGTCCGTCTGTCTGTCCGTCCGTTAACTTTTATTTGTAGCGACTACTCCTCTGAAACTACTGGATGGATATTCATAAAACTTTACAGAAATGTTGCCCATGAAGTCTAGTTGATCCTAGCAAAAATTCATGTTGATATGAAATCCAAGATGGCCGCCAAAGCTAAAAATAGATTTTTTAAATTCAAGTTTGTAGCGACTACTTCTTGAAAACTATAAGTGATATTGATATGGGACTTTTTCTAAAATGATCAGCATGACATGATGTTGGTCCTTGTCGAAAATCGTTTTGATTTGACGTTAAACATGGCTGCCAGCGGCCATCTTTGTTTACATAGAGTTATATTATGAAAACTTGTAGCGACTACTCCTCTGAAACTACTTGACGGATTTTCATGAAACTTCACAGGAATGTTGCTCTTGATGTCTAAATGATCCTAGCAAAATTTCAGGTCGGCCGGAAATTCAAGATGGCCGCCACGTTTAAAAATAAATTTTCAAAATACAAGTTTGTAGCGACTACTTCTTGAAAACTATAAGTGATATTGATATGGGACTTTTTCTAAAATGATCAGCATGACATGATGTTGGTCCTTATCAAAAATCGTTTTGATTCGACGTTAAACGTGGCTGCCAGCGGCCATCTTTGTTTACATAGAGTTATATAGTAAAAACTTGTAGCGACTACTTCTCTGAAACTACTTGGCGGATTTTCATGAAACTTTACAGGAATGTTGCTCTTAATGTCTTATTGATCCTAGCAAAATTTCAGATCGGCCAGAAATTCAAGATGGCTGCCACAGTTAAAAATAATTTTTTAAAAAATAAGTTTGTAGCGACTACTTCTTGAAAACTATAAGTGATATTGATATGGGACTTTTTCTAAATTGATCAGCATGACATGATGGTTATCCGAGTCGAACATTATTTTGATTCGACATTTAACATGGCTGCCAGTGGCCATCTTTGTTTACATAGAGTTATATAATGAAAACTTGTAGCGACTATTCCTCTGAAACTACTTGACGGATTTTCATAAAACTTCACAGGAATGTTGCTCTTGATGTCTTATTGATCCTAGCAAAATTTCAGGTCGGCCGGAAATTCAAGATGGCCGCCATGGCTAAAAATAGATTTTCAAAATACAACTTTGTAGCGACTACTTCTTGAAAACTATAAGTGATATTGATATGGGACTTTTTCTACAATGATCAGCATGACATGATGGTTATTCAAGTCGAACATTATTTTGATTCGACGTTAAACATGGCTGCCAGTGGCCATGTTTGTTTATACAGAGTTATATAATGAAAACTTGTAGCGACTACTCCTCTGAAACTACTTGACGAATTTTCATAAAACTTCACAGGAATGTTGCTCTTGATGTCTTATTGATCCTAGCAAAATTTCAGGTCGGCCGGAAATTCAAGATGGCCACCACGGCTAAAAATAGATTTTCAAAAAACCAGTTTTTAGCGACTACTTCCTGAAATCAAAGTCAATCAGTAGAGCTTCAAGGTCATTGACCTCTTGTTTATTAAACACACATCAATAACAGTCCAACATCTTAATGACGTAATGAATAAATGAACGTAGGGGTCAAGCCCGTAAAGTCCCAGAATGTCAGTATATCTTGTATACAGTATTATTTCATCTAAAAAACATGCTAAACTTTTTCCCTCAGCATATGTATATATAAATATACCTGTTTTAGGTTAACTGATGTAACGCTGCCTCTGTCAGTTGACACAGAATAATATGGAACCAATCAAAATAACATAAAAGTTGTTGTTGAAAGGCAACATGGTCGCAAACAGTGTATTAGCCACCCAACCGTGCAGCCGTCTTTTGCACGGCCGTTTTTTGAAAAAAAGCCACCCAATCGTTGTTGTTTTTCGGCACAACAACACTGCCAAACTTTTACTTTCTCAATATTGTTATGTTTTGTATACATTTATAGAAGAAATATGATCTAAAATGTATTTTTTTCACCTTTATCTGTAAAAATAAATTACCCCAGAGACACCCACTTGTCGCGAATTGGCGAGTAGCGCGTGTTAGCAACTTATTTTGCACACCCTGCTGGCATATTTGCACACCCAGTTCTTGAATTTCTGCCTAATACACTGGCCTCAAATACTTCTCCACTCTCTGTTGGCGGCATGTGTCTTGACAAATCTCCATCTCATTTCTCTGTTTTCACTTGTGTAAAAAATCAAACTCATTTAATTGCGAATTGTGTAGTACCAATATTGTTCATGAGAAAATAATTCCATTTGTCTGATAAAACTACAGTTTAGTAAACTGTTGTAAATGGAATAAGTTGAAATGAAGACATATATATCAAAGTTTCTTGATTTGTTTTTCTCCAGAAATTGATGAAGTGACATCAAGGGCATATTGCAACTGCATGCTGACATCAACATACAAACTGGTGTTAAAATGTGAGTTTGGGGGATATTGTGTGTGTACCATGTGAAGAAAAAACACCACCATATAAGACAAGATGAGTGATAAAAATTCGGAGGTCAGTGTTTGTAGCAGTCTGGTCGAGGACGAAAATTATCGTAGTAGTCACCAAGATGGTGATAGTGTTTGTAGCAGTCGCGCGAAAGGTGATCACCTGGAAGACAAGCGTGTTTGTAACAGTCCTGCGGAAGGCAATAGTGATTGTAGTCAAATGGGTTACCATTTTGATAGCGCCATCAGAGCCGATTATTCTCAAGATTCACTTAAATACAACACTTTATCGAGAGGAAAACAAAGTCTGACAAACTGCTATGCATTTATAATTCATGGATTTATAAAACGTTTGCAATCTTTAAACAAAGACGACTTACATTTGATACTCGATGCCGGGGATTTAATATACAACAAACTTGGGTTTGCCGATCAAACTTATAAAAAATTACTTGAAATCAAGGGTTTTCCTTTTTGGTGGAAAGCACAAAGTTACTTATATTACGTAAGTTGTAGACTACATACAAGCTATAAAGGGTACATGCACCGCGAGTCTTGTTCAGCCGATGGAAACTCCTTAAATGCTGGGTTAAATCTTTTATTCGCAAAGAAGGCAAATTGTATTTTAGTTATCCACTCTGCAGCTTTTGGAATAAAAGAGTTTACGGGCGTTTATTATGTCTTTGATCCCCATAGCAGAGGGCCCAATGCATTGTGTAGTAGCGATTCAGATGGCCAGTGTGTTCTTACAGTATTCAACACCTTTGCACGACTTTGTGACTTCCTGCAAGAGCTTGCTAAATCCATGTCATCAGTACCCTTAGAACAAGTGCCTGTCGTGCTGCATGAAGTCGAGATTTTTAAAGTGGATTGTAAACGTAATGATACATCTTCAGTATATTTTTACCAAGAGGGTTCATGGCTACCATGTGCAAATGACAAGAGTCAAATTAGGCAAGCAAGTTGCAGCATAGCTTTTCCACAGGAAAAAATGAAAGATGGTGTGAAAACGCCTCTACGTTTAGGTTGCAAAACACCGGGGAATAGGCAAGAGAAACTAGTAGTAAACTTCAAAGAAAATATTGCAGAGGTAAACTCTACAGGTAAAAACAACACAGATAATGATACAAATGTTAAAGGTCAGGCTAGTCCAGTATTGTGCATGTCTTGTGATTCTGAAGATACTGAAGGTAATGGAGAGGTGAAATATAATTCCACGCTGGAAGGAGAACCAGAAGGTGCAAAATGTAATAGAAAGCAGAAATGCAAATTCACTACGCAAGGGGAACCAGAAAGTATAGAAAGTGACAAAGAGAGTAAATGTATCTCTGCAAGGCAAGGGGAGCTAGAAGGTACGGAAAGTGATACTGAATGGAAATGCAAATCCACTAGGCAAGGGAAACCAGAAGGTGCAGAAAGTGATAGAGAGCAGAAATGTGAATCCACTAGGCAAGGGGAACCAGAAGGTACGGAAAGTGATAGAGAGTGGAAATTCAAATCCACCAGGGAAGGGGAACCAGAAGGTACAGAAAGTGATAGAAAGAGGAAATGTAGTTCTGATACACAAGGGGAACCAGAAAGTACAGAAATTGATAGAAAGAGAAAATGTAGTTCCACTATGCAAGGTGAACAAAAAGGTACAAGTGATCGAGAGAGAAATTTTACCAAGCATGCGGATCTAGAAGAAAACTTGAACGGATGTCTTGCTTTGAGAGACACTTGTGATGAAAACAGTGAAAGTAGTGCAGTTTGTACTAATTTAATTGCTGATGAAATTAAATGTAAAACATCGGATTCTGAAAACACAGCAAGTGATAATGAGGATAAGCCCGGTTTGACTAGTCAAAAGAAATCAACTGAAGACATCTTGGAAGAAAACTCTAAGGGCACAAATACTGATGAAAACGGTCGAAGAAAATCTATAAAAATAGTTGATTTTCTTACAGATCAGTCTAAACATCGGTGTTTTACTGAAGACACACACAGTGGTGAAGAAGAACAAGAAGAAGACTTGGAGGAAAGTTCTGATCCAATAAGTTTCAATTTTGAAATCAACGGTAGAAGTGTAAAAAGTCTTACTTCATGGGTTGATCGATCTAAATTTCAATCGTATGATTCAGAAAGTACAATAAGTTGCGATTCAACTTATCAAGAAGAACCAGAAGAAAACCTAGAAGACGAACTACATGATATGGACAAAGCAGCAATTGGGGAGATTAATAACATTACTCCAAAGCAGGAACCTATGGATGAAGGTAAATTTAATGTATATACCATTCAAGAGAATAGAGACCAATAATATACATGTGTATTGCATATGTTTTCTGCCTTATAGAGATTTCTGAGAAAAATAATAATAATATTAATTAATATGGATTGAATTAGGCTAGTTTATCTTAAATTTATTTCGAGGCAGAATATGCTTTTTAAAAAATAAAAGGGTTGAAATATTTGGCCCTTGAGTTACTAGCGACTCACTTTTAGGACTTCCATACTTTTTAATTCGTTTCTTGTAACTTCATTCTCTCTTAGGTCAAAAAGAAATAGGTGTGTTTCCTATTGCCTGCTCTTAAAGAAATAGGGTAGGTCGGTAGGCATTTTCTTTTTTTTTTCTTTTTCTTTTTCTTTTTTGGAGCAAGATGTTGTGAGTTTCTACATGTATTAATTTCATAAACCCCATAAAAGTTGATGATACAACTGAAAGATTCTGTGTGATGACAGTTTACCTGAATATATTGTGATAAATCATTGTTCAGAACAAATTTAATTTAAAAGTTTTTTGTTGTTTTTTTTTACTCTGCCGTGGTGCGGCGTCCGTCCGTCTTTCTGTCCGTCTGTCTGTCTGTCTGTCTTTCTGTCTTTCTGTCCATCCGTAAACTTTTTTTTTTGTAGCTAATACTCCTCTGAAACTACTAAATGGATTTTCATGAAACTTTACAGAAATGTTGCCCATGAAGTCTAGTTGATCCTAGCAAAAATTCATGTTGATGTGAAATCCAAGATGGCTGCCAAATCTAAAAACAGATTTTTAAAAAACAAGTTTGTAATGACTACTTCTTGACAACTAAGTGATATTGATTTGGGACTTTTTCTAAAATGATCAGCATGACATGATTTTGGTCCTTGTCGAAAATCGTTTTGATTCGACTTTAAACATGGCTGCCAGTGGCCATCTTTAGTTACATAGAGTTATTTAGTAAAAACTTGTAGCGACTACTCCTCTGAAACTACTGAATGGATTTTCATGAAACTTTATAGAAATGTTGCCCATGAAGTCTAGTTGATCCTAGCAAAAATTCATGTTGATGTGAAATCCAAGATGGCCACCAAATCTAAAAATAGGTTTTTAAAAAACAAGTTTGTAGCGACTACTTCTTGAAAACTCTAAGGGATATTGATATGGGACTTTTCTAAAATGATCAGCATGACATGATGTTGGTCCTTGTCGAAAATCGTTTTGATTCGACGTTAAACACGGCTGCCAGCGGCCATCTTTGTTTACATAGAGTTATATAGTAAAAACTTGTAGCGACTACTCCTCTGAAACTACTTGGCGGATTTTCATGAAACTTTACAGGAATGTTGCTCTTAATCTCTAATTGATCCTAGCAGATGGGCCAGAAATTCAAGATGGCCACCACAGCTAAAAATAGATTTTTAAAAAATAAGTTTGTAGCGACTACTTCTTGAAAACTATAAGTGATATTGATATGGGACTTTTTCTAAAATGATCAGCATGACATGGTGGTTATCGGAGTCGAACATTATTTTGATTCCACGTTAAACATGGCTGCAAGTGGCCGTCTTTGTTTACATAGAGTTATATAATGAAAACTTGTAGTGACTACTCCTCTGAAACTACTTGACGGATTTTCATGAAACTTCACAGGAATATTGCTCCTGATGTCTAATTGATCCTAGCAAAATTTCAGGTCGGCAGAAAATTCAAGATGGCCGCCACGGCTAAAAATAATTTTTCAAAAAACAAATTTGTAGCGACTACTTCCGGAAATCAAAATCAATCAGTAGAGCTTCAAGGTCATTGACCTCTTGTTAAAAAATAAGTTTGTAGCGACTACTTCTTGAAAACTATAAGTGATATTGATATGGGATTTTTTCTAAAATGATCAGTATGGAATGATATTGAACCTTGTCGAAAATTATTTTGATGTGACGTTAAACATAGCCGTCAGCGCCCATCTTTGTTTACAAAGAGTTAAATAATGAAAACTTGTAGCGACTACTCCTCTGAAACTACTTGACGGATTTTCATGAAACTTCACAGGAATGTTGCTCTTGATGTCTAATTGATCCTAGCAAAATTTCAGGTCGGCAGGAAATTCAAGATGGCTGCCATGGCTAAAAATAGATTTTTAAAATACAAGTTTGTAGCGACTATTTCTTGAAAACTATAAGTGATATTGATATGGGACTTTTTCTAATATGATCAGCATGACATGATGTTGGTCCTTGTCAAAAATCGTTTTGATTCGATGTTAAACATGGCTGTCAGCAGCCATCTTTGTTTACATAGAGTTATATAATGAAAACTTTTAGCGACTTCTCCTCTGAAACTACTTGATGGATTTTCATGAAACTACACAGGAATGTTGCTCTTGATGTCTTATTGATCCTAGCAAAATTTCAGTTCGGCCGGAAATTCAAGATGGCCGCCACGGCTAAAAATAATTTTTCAAAAAACAAATTTGTAGCGACTACTTCCTGAAATCAAAATCAATCAGTAGAGCTTCAAGGTCATTGACCTCTTGTTAAAAAATAAGTTTGTAGCGACTACTTATTGAAAACTATAAGTGATATTGATATGGGATTTTTTCTAAAATGATCAGTATGGAATGATATTGAACCTTGTCGAAAATTATTTTGATGTGACGTTAAACATAGCCGTCAGCGCCCATCTTTGTTTACATAGAGTTATATAATGAAAACTTGTAGCGACTACTCCTCTGAAACTACTTGACGGATTTTCATGAAACTTGATGTCTAATTGATCCTAGCAAAATTTCAGGTCGACCGGAAATTCAAGATGGCCGCCACAGCCAAAAATAATTTTTCAAAAAACAAGTTTGTAGCGACTTCTTCTTGAAAACTATAAGTGATATTGATATGCGTCTTTTCCTAAAAGGATCAGTATGAAATGGTGTTGATCCTTGTCGAAAATTATTTTGATTCAACGTTAAACATGGCTGCCAGCTGCCATCTTTGTTTACATAGAGTTATATAATGAAAAATTGTAGCCAGTGCTACGAGGCATGAGAGGTGTTGCATCTTATGATTACCTCCCATGAACAGACTCAATAAAACTGAGTCGGCTACTTTTCCCTCTTGTTTGTGTTGGGATCAAATTTTCAGTCTTCATTTATATGTCAACCTGTCATAAATTTCCTTATTTCTTGGGCTACTTCATGATTTTCAAGCAAATTCAAATAGGCAGAAGTCAAGTAGTTATGGTACAAATGAGGAAGGTTAAAGGCGGCTATTGTAACATTGTTTTGCAGCCTTTCATATTACTTACAAAATAGGTGGACAAAATACTAACTATGGAATTTTGAGCATTTCCGTGTCATCTATTTTAGTATTGAGTGAATGTTATAAATATTTCAGCAAACTTAATATATTTTCTGCTAGTGTTTCCACTATTACTTCTCCAGAGCGATTGGTAGGATTTTGATGAAACTTCACCTATTCAGTGTGTTTAATACAGTCCATTAAAAAACTAGGTCATTAGGTTAAATGAAAGGAAATCCTATAAACAGCTTCTCCAGAAGGTATGGTTTAATGCTGTTGAAACTACTCATTCTCACAGTGTTTTATCTACAAATTTGTTCCTGTGAGTTAATTTCTATCATACTGACCTCACAAAAAGCAGTCAATCAGTGGAATTTACCTATAATATTAGAAGTCATTTTAGAATCAAATAGTACTTGACTTACCCTAAAAGTCAAAGGTAAATAAATCACTTCCTATAGCATCCTAGCTTGCATTGATCTCAACTGTATCATCCTTGCATTTGTAGCATTTTGCTCCCTTTATAAACCCTGACTCAAGCTAAAATAACAACTAAGTCCAGACTCTATTGTACCCATCTCGGTGAGAAGGCTTATCGTCAGGGCTTCTAAAATTTTAAAATGCAAATCGGTCCAGGTTTTTAACTGCCGTAAGAATCGCATTATTTTGAAAAAATCACTAAAATCGCCGTACCCCACCCACCATGTCTTTTGCACAATGCATTTTTTCCGTTTAGTCATATAGAGAACTATTTAAAATGTATGTTTGTATTATATTTGTATTATTTATAACTTACTTTATCACAATTTGTACATTTTAATGACTGACATCATGTCTTCGCTTTACTGAATGAATAATTTTCACTCAATATTAAAATTGTTGATCATTTGAGGAATTGAACCAGAAGTGTTTAATAAACCGGGTAGGTATAAAACGCGGACTAACACGCGCGGACTAGCGGATTATATACGATTTTACATAAATTTGAGTAATATCGTTTTTCATCAATTAGCTTAATACCAAATGTTACGACTAACGCAAACAATTTTGGTCCGACTTTAAAAAAAAACGATGTCAGGTTTGATCACTTTCCTTAATTAATGTCATTAATATTATACTTAAAGTTATTGCAAAAAAAAATTCAAACAAACAATTAACACATCTCGGTATTTTTATTTTTTTTTAATGACGCAAACAAACTTCAGTCCCAGCTTTGGCCACTTAAAAAAAAAACGACACAAGCAAACAGGCTAACACCGTACGACTAACGGTATATCAAAGAAATTACAGACGGTAACACTCGCTTCAGTGCATCGACAGAACGCGTGATATACTTTCACTGATCACACATCAAAGGCATATGCTACCTCGCTATAGACTGTTCCGGAAAACTCCCTACTATCGGTAATGGTTTAGTCCAAATTGACTAAATTGACCTACTTTCGCACAGCGAGTGACAAAAATCATGTTATGGATCAAAGAATATTGCCGCAAGGCATATTTTAGGATATCAGAAGGAGTGTATAGGGTAATTGTAGATTTTTTAACGACCGATAGATAAAATATCTGGGACCGATTTTAACAGAGATTTTGAAAAGAAAATCGGTCCGGAAAAACAGAATTCGGTCTGGGGACCGACAAACCGGCGATTTTAGAAGCTCTGCTTATCGTGTATGAGTTATGGAAGGACTATAAACCTTAGAACTACACAGACACACGCAAGAAAACAACTGAAGTATTTTTTAAAACAGAAACGCCCACATGTATTTTCAGATATACCTACAGTCAATGCAGATGCACAGAAGAAAATAGGGTTTCCGGATATTTTGAAACCAGAGAAGATAATACCTCTTAAAGGTGAGTTATGAAATAGTGAAAGCATGTCCCAGTTTTGAACGTCACATTAAATGAAGTCGAGAATTGAAGTACTGAATGGTAATAATTGTTTATATTCATGTCATATATCTCATTTACATAATTTCTTCTTTGCAGTGTATGACATCATCCAGCCACTGTATTTAGCTCTTCACGAACAAAATATGCGATTGCGTGTCATACATGTAATTTAGACTCGCATCTCTAGTATGCCATCTGTTATCCTTTTAAAAGCAGTCGGTCAGTGGAAATTACCTATAATATTTGAAGTCATTTTAGAATCAAATAGTATTTGACTTACCCTAAAAGTCACAGGTAAATAAATCACTTCCTGTAGCATCCTAGCTTGCATTGACCTCACCTGTATCATCCTGACATTTGTAACCTCTCTAGGCATTTTGCTCCCTATATAAACCCTGACTCAAGCTGGAAAAAACAACTAAGTCCAGACTCTATTGTACACATCTCGGTGAGATACCGAAAGGCTTATCGTGTAACTATAAGGAAGGGACTATAAACCTTAGAACTACACACACACACACACACACACAAAAACAACTAAACTTAAGTATTTTTTAAACAGAAACGTCCACATGTATTTTCAGATATACCTACAGTCAGTGCAGATGCACAGAAGAAAATTGCAGGGATTCTTGATATTTTGAAACCAGAGAAGATAATACCTCTTAAAGGTGAGTTGTGAAATAGTGTTCAAGAAAATATGTCCCAGTTTTGAACGTCACATTAAATGAAGTCAAGAATTAAAGTAGTGAATGGTAATAATTGTTTGTATTCATGTCATATATCTCATTTACATCACAGGGCACTCTTTTGGCCATTTTTGGGGCCGAATTCCCCTCCACTAAATGTATATATTTTCCCCCTTTTCCTGTGAAAAATTCCCCTCTTAAAAAAAAAATAATATAAAAAATAAAAAAATATTTTTTTTAGAATATACATTTTGCAATTTGGAATGGTAAATTCTTGGTACCAGTGCTTGACACAGGAGCCAGCCAAAGGCTGGCCCGAAATTTTTTGCTTGGGCCAGTAGAAATTTGGACCCACTGGCCCAAATTGAATGGTGGTGGCCCAAATTTTTTTGATAAATTAATACAAACATCGGACATTTTATAGCGAAGTAGCCCAGTTTAACTTAATTAATTAAAGATATTAACTAATCTCTGAAAGTATCGAGTAATTAAAATAATCTTTCGATTAATGCTATTTTAATATTTAAAAATTGTCAACTGAAATTTAAAAAAGGACGGAATGAATGTATGCATATAATAAGAAAATATAAAAATACAGACTCTTGTCACTATTGATTAGACCATTATTTTCATTAAATGTATTTCAATATACCTACTAACATCCATAGAAATAAAATAAATATATATTTAAAAATGCAAGGCTAAGCTGAGGCCTATAAAACAAGTTCAGCTAACAGGAGTTCCAAAGGAGCTAGAAAGATCGCGCCGCATTGTGAGACAAAACTCAGAAATGCTACATACACCACGAATATCATGCACAGAGTAAATAATAAAAGCCACTTCATTCTGAAATTGTACCAATATTTTGAGTAAGCGCACCTTTTGTATTTTTTCATGTTGATTGTTCAACCATAAATTATCCCAATTCAGAGACAGTCGATTAAACATCGGTTCACACTTGCCATTGTTCCAGTTTACGCTACCGTCTGTACAACTAATTAGTCTTATCAGTGATCTTAAAGTTCAAAAACACCGACGGCAAGCCGCATCTCCAGCTTATTAATTCTAGGCAAACTTTGTGTTTTGAAAAGCCATTTTGGCCGCTAGAGGGCGCCACGTTATTATTTTTTTACCCGGCTCGATAACGCAGTTAACTATGTGGATAATATTGAGCTCGGGGTCAAACCAGTTGGTTGACAGCAAGAGGCGGAACAGTTGGCGGAGCCTATCGCACACCGACAATTTGACAGCGGACTTCAATAAACACTGCGATAATTAGTTTATCAGTCCAAATTGATTGTCGCTAATTAGCTAACAACACCCAGCGGGGTAGTGGCTTATAAACAGCGAAGGACTTTGTGTATTAGAATTTGGGATTTTCCGAGATTTTAGACAAAATCGGTCGAAAATTTGGATTCGCCCGAAATGGCGAATTTGATATGTATTTCTTACGATTTTCATTCGCTAGTTCGGGTTTCTTTTGGCGAATGGTTAACGCGAGCCTAGAATTAAGGATTTTGAATAAGGTGCTATTTATTAAAGCAAACTATGCACTCGCCCAAAGAATATTGTTTGGGCCAGCAGAGATCAAATAATAAATAATTTCACTCGCCTAGGAGAGGTTTTACTCGCCGCCGGCGAGTGGGCGACCGTCTGTGTCAAGCACTGTGGTACCACTTAAATAATAAAAAACTACACTAATTTGTGTTTCTTAGAAATTCCCCTTTGATACGAAAACAACGCAAAATTCCCCTTCCTGAGGGCCCTGGCCACAGTCCCCTTAAAGCTGACTAGTGCCCTGCATCATTCCTTCTTTGCAGTGTATTACATCATCCAGCCACTATATTTAGCTCTTCACGAGCATATATGCAATTGCGAGTCGTACATATAATTTAGACTCGCATCTCTAGTCTGCCATCTGTTATCCTTTAAGTTCTGTAGTTAAAACTCTTTATTTTGCATTTGACCAATTTTTGTCGGGTGAAAGCTTAGACAAGTTTGTAAACAACCAATATTGAATATGAAACAACAGTGTTATGGCCTTTGTTTGAAGAAAAAAAAAGAGCTATATTCTACCAGTCTACCTTATTATCGCTGTATATCACCGTCATCAAATCTTCATCAAACAGGGCGAAACTATATGCATAAAAGCTTGAACAAGTTAACAAAAAAGCTGTATTCCACAATAAACAATGGTGTTGTCAGCCTTTAATTTATCGAAAAAGCTGTATTTAGCTTAAGAATATCAATTTTTAGCTTGGCCAGCGGAGATTATGGGATGGCAATTTGTCCGTCGTTAAGATGATAGGGCCTTCATTTTTCATTCGATCTTTACCAGATTGTTAATATCAATGAAAGCTCAGACAAGTTCGAAAACCAGCCAGATCAGACCAGTAACAATGGAATCATGGCCCTTGATTTAGTTAAAAATGCTATATTTTGCCTCAAAACGATAGGGCGTTCATTTTTAGCTCTACTGGCCAAAGCTATGCCATGGTCTTTTGTCCGTCGTCCGTCCGTCGTCCGTAAACATTTTTATGTCAACACTCAACACCTTCGTTTTTCATCCCATCTTTACCAAACTTTACCAGATTATTAATATCGTGGCGCAGTCGGTAGCGCGGCGGATTTGTAACCGGAGGCCCCGGGTTCAATCCTCCGTGGTGCCACTGAGTTCCGTCGGTGTGTTCTTGGGCAAGACATTTTCCCTTAGCCTCGTCCGTCGGATGGGGACGTAAACCGGGCGGTCCCGTGTGTCAGTCTATCCTCCGAGCACGTTAAAGAACCATAGGAATCTATTCGATAATAAGAGTAGGGCAGGTTCCCGGATTCCTATGTATCCTTCCCCTCTCTCTGGGGCAGCTCTAAATAACTATACTGTGTTGATGAGCCGTTAAACAACATTCAGTTCAGTTCATTCAGTTATTAATATCAATGAAAGCTCAGAAGAGTTTGAAAACCAGCCAGATTGGATCAGTAATACTGGAATTATTGCCCTTGAATTATTGAAAAATGTGTTAACTTTTTGATGTCAACACTCTTACACCTCCATTTTTCATACAATCTTTTCCAAACTTTACCAGATTATTAATATTAATGAAAGCTCGGGTGAGTTCGAAAACCAGCCTGTTCGGATCATTAACACCGGAGTTATTGCCCTTGAATTAACGAAAATTGCTATATTTTGTCTTGTCAACACTCACGCGCCTCCATTCTTCATCCGATCTTTACCAAACTTTACCAGATTGTTAATATCGATAAAAGCTCAGACAAGTTCGAAAACCAGCCAGATCAGACCAGTAACAACGGAATCATGGCCCTTGATTTAGTTAAAAAAGCTATAATCTGCCTAATAAAGATGATAATGCGTTCATTTTTAGCTCTACTGGCCCATGGTCTTATGGTAGTTTGTCCGTCGCCGTCGTCCGTTTTTCATCCAATCTTTACCAAACTTTACCAGATTATTAATATCAATGAAAGCTTGGAAGAGTTCGAAAACCAGCCAGATCATAGCAGTTACACCAGAGTTATTGCCCTTGAATTATTGAAAAATGTGTTAACTTTTTGATGTCAACACTTTAGCACCTCCATTTTTCATACGATCTTTACCAAACTTTACCAGATTAATAATATCAATGAAAGCTCGGACAAGTTCGAATACCAGCCAGATCGGATCAGTAGCACCGGAGTTATTGTCCTTGAATTAACAAAAATTGCTATATTTTGTCTTGTCAACACTCTAGCACCTCCATTCTTCATCCGATCTTTACCAGATTATTAATATCAATGAAAGCTTGGAAGAGTTTGAACACCAGCCAGACTGGACCATTAATACTGGAGTTATTGCCCTTGAATTATTGAAAAATGTGTTAACTTTTTGAAGTCAACACACAAGCACCTCCATGTTTCATACGATCTTTACCAAACTTCACCAGATTATTAACATCAATGAAAGCTATATTTTGTCTTGTCAACACTCTAGCGCCTCCATTCTTCATCCGATCTTTACCAAACTTTACCAGATTATTAATATCAATGAAAGCTCAAACGATTTAAAAAACAACAACCCAGATCGGCCTAGTAAAACCAGAGTTATTGCCCTTGAATTAATGAAATTTGCTATTTTTGTCTTGTCAACACTCGAATGCCTCCATTTTGCATCCTACCTTTACCAAACTTTGCCAGAATGTTGATATTGATGAAAGCTTGGTCAAGTTCTAAAACCAGCCGAGTTGGACCAGTGACACTGAAGTTATGGCCCTTTTTATTAAAATTTGTGTTAAATTTATGTAAGCACTCTAGCACCTTCATTTTTCATCCAATCTTTACCAAACTTTACAAGATTGTTGTGATAAGGCCTTCGTTTTGCCGTATTTCAGCAAAACTTTGCAGGGATGATCAGTACCAAGCCTAGTTGTGCATATTATTGTTCCAGTTGAATGCTTTTTGATGGATTTATGGCCCTTTACAGGTTTTCGAACACAAACTTTGTTCGGACTAGTTCTGCAAACTTTGAACTAAACTTGGCAAGGATGATCAGTACCAAGCCTAGTTTTGCATTTCATCACCATGTTCCGGTTGAATGATTTTTGACAGAATTATGGCCCTTTAAAGGTTTTACGTCATAAACTTTGTCAGGACTAGTTCTCCTGAACCCCAAGCCTGATTTCAGAGACATGTTGCAGGGATGATCAGTACCAAGCCTAGTTATGCATATCATCACCGTGTTCCGGTTAAAATGTTTTTGGCAGAGTGATGGTCCTTAAGAGGTTTAAGTACTTTGTCAGGACTAGTGCTGTTGAACCCCTAGCTAGGCTCGCGCTAACCATTCACCAAATTGCCATAGGCGAAAAGTAACCCGAACTGGCGAATGAAAATCTTAAGAAATACATAGCAAATTCGCCAGACATCAGCGGTCTGGCGAATCCAAATTTCCAACCCATTTTGTCTAAAAAATCTCGGAAAACCCCGTCTTCTAATATACAACATCTTTGACTGTTTATAAGCCAATATCCAGCTGGGTGTTATTAGCTAATTAGCGACAATCAATTTGGAACGTTAACTAATTACCGCATTGTTTATTGAAAACTGCTGTCAAATTGTTGGTGTGCGATAGATGCCGCCCACTGTTCTGCCTCCTGCTGTCAATCAGCTACAGTCGAACCTCGATAGCACGAAGTCGTCGGAACCATAGGGATATGTTCGAGCTATTGGTGGCTTCGAGGCATCGAGGGAACGATAAAAACCAAAATATCTATCCGAATTTGTGTACCGCCCGAAATAGTGTTACTTGTGTACGTGATGTATTGTTCTCGGTATGTTTTTTATGTTCATGCACGTTTGTTTAAACCTCATAACGGATATATAACATGTAATTGTTACACTGAAAATACAAGGAAAACTGCAATAATGTGTTTGTTTTATCATTTATTTAAAGAAATATCACAATAATAGATTTTAACACACAAGCCGGAAGTCCTAATAAAGAGAACAAGGTCGGTCGGAAATTTCAGATAGCCGCCATGGCTAAAAATAGGTTTTCAAAATACAATTTTGTAGCGACGACTTCTTGAAAACTCTAAGTGATATTGATATGGGACTTTTTCTAAAATGAACAGCATGACATGATGTTGGTCCTTGTCAAAAATCGTTTTGATTCGACGTTAAACATGGCTGCCAGCGGCCATCTTTGTTTACATAGAATTATATAGTAAAAACTTGTAGCGACTACTCCTCTGAAACTACTTGGCAGATTTTCATGAAACTTTACAGGAATGTTGCTCTTAATGTCTAATTGATCCTAGCAAAATTTCAGGTCGGCCGGAAATTCAAGATGGCCGCCATGGCTAAAAATAGATTTTCATACAAGTTTGTAGCGACTACTTCTTGAAAACTATAAGTGATATTGATATCGGACTTTTTTTAAAATGATCAGCATGACATGATGTTGGTCCTTGTCAAAAATCGTTTTGATTCGATGTTAAACATGGCTGTCAGCGGCCATCTTTGTTTACATATGTCTAATTGATCCTAGCAAAATTTCAGGTCGGCCGGAAATTCAAGATGGCCGCCACGGCTAAAAATAAATTTTCAAAAAACAAGTTTGTAGCGACTACTTCCTGAAATCAAATCAATCAGTAGAGCTTCAAGGTCATTGACCTGTTGTTTTTAGCTCGACTGATCAGAGATCAGCAGAGCTTATGCCGTGGTGCGGCATCCGTCGTCCGTCTGTCTGTCTGTCCGTAAACTTTTAATTGTAGCGACCACTCCTCCGAAACTACTGGATGGATATTCATGAAACTTTACAGAAATGTTGCCCATGAAGTCTAGTTGATCCTAGCAAAAATTCATGTTGATGTGAAATCCAAGAAGGCCGCCAAAGCTAAAAATAGATTTTTAAAATACAAGTTCTTCTTGAAAACTATAAGTGATATTGATATGGGACTTTTTCTAAAATGATCAGCATGACATGACGTTGGTCCTTGTCGAAAATCGTTTTGATTCGACGTTAAACATGGCTGCCAGCGGCCATCTTTGTTATTTAGTAAAAACTTGTAGCGACTACTCCTCTAAAACTACTTGACAGATTTCCATGAAACTTCACAAGAATGTTGCTCTTGATGTCTAAATGATCCTAGCAACATTTCAGGTTGGTCGGAAATTCATGATGGCGCCACAGCTAAAAATAGATTTTCAAAAAACAAGTTTGTAGCGAGTACTTTTTGAAAACTATAAGTGATATTGATATGGGACTTTTTCTAAAATGATCAGTATAGAATGATGTTGATCCTTGTCGAAAATTATTTTGATTCCACGTTAAACATGGCCGCCAGTGGACATCTTTGTTTACATAGAGTTATATTATGAAAACTTGTAGCGACTACTCCTCTGAAACTACTTGACGGATTTTCATGAAACTTCAAAGGAATGTTGCTCTTGATGTCTAATTGATCCTAGAAAAATTTCAGGTCGGCCGGAAATTCAAGATGGCAACAATGGCTAAAAATAGATTTTCAAAATACAAGTTTGTAGCGACTACTTCTTGAAAACTATAAGTGATACTGATATGGGACTTTTTCTAAAATGATCAGTATGACATGATGTTGATCCTTGTCAAAAATTATTTTGATGCGACGTTAAAATGGCCGACAGTGGCCATCTTTGTTTACATAGAGTTATATAATGAAAACTTGATTTTCATGAAACTTCACAGGAATGCTAATCTAGCTATCAAAAACCTATCAGAAGAGCTTCAAGGTCATTGACCTCTTGTTCTTATTATTTTTTTTAAGACCTTATACCAGTGTTCAAATTATTATATAAATAACACCATAATTAAAGTTGGATGTTGCATAAAACAAGTATATTGTTTGTGTTTGTTTCTTTGGTACAATACACACATAAAGATATGCAGAGACGGGTACTCTGTCATCATAAAATATTGAGGATTCATGGAGAACTCGTCTTGGTGTCTGGGCCTCCGCTGTGATTCGCCAATGTCGCAAATGAAGAAAGAAAAGTGGACTGGTTCACTAACTACATGAAAAACGTTCGCTGGCTGATTATAAAAACTGATAAAATTATCATAACCAGTCGATTGGTCACGCTTGTATATTGTGGATCATTGATGCTTGCAAATAACATTTTGTAAACAAACTTTCTGACACTCTCTGAGAAGATAATTGATGCAATTAAGTAATAATTATTTTTAAGACAACACAGCTTGATATCGGGTTTTAAGCTCTTATACAAACATCGGCGAGCGTGGCGGACGATCAAACAACGAAAATGAATCTATGGTTGATGTTTGTTAATGAGTGTAGCAAACTTTGTCGGGTGTTGAAAATTAAAGAAATCGAAAGTGATTACTTGCTATTTTTAGAAATAAATACTATTAAAATAAAAGATGAGATCAGAACAATGGCCTTAATTGATTTAATTACCCTCGGCGTATGTTTCCTATATAACTAACGTCAAGATGTAAAACATTGCCAATACTGTAATAGCAAACATGGCTTGTAAACTGCCGCTAAATTTAGATTCTTGTTCGACTCCACCTTCTAAATTTGCCAAAATACGTCTGTTAGACCTAAATGAATCAATGCATATATGCCGTTTATTTTGAAAATGACTCCGTTATATGGTGAAAAAATGACTCTAACTTTGGCTCTTATTTCTCAAATGTGACTCCTTTTTTTCTCATTTTGCGAAAGTAGTTGCGAAAGAAAAAAAATACCCTGGGTGTAACTGTCGAGTGCATTGCGGTCGACAGTAGCTTATGTAAACAACACATGATATTCGCAATAGATTGATCCGCTTCTCGCAAGTGCGCTCAATTTTTATTGGAAGTTAAAAAATAAAGGTATCATGTGATATGTATTCCGGGGAAACCACTTCCAAAATAGTATATTTTGATCCATTGAAATCTTTCGAATCGTAGAACATTCATCACCTATCTTAGTTTTAAAATAATATTTAACCTTCGACATTACAGACAAACATAATATTTGTAAGAATCAAGCTTATGGCTGGGCGAAATATGCTTTGAAAAAATATCCAGTAGGATGATAATATTGAATGCAAATGGCCGACATTTTCTGTAATCGAAAGTGGGTCGCAGGTAAAACGCGTGTATAACATAATATTCAATTGATTTGGAACAAGTAAATTAAAACATATATCTTGAGATTTCTGTACGTTTTTGACTTTGTATGCTTGATTCTGATAAGAAAAGCGGAAACAGTCATTGCTAAGCGACGGGACTGGTATCCAGATTTGTCCAGACTAATTCTCCTGATCCCTTGGCCGGATTTCAAAGAATCCTGGCAGGGATGATCAGTACCAAGCCTATTTGCGTATGTCATTGACATGTTCCGGTTGGAGGATGTTTGACAGAGTTTTGGCCCATTAAACAAACTTTATCTTTAGCCAGTAGAGCATTCACAGGCTCTCTTGGGCCTCTTGTTCATTAATTCTTTACTAATAAATACTGATAAAGGTGATCCATTGGGAGCAACAAACACAATTAAGGGAATAAAGCAGCAGACTCGGTTTTATTGAGTCTGTTCATGAGAAGTAATGAAAGAAGCAACACCTCTCACGTCCCATAGCACCATCAAACTGTTTATAGTAATTAAGGCTGATACATTATTTGAAAACTTTACTTGACTAAAATGAGCAGAGTTATGTCCCTTGAATTTATTACGCTACATTTCATAACATTTGGCCTTGTGAACAATTCAGAGCCATCCTCTTACAGACTTAAGTCAAAACATGACAAGACACAATTAAACAACCTGTGGTGAACGCTGCCCTTCCATATCTGTACGTCTCGCTTTTCTTGTCTGGCGCATAACTACTTAGAAACTGGAATGAAACACCACATGGTAACAGGGGCCAATGAAAGGAAGTGCAAATGGCAAGAAGCATAACTCTTTCATATTTATTTCCCTTTGTAATTTTATAATTCTTGTCCGGAGCATAACTTGAAAACTATAAATGGGACTGGAATCCACATAATGATAGAGAGCAAGATCACAAGAACCAAAACGCTATATCCTCATTCAAATTATTGCGTTTGTAATTTATGTAGAGCATAACTTGAAAAATGGAAAATACTTGAAGGGTCTTTACGAATATGAGATTTAAAATACCACTATACTAGTTACGCTTGATTATAGGTTGTGAGCAAGGAGTTAGAAATACTTGGATGTGAGAGACAAAAGGAGCATTGTAATCCTGATTCGGTTGATAATACAAGTAATAAAATTGTAATTTTATTTTGTTTTTTTTCCTTCACCATTTCAGAACGTAAGTTTGATGCCAACAAGCATTGTGGAGTGTTTGCAGGAGGCGAGATTTGTACCCGGTCTCTCACATGCAAGGTATTTACACTTCTTTGTAACCACAAAAATTTGCATTGGTGCCACATTATAAGGTGTCCTGTAGAATAATTTTCATGAAACTTCACAGAAATGTTGCCCATGATGTCTAGTTGATCCTAGCAGAAATTCGTGTTGATGTGAAATCCAAGATGGCCGCCAAAGCTCATTGACCTCTTGTTTTTTTAGCTCTGCTGGCCAACGGCCAGGCCAGCAGAGCTTATGGGATGGTGAGTTGTCAGTCGTCTGTCGTCCGTCCGTCAACTTTTATCTCGTTAAGACGATAGGGCCTTCATTTTTCATCCGATCTTGACCAAATTTTACCAGATTGTTAATATCAATGAAAGCTTGGACAAGTTCGAAAAACAGCCGGATTCACTATTAACACCAATTCTATATTCTATAACTTTATTTCTACATGCTACCAACTATAATGGTGAATTAATATTTACAACAGTTTATTAATAATGATAGTGTCTCTCTCACATAACTACTGATCTCTTGTTTCCATCTAGCAAGTCAAGGTAAAAAGCCACGAAAAAAGGAAACCCTCCCTTTTTATAAGGTCCCTTCCAAATAAGGGGTTAGTATCGTCGTAAATATTAGCATGCTAACTCATCAATCTTATAGCATCTACAAATAAGGAATGCTAACACATAAATCATGTAGCATTAGCATTAGCCCGAGTTAGCCCTGCATCTAGATTTATGGTGCTAACCAAAGACAGACATAACGTCCTCAGTAACCAGGCTTGAATACTGGTAACTGTACAAAATTACAACAGTATCAATGAAAGCTTGGACAGATTCGAAAATCAGCCAGTTCGGACGAGTAACAGCGGAGTTGTGGCCCTAGATTTAGTTAAAAATGCTATATTTTGCCTCATTAAGACAATAGTGCATTCATTTTTCATCTGATCTTTACCAAATTTACCAAACCTCAACAGATTGTTAATATTAATGAAAGCATGGATAAGTTGAAAAACGAGCCAGATCGGACCAGTAACAGCGGAGTTATGACCCTTGATTTAGCTAAAAATGCTATTTTTTGCCTCGTTAAGACGATAGGGTCTTCATTGTTCATCTGATCTTTACCAGATTGTTAATGTCAACCAGCCAGATCGGACCAGTAACAGCGGAGTTATGGCCCTTGATTTCGTTAAAAATTCTATTTTTTACCTCCTTAAGACGATAGGACCTTCATTTTTCATCCGATCTTTACCAGATTGTTAATGTCAATGAAAGCTCGGACAAGTTTGAAAACAGCGGAGCTATGGCCCTTGATTTTGTTAAAAATGCTATATTTTGCCTCAAGACAATAGGGCCTTAATTTTTCATCCAATCTTTACCAAACTTTATGGCCCTTGATTTTCTGAAATATGCTATATTTTGGCTTTGTTAACATGATAGGGCCTTCATTTTTCATCAGATCTCTATCAAACTTTACCAGATTGTTACTATCAGTTAAACCTTGGACAAGTTCAAAAACCAACCAAATCGGATTAGTAACACCGGAGTAATGGCCCTTGATTTAGTTAAAAAATGTTGTATTTTGCCTGCTTAAAACGAAAGGGCCTTCTTTAGCCGGATTTCAGTGAAACTTTGCAGCGATGATTAGTACCAAGCCTAGTTGCACATGTCATCATTGTGTTGCGGTTGAATGATTTTGGCAGTGTTATGGGTCTTCAAAGGTTTTAATATACAAACTTTGTCCTGACTAGTTCTCCTGAACCCCTGGCCGGATTTAAAAGAAACCTTTTAGAGATGATCAGTTCCAGGTCTAGTTACAAGTGCATATCATCACTGTGTTCCCGTTCAATGATTTTTGGCAGAGTTATGGCCCTTTAAAGGTTTTTGTACACAAACTTTGTACTAGTTCTCCTGAACCCCTCGCTGGATTTCAACATAACTTCAAGGATGATCAGTACCAAACCTAGTTGTGATATCATCATTGCGTTACGGTTTACAGATTTTTGGCAGAGTTATAGCCCTTTTGGTGGAGTTCTTTGAAAAGTTTTAATAACACAAACTTTGTTCGGACTAGTTCTCCTCAACCACCATTCGGCTTTCAACGAAACTTGGTTGCATATATCATTGTCTTGTTCTGGTTGAATGGTTTTTGGTGGAGTTACGGCCCTTTAAAGGTTTTAATACATAAGGTTTGTCCGGACTAATTCTCCTGATCAGCTGCCTGGATTTCCATGAAACTTGGTAGGGATGACCATTACCAAGCCTAGTTGCACATTTCTCCCTCTTGTTCCAGTTTAATGATTTTTGGCGGATTTATGGCCCTTTCTCCTGTAGGGGAGATTAGTTTTCACTAAAAACGACCCCTAGTTCTAATTAAGTATGGTTATTTAGGGACTCGAGGCACAACAATTATATCAAATAAGTTCTGACCGCCTGCTTAACGGAGCCCCTCTAAACCTATTTGAGACAATTGTACCTGGAGTCCCTAAACAACCATACCAAAGGAGAACTGGACCGCTTTTTTAAATTGTTAGCATGGGTCTAGGGTTTATTAGTTTCTGTTTTGTTATCTGTCTTTAATATCCGATGTCTGCAAGTTGTCAGGTTGTGTGTGTGACAGTACGAGTACTGGGGTGGGGTCTCAATCCAGGTGGCATGGTGGGGAGGAGAGGGCTCTGTTCGGGACTGATGGACATTTTGAAATAAGTTCAATTTTAAACAATATGCATTTCAGGATCACGCGTTGTCATTACGTCGTGCTGTACCGGGTCGAAAACTGCCCTTTGATGAACTGCTTCAGAATCACCGAAACGCCAAGCAAGATTACCTGGTAGCTAAAGAATTAAGCAAACAGGCTGCTACAGCCAGCATCAAAGTATGGCCGTTCAATAAATCATCAAAGAGCGTTACAGCAAAGTGCTCAGAGGAGAGTAAAGAAAGGCCTGTATCATTGTTCACACAAGACAAGGTACAGTCACATCAGAGATTGGCTACTCCAACTGAAGGTAGGTGACACAAGCAATGTATTACATGCCACACTTTTTATACCCCGCTTTCATAGGAATCACGTTGTCCGTAAAATCACGGCTCGTAGCGTCCAATTACACATTTTTGTCCCGTCACGTATTAAATTTTCATTACATGAAATTCCTCAAACACTTGAATGGGTTGTTCCCAAACTTCATATAAACATAACAAGTGATGATCTTGTGTCCATTATGTCATCACCAAAATTTAAGCCGGTATTCATCACCTTCAGTGATAGTTCTAGGTTTTCTTTTTGCTAATTAACCTTAGTTAACAATGAGATATTGGCATGAAACTATATGGATAGATAGCTTATATGAAGAGAAAGCTTGGGATTACATTTGGGTTCTCTGGGGCAAAGTCAAGGTCACTGTTACTGAAAATAGAAAAATGATTTCCGTTCAATAACTTCAGTTAGGAATTAGATATTGGCATGAAACTTTTTGGATATATATTTAGCTTATATGAAGAGGAAGCTTAACACATATTCATTACTTGAAATTCGTCAAATACTTTTGAATGGGTTGTTCCCAAACTTCATATAAATATAACTGTTGATCTTATGTCCCTCGCCATCACCCTTGTTGATTGCTTAATTTATTACAGAATTATGGCCCTTTATATGCCAGGTTAAAATTTAAGCGAGGTATTCATCACCTTCAGTGATAGGTCTAAGTTTTGTTTCCGCTCAATAACTTTAGTTAGGAATGAGATATTGGCATGAAACTATCTGGATAGGTAACTTATATGAAGAGAAAACTTTGGGTTGCATTTGGGGTCACTGGGACAAGGTCGATGTCACTAAAAAACAGTTTCCGTTCAATAACTTCAGTTAGGAATGAGATATTTGCATGCAACTTTCTGGATAGGTAGTTTCTATAAAAGGCATGCTTGGGAATGTATTTAGGATCACTGGTGTCAAGGTCAAGGTCACTGTAACTAAAAGGAGAAAAATGGTTTCTGTTCAATAACTTCACTTAGGAATGAGACTTTGGCATGAAACTTTATGGATAGGTAGCTTATATGAAAAGGAACACGGGGTCACTGGATTCAAGGTCAAGGTCACTGGTACTAAAAATGGAAAATCGTTTACGTTCAATAACTTTAATTAGTAATGAGATATTGGCATAAAACGTTCTAGATAGGTAGCTTATATCAAAAGCAAGCTTGGGATTGCATTTGGTGTCACTTGGTAACCTGTTCAAGGTCAAGGTCACTGTTACTAAAAATAAAAAATAAAACTGTTTCCGCTCATAACTTCAGTTAGGAATGATATATTGGCCTGAAACTTTGTGGATAGGTAGCATATACGAAAAGGATGCTTGGGATTGCATTTGAGGTCATTTGGGTTAAGGTTACTGTTCCTAAAAGTAGAAAAACGTTTTCAAAATATTTTCAGCCTTTGAATAGTTTCATAATTAGTCACATTTCCTTACTTAGAATTTGCTTTAAGTTTACGTCCAGTTTGTCAGTATATTATATATCATCTTTAATTTCTCTAAGTTAATGAAGATTATACAAATGAAACAGAATGCAACATATATACAGAGAGCAAGCACATTACAACATGAATATTACATAATGCAACAAAATAAATGAGAACAAAATAAGTCGTTCATATTAAGTGAAAGAAATGAGATATTAACAATATCATATGCATTTATCTTATATCGACTTCTGCTTATAAATATCGGGTGTTGACAAGATCGGATGTATAAATACATACAATGTTTAAAGACATATTGCTGTCGCGACAAACAAAGTTTGTGAATCAGCACACGGTTAATTATAGCACATCCGTTGTTGAATTAAGTTTCACAGACTCCGAAATTTTACGGACAGTTGCAGCACGCAAAGTGTGTACAAGTTACTAGCACAACAATTCCAAAGTTTTTTTGTGAGATTTTAAAATCAATGATACTTTTCACAATTGTTCTGGCAGGTAATAACTTTTCACAATTGTTCTGGCAGGTAATACGCAATGTTAATCGAGTGAACATTTAACAGGAATACATATTGTTGATGCAAGTTGCATTTAATATCATGTAATCAGAAAAGTTATCAACTAGTAGCACGTTTGACAGGTTGTCGTCAACCATACCTAGCATATACAACGTGAATTGTTCATAGTCTCCACCATATCTCTTAAACCGCTTGAGGATTTTGAAATAACTTGCCACAAATGTTCACCATATCGAGACGAAATGCAGAGAGCAATTTCAGCCCCGTCCATTCAAGGTCAAGGTCACACTTAGAGGTCGAAGGTCATATGCACTGTATTTCATGTCTCTGTCCGTCACAAGTCGAGATCGAAGGTCATATGCACTATATTTCGTGTCTCTGTCCGTCACAAGTCGGGTCTCCACCATATTCCTTGAACCGCTTTAGAGATTTTGAAATAACTTGCCACAAAAATTCACCATATCGAGATGACGTGCAGAGAGCAACTTCCAGCCACGTCTGTTCAAGGTCAAGGTCACACTTAGAGATCGAAGGTCATATGCACTATATTTCGTGTCTCCACCATATCTCTTGAACTGCTTGAGGGATTTGGAAATAACTTGCCACAAATGTTTACCATATTGAGACGACATAAAGAACGCTTCTTCCAGCCATGTTCGTTCAAGGTCAAGGTCACACTTTGAGGTCGAAGGTCATATGCACTATATTTCGTGTCCGCTCCATATCTCTTGAACCGCTGGAGGGATTTTGAAATAACTCGGCACAGATGTTCACCATATCGAGACGAAATGCAGAGCTCAACTTCCAGCCATATTCATTCAAGGTCAAGGTCACACTTAGAGGTCGAAGGTTATATGCACTATATTTCGTGTCCGCTCCATATCTCTTGAACTACTTGAGGGATTTTGATATAACTTGGCACAAATGTTCACCATATTGAGACGACATGCAGGGCGCAATTTCAAGTTCAAGGTCACACTTAGAGGTCGAAAGATCAATTGCACAATATTTTGTGTCGGCTCCATATCTCTTAAACTGCTTGAGGGATTTTGAAATAACTTGGTACAAGTGTTCACCATACGCAGTGCAGTGCACAACTTTCAGTCACGTTTGTTCAAGGTCACACTCAGAGGTCGAAGGTCATAAGCACTGTATTTCGTGTCCGCTCCATATCTCTTGAACAGCTTGAGGGATTTTGAAATAACTTGGCACAAATGTTCACCATATCGAGACGACGTGCAGAGCGTAACTTTCAGCCAGATTGGTTCATGTGCATTACACTGAGTGTCTGTGGTGAGACATATGTTTTTGTTACAAAAACAACCCTGTCTAGTTTATTACAGAATTAATGCCCTTTGTTATCCCCGGCTGCCGTAGGCAGAAGGGGGATATAGTTATGCCCTCCATCTGTATGTACATCCGGAGATACGACCCATTTCATTGGATTGCAATCAAATTTCACACAATGGTAGAGGGCATTGGGAGGAAGTGCGGAGTGCAAGAACAATAATTCTGCCTTCAATTAAGTTATTGCCCTTTGTAATTTTATATGTATAATTTGTGTCCGCTCAATAACTCAAAAATTATTTGAGGGACTGCAACGAAATTTCATGCAATGATAGAGGGCATTGGGAGGAAGTGCAGAGTCCAACAACCATAATTCTGCCTTCAATTAAATTAGAGTTGTCGCCCTTTGTAATTTTGTAGTCCGCTCCATATATCAATAGCTATTAATTTGACTGCAATGAAATTTCACACAATGATAGAGGGCAATAAGAGGACATTCAGAGTGAAAGAACCATAACTCTGCCTTTATTTAAATTACAGTTATTGCCCTTTGTACTTTTGTATTTATAATTTGTGTCCGCTCTATAACTGGAAAACTACTTGTGGGAATGCAATGGAATTTCACACAATGATAGAGGGCAATGAAAGGTCCTGCAGAGCACAAGAACGATAACTCTGTCTTCATTTGAATTAGAGTTATTGTCCTTTGTAATTTCATACTTATAATTTGTGTCTGCTCCATAACTCACAATATTAATGTGACTGCAATGAAATTTCACACAATGATAGAGGGCAATAAGAGGACATGCAGAGTGCAAGAACCATAACTCTTCCTTCATTTACATTAGAGTTATTGCCCTTTGTAATTTTATACTTATATTGTCTGGAGCATAACTCAAAAACTACTAGACTGGAATGAAACGTCGCACAATGATAGAGGGCAAGTAGATGAAGTAAAGATTGCAATAACCATAACTCCATCTTCATGGACAATAGAGTTATTGTTATAAAATTCTTGTCCAAAGCATAGCTCCAAAACTACTAATGGATTTGCATTGAAACACAATGACGGAGAGCAATATGTGGAGAATGCAAGCACCACAACTATATTCATTTAAATTAGAGTTATTGCCATTTGTTATTTTATACTTATTATTCTTGTCAGGTGCATAGCTTAAAAGCTACTAATGGGACTGTAATGAAACTTTGCAGAAAGATAGAGGGCAATGAGAGGAAGTGCAGAGTGCAATACCAATAACTCGATCAGACTGAAATTAGAGTTACTGCCTTTTGTAGTGTTATTTATACTTATATTTTTTGTTCATTTTACTTTCTGCTTTAATGTGCACTGATAAAACTTCCTTTAAACAAAGACCCAATCATGGGTTCTACAGCTACATAGGAAAAAACACTGCGGCGGGGGATATGGCAGTCTCTCGGACTGCTTCTTGTATTACTTAGAATTTAAGCAGGGTTATTCATCACCTTCAGTGATAGTTCTAGTTACAATCAATTTAAGATCATGTTATTTATTTCAGACACTATCCAAGAGGCTGACATAAGAAATTTAGAGATGCATTCTGTGACAGATTCTGACAATAATCAGGATGATAAGGAACAACTTGGCCATGCAACATTTAGGATAACACAAAATGAAGCCAACAAGAATTACAAATTGAAAAAGAGTTCCCTTAAAGAAGCGTTTTGTACAGAATTACCTTTTGAACTGGAAGCAAACATTTCTGACAAAAACACAGTTGATGATGAAATATCGGTGAAGGACAGGCTTCTCCATAAACTAATTAAGTTTTCCCAAATTATGGTGTCCGAAAATGAAGTGCAGACAAATTTAGTGAATGACACTGTTGCAAATGCAATAGTAGCAAAAATGTTTAATGACGGCTCAAAAAAAGGGGTCTGTGAAATAGAACCATTCGTTGAAATACAAGCATCAAGTTCAGACAAAGACTTTGTCGTTTCCCAGGTGCAAGAACCAGATTCAGAAAATCAAGTACCAGCACCCGTAGTTACTGAAAAAGTACCCATAACTATGGAAAGTCAAGCTCCACTAGTAACAGACGGAAGAGAAACATTAACTAGTAATCCTGTAAAACGTATGGGTTCTTTTAAAATGGGTAATAATAGCTCTGGTGTAAAAAGCTGCTCGAGGAATTCAAATGAGTTTGAGCTGAAACATTTTGGATCAAAAAAAATGACGGTAGTATCCCCAAATGTCTTGCCTGATACGCCATTACAAAACACGGCCACAAATCGTGACACTCCAGTTGTAGATGTCCAATTTTCTGAAGGTCTTCAGCCTATTCCACAACAGTTTAAACCTATTTTGCCGGATATTTCTCAAAAAAACTTGCTGCATCCAGTATCTTCTATGTTCCAGTCTAGTCCCTCATCAGCAGTTACTGACATTGCAAAGGGAAACACTTGCATGGGGAATATACCCTATACTGTAGTAAGTTGTGCAGAATCTTCTAACAGTTTACCGAAGACAACTGCCGCATATGGTGGCACAGAAAAAACTATTCCTTTAAATAACATTGCCATGAATATATCATCGTTTAGTTTAAAGAATACAATGGAAATGTCTCCTCAAACTGTTGCAAGAATTTCACAACCAACAGTTGTATCGCCATATATGATACAAATGAACACGCCGGTGTTGAATCAACAGTTATATGTTGTACAAACGAATCCGCAGATGCCAAGCATTGCCATTAATACCCCTCTAGGACAGGTAAACCCGGTTGTGGGTGCCATGTGCAATATGGTCATGCCACAGCCTTTATGTGTTAATTTGGGATTTAATTCAAATCTGTCCAATCAAGTTATAACTAATCTCCAGCCCAATTCCAGACAGTCGGTGTTGTCCAATCAAGTTATAACTAATCTCCAACCAAGTTTCGGGCAGTCAGTGTTGTCCAATCAAGTTGTAACTAATCTCCAACCCAATTCCAGACAGTCATTGTTGTCCAGTCGAGTTGCAACTAATCTCCAACCCAATTACAGACAGTCATTGTTGTCCAGTCAAGTTGTAACTAATCTCCAACCCAATTCTGGACAGTCGGTGTTGTCCAATCAAGTTGTAACTAATCTCCAGCCCAATTCTGGTCAGTCAGTGTTGTCCAGTCAAGTTTTAAGAAATCCCCAACATAATTCCAGACAGTCATTGTTGTCCAATCAAGTTGTAACTAATCTCCAACCCAATTCCGGACAGTCAGTGTCGTCCAGTCAAGTTGTAACTAATCTCCAGCCCAATTCTGAACAGTCGGTGTTGTCCAGTCAAGTTGTAACTAATCTCCAGCCCAATTCTGAAAAATCAATGTTTTCCAATCAAGCTGTTACTAATCCCCAACCCATTTCCGGACAGTCGGTGCTTGTTGCACAACGAAATGTGCTTGCAGTTACTTCAGCTTTGTCTAATCAGATTGCTTCAAATCACCTGTCAAATTCAGGAAGTAAAAATATTGTTCCATTTAGTGATGCAAAGTACCATAGTGGCTCAAAAGAGCTGCCAGCATTGTCTGATTTACTGGCAAAGGCAGTAAACAATCAGCATGGTAGAAAGCAGTCTGTGACTGTGACTTGTAATACACAAAAGGAGACATTAAGTCAGTCACGTGCTCAACAGGTGATGTATGTTAAAAAATTGGATACAGTGTCTACGGATGTGCCTTCACCGGTGCTTTTAGTAGCAAATATTAACAACCCACACAACATGCTTTTGCCAGTTCCTATCTCAGCATCAAGAAGTGATCCGCTGCAAAAAGATCCGGTGCCAAATGTTGTATCGAAACCGGCAGTGTTAGGAAGTATGAACAATGCGGTAAGCACGACTGGCAATGCCTTACGCATGACTTTGCCAGCTCCAGTGACTTCAGCGAGTGCTCAAGCATTAAAAGATTTTTTGTCAAATGCTCAATTGTTAGAAGTACCGGTAGCAAATACAAGAAATACTGTTCAGATGGCTTTTCCAAAAGTCTTGGTATCAAAAACAAATGTTCATGAACAAAAACATCTATCACCAAATGCTACTATTCCTGCAGTGTTTTCAAATAGTACTTTTCGCCCTACTCCCATTTTGACATTAGAAGGTGTTCAGAGGAGTCGTAAAGTTTGCTCGTCAAATACTCCATTCAAACCAGCCATTTTACAACATCCATTGAATAGCTCACCAGAGGTGCCCCAAAAACAAGTTCAAATACGAAAAACAGCTCGAGATCTATTGACTCAACGGAAAATGAAATCTGGGTTGTCAGATTCATACCCCCAAAAAATTGCTATATCACGTTTTCCACCTGCAATCACCCCAATGGTAGTAGTAAGGAAAAAAGGTCCACCTGCAGATAAAGCTTTTTCTCAAACTGTTGCTCAATCAAGGTCCGAGTTTGAAAGCTCAACTGCGAGACAATTTCAAGGTCAGTTGTCAAAACAGTCTAAGACCATTCAGTTGTCAAAACAGTCTAAGACCATTGTAGTAATTCCTCCAGATAAAGCTAAGGCAGACAAGACTGAAACATTGGCTAGTATGCCTAAAGTATATTTTGACAGTCCTGAAAAGATGTCAAGTACTGAGGATTCTGCATCACATAAAGCTAGCTTTAGGACTGAACAAGTGGACCAAATTACTAATGCAGGATTGACTACAAAACAGTTCACTCATTGTCTTATCAGTAGGAATCAAATGGTTAACCAGTTCACAGACAACTTTTCAACAGAAACCCGTTATCGTACTCAAACTCCTGTAGGAAATGTAATTGTTAAAACTATAATAAAAAACCCTGAAAGTGTTAGAGGAAATGTTTCTGGAACACCAAAACCTGGATCTATTGGAGGATATGTTGCTGGGACACTACAACGTACTCGAACTGTAGGAGGAAATTTAATTTTTAACAGTGGAACAGCAAAACATGAAACTGTGGAAGGAAATACTGCTGGACCATCGAAACCTACCAAAACTATCGGAGGAAATGTTATTGTTAAAACTGGAACAGCAAAAGGTGAAACTGTGGAAGACAATGTTGCTGGAATATCAAAACTTCCTTCAACTACCGGAGGAAATGATATTGTTAAAACTGGAACAGCAAAAGCTGAAACTGTGGAAGGCAATGTTGCTGGAATATCGAAACTTCCTTCAACTAGTGGAGGAAATCAAAACTCGGGTATCAATATGTCTAAGTTTGTCCAGCTGACCATAGATGCAAATGTTTTCTTAATACCATCAAATATCTTTAGTGGTTCTGCTTTTCCAAAGAAAGGGGAGATAACTACTCCCACGGTAATGCATGATAGCCCTAAAGTGCATTCCAGCACTGTTGGTGCAGTTCTACGAAAATCAAACTTGCAATGTCCTGACTTGCCATGTGACAGCAAAAGTTTGGAAGAATCTACAGACAAAACGAGCTCTGCTTCCAACTTGCAGTGTGCCAGCAACACTCTGAAACAGTTGTGTTCAAAAATAGGCACTGTTCGGAAGAATTTACAAGGTGCCACGAACTCTCCCAAACAATCTTCCCTCCAACAACAGGGTGTTTCAATCTTGCCAACCAGTACCTATGTGTCGGGTGATGTTGCAGTAGCAAAATCTGAAAGTGCAGGAAACTTCACGAAGATTACATTCTCGTTAAGTAAATCTTTAAGAGAAAATATGCTAAAATGCAAAACATGTCGCGTGGTGGTGAACAGATTTCCAATAAAAAAGAAAACCGTAAAGGCAAAAAGTGCAATTCATAGTGCCAAGTTAATAAATTGTTCAAATCGATGTAAGAAGTCGTTCCTAAAGAAAATACTACAGCATGGTGACAAATTGACTCCAGATAAAGTATGGGCAAAACTGCTGTTTGAGAAAGAAATGGTCAAAATAACTGGCCCAACAAGTACTGCAAAAGCAGTAGTTCAAAGTATGCAAGTGGTGAGTGTGATGCACAATGGGAATGTATCAAGCATTGCAACAGAGGTTGCTCCAAGTTCGCCTGTGGTGACTGTGTTTCACAGAATGGCGGGTACACATCTCACAAATGTAACTGCGTCTAACCTAAAGGTCACAAATGTGTCTGCATCTAACCTAAAGGAGAAAACATCACCGAATTCCGAGATGAAGCATGTGGAACCTGAAAAACAGCCTCGGTTAAGAGTTATAAAAGTAATGTCACCTACCGGTAATACAACACATGCTGTAGGAACAACAACGCCAAGTTTAGTGGGTTCACAGCAGATTTCAAAACCAAATGTTTCTCAATGGCTAAGTGTAATTAAAGTGGCACAGTCAACCATTCAATCAAATCCTGCAGAAAAAAGTAACACATGGGCAGCAGTCAGTGGAACAAATGTAATTAAATTAGTGCAGTCAACTACCAAGTCAACTCTTGCACAACAAAGTAACTCACGGGCAACAGTCGATGGAACAAATATAATTAAGTTGGTGCAGTCAGCTACCAAATTGACTCCTGCACAACAAAGTAATACAGGCAGACAGAGTAACACAGGCGGACAGAGTGGGAATGTGGCTAAACTCTTAGCAGTTAAAAGAAATGTGGATTCAATTACATTAGACAATACTGCAAGTGTAGTCAAGCTTCCAGCCGCACAAATATCTGTTGCAGCAACTTCTATTTTACCACCAACTGCGTCAATGAAAAGTTTACTTGTGGCATCGGCCAAAACGAAACTTGTGACAACACCAGGACCTCAACCCCCATCAGTGATCACCTCAGCGTATTCAGTTGCGAATTCTCAAAGATCTACGGCAACATACTCTTTACTAGTACCCCCTAACCAACCATCAGTAAATTTGCCACAATTAAAAACCCCAAATGCAGTCTGTGGGAATTCTCCCCAGTATATTATGGTAACAACAAACCACGGAAATCTCCTGGTTCCCTCGAGCATGTTCCATCAGGGCGGTAGGTTATCAAACAGTAACAAGGTCTTGAGCAGTGGGATGTTAACACAATTAAACCAATTGGTGAAACCGACTCTCGTAGTTCCCGGTACAGAAAACGGACAGTTTCCGGCAACCAGCATCGGTAAAGCAAACACATACAATACCTACCCCACAGTTCCCAGTACAGAAAGCGGACAGTTTCCGGCAAACAGCATTAGTAGAGCAAACGCATACAATACCTCACTTTCAACTAATGCTACTGTATCCAAGAGTACTGCAACGGTGCAAGGATCGAATATTGCAGTGAAGTCGGAGCCTAATACTGAGGGGTATGGGGATGAACAACCAGATCTACTGCCACATTTTATAGTGAAAGAGGAACCAATGGATAGAGGTTACAGTGATGAAATCACAAACAATCAGGACAGTGTGCCAAATTTGTCCAGTGAATCTATCGGCTTCAATTTAAAGCGCAAAAGGAGTGAATGTATTGAAGAATTTAGCAGCCATGCAAAACGATCTAACATTAGTTTTCAAAATGAAGGTGAGAGTCAGGCGATTGAAGGTGAGAGTCAGACGGGTAGGGTAATAGAAAAAAAACAAAATGAAATGCCTTTTATGGAAGTGGAGACTTCACACACAGAGAAAATTAGGCGCTTGAAGGAAAAAATGAAAGAGAAAATGTCTGCTTTGGATCTTTTGCGAAAAAGTAGTGGTCTTAAAAAGGACTGAAATACATTTTTTACTGAAAATGAAAATATACTTTCAAGCTGAACTTGATGTATTTGGAAATATCACTTTATTCCTTGCTTTATTGAAATTTCTTTATTACATCTTTTAAATATGGAGTTGTGCATGTGAAACTGTTGTAATATATAGAACAAGATGCAGTAGTTTTGCATTTGCTCCTGTAACAAAGAAAGAATTTGCGAAAAATTGCAAAGCAAATCCAGGCTTATGGTTTGGTGATTTCCGTCCATCCGTCCGTCTTTCTGTCCATCCGTTTAAGCGTTTTGACTTTTGGTTGAAAACATGTTGTGTTTTCCCTCATTTCTTAAAAACATGTTGTCCAAAAGCTTTAAAACTTGGCACACGTGTTCATTACCATTACACAATGTTTTATGACAAGAACCATAACTCTTATCTTGTTTCAGTTTAAATATGGAATGAACAGTTGTATTTCAAATAACTTATTTTTTTCAGTTTAGGTGTTGAATGAACAGTTGGATCAAAATATTTTTAACTTTGCATACATACTCATCAGCAACTCTGTTATGCATTTTACCAGAATTATCACCATTTTATACTTAGAATTTCAGTCAAACTTTTGAATGTACAGCCATATTCCAAAAAAACATTTGTCAGTAAGCTTTGAAACTTGGCGCTCAAGTTGCACAACCATATCTGACAACCACCTAATTCTGTCATGCATTTAACAGAATTATCCCCACTTTTCCACTTGTATTGTTGCTTAAAATTGTGAAAGTCATTTAGGACTTTCCATGAATTGAAATGAATAATTTGGAATATTTTACAAAGTATTATATTTAATTGATTGCTTAATCCCGCAAATTACATGACTTCCTTAAATTTACTTTTAATAAGCATAGTCTTGAACTGGAAACTCAGATAGTGCAGTAGAATGTGTTCTAGGGAGAACTGCATTCTTAAAGGAACACACGACAAACTTGATCTTTTGGCAATTTTGATCTTTTGAAAACTCGGCAATCTTGATCTTTTGAAAACTCGTTAGTTTTCTATATATTTTGCATTTGCTCAATCATTAATATTAATTACAAGAATAGTATAAAACAAATTGTTTTTGCATATTATTATCTTCTGATTATATTGCACCAATAATATATTTAAACATGGTAAATAATTCGAGAAAAATGAAAACTCAAAAATGTATTTAATTATATCCAAGTAGCTTTGAAGTCAAATTGATACGGAATAATCGATCGAGAAGCTAATTTCAATGCTTGATAAAATCTTCAAGATTGCCGTGTGTCCCTTTAAGACCTAGGGAAAACACTGATTTAATCCTTAACCCCCTACATCATATGTATAATGGACTGTTCTTTGAATTAAGACCATTCCATTTATGTGACAAAGGGGTGTGTTGAGGAAAATTAATGATCAGCAGCCGGATATTGTGATCTGGGTTTACAATGGACGCAAAGGCTATTATAGTCGTGCTAAGGGTTGAGGGTTAATATGTTTTTTTAACAGTTTTGTAATGTTAGTTGCTCCTATTTTTGTTAAAATTAAAATGACATTTCACCCAGTGATATTTCCTCATATTATTTTTCTGGTTAATCGGAGTTACATCTTCCTGTCGCTATAATGATCTTTTTAATACTCGGGGGGGAAATAATTTTCTTAATACAAGAAATTTTAAAAATGAATTTTTAAGAGCTCTTTTATCTGCACATGCAGACGAATATCTACATGAGAACAGAAATATTTAGTTTTAATAAACACCCCACCGCCACCATAATAATGGTTAAAATTATATTGTTAGATTAAAAAAATATTCCTGTTTTTCAAAAACTCTTGAATTGTTATTTTAATTAAAATAATTTCAATAAAACCAAAAATATACTTTTGTAGAAGTTTGTTTTGTTTTAATATATGAACATGTACAGTTTAATATGTTTGGACCAACATGTAAGGTTTATTTCTAAATGTGAGAGACACCTTGTAATGTTTGAAATTTAACTTGTGCATATGTACAAATATTGTTTGGGGAAAACAGCTGTTGTCTCGGCAATACTGTTTTCCACATTTTAAACATGCTTTTAAATTTTATTAAGTCTATAAATGTTCAATAAAATGCATATCCTGTTTTAAAGTTAATTCAGTTCAATCCATTCATTTGTTCCATTTCCAAATTGTAATGCAAATATTGACGGTACATGTATATAAAATTGACTCCGACCCAGGGTCTGTTGGAGGGCTGAAAGTTATTGGCAATAACAAGGACAATGACCAGGAGTTTATATATAAAATTTGAACATTCTACTCCCAAGGACAAGAAAGTTATAATGCAATATGTTAGCATTAAAGTTTGCGTTAAAATTTGCGACAAAATTTGGGTCAGAGTTCTTATAACTTTTTTGTCCTTTGGAGTAGAGTGTTCAGATTTCATATATAACATCACAGGTTATAGTTCTTCTTATTACAGTAACTATCAGCCTCCGTCTGACCCTTTGTCAAGGTCCGTGGCCTCTTAAATACATGTGCCGTCTCCAAAACAAATGTGTTAAAGTGCGTTAAATTATTATAACTTTTTTGATCTTTGGAGCAGAGTGACAAAATTTGGGTCAGAGTTCTTATAACTTTGTTGTCCTTTGGAGTAGAGTGTTCAGATTTCATATATAACATCACAGGTTATAGTTCTTCTTATTACAGTAACTATCGGCCTCCGTCTGACCCTGTGTCAAGGTCCATGGCCTCTTAAATACATGTGCCGTCTCCAAAACAAATGTGTTAAAGTGCGTTAAATTATTATAACTTTTTTGATCTTTGGAGCAGAGTGTTCAAATTTCACATACAACCTCCTTGTCATTGTTCTTCTTAATGCCAATAACTTCCTGCTCTCCAACTGACCATGGGTCAGAGTCAATGCCACTTAAATACATGTACTGTCTTCAGATGTGCGTTAAATAATTTACTTTTTTGTCCTATAGAGTAGAGTGTTCAAATTTCATATATAACATCACCGGTCATTGTTCTTATTCCAATAACTTTCAGCCTCAAACTGACCCCGTGTCAAGGTCAGTGGTCTCTTAAATACATTTAATGTCTCTAAATTTCACAATACATACAAACTCCAAATGTCATTACATTTAACAACATAACATGTTGAAGTACAGTGTCATAGATCTACATACACCTGTATATCCATGTCAGTGTTAACAGATTTCATATCTAAACTCACTGGACATAATTCTTGTTATTTTAATAACTTCCAGCTACTGAACTGACCCATAGTAGCAGAGAATGTTACATTAATTATAATGTGCACTGACATTTTCAGATATGCTTAGATTCAGAAACAATGGAAGCGGACAAGCTGGTAATTGAGGCAATTATACAGAACCAAATACACTTTTCACTTGACAGCCACTGATAAGCTGTGCAATTAAAATGTAAACACCTGGGCCCCGTTTTATGAAACAACTTACGACCATTTTGATCCTAAATCAATTTCTTAAATGCTTCACTATTAATTACATTTGTGATTTCATTTCATTTTCTTATACATGTGATATTGCTGCACTACGTTCACACATAATAGTCTACATTGAATGCTTAGGTGAAAAAAGTGAACGATTTTAAAATTTGAAACTTATCGTAAGATGTTTAATAAAACAGGGCCCATGACTTTTCATTGCTATATATCCAAAATGTGTAAAGATTCTGGAAATATATTTAAACCAAACAATGAATTGCAGCAATTACATGGCAACTAAAAATAACCTATTTGATGTACATTTTCATGTGAATTGATGATTGGAAAATAGAAACCAAACAAATAACAAATCTTCCTCTAGTTAAACTCATTTATTAAAAAAAAAAAGATTTTAGTGACAATAATGATTCAGTGACAATGACAATAAAGACATTTTATATTTAAAGGTTTAGCACTTAAAATGTTTAATGTTGACAGGGAGTACGTTATAGGGAGGAGAAACGGGCTCGTTTTGCCGATTTATGTTGTCGCGCATGTGTTTCACTACTCCGTGAAAATGACTACTTCCGGTTGTTTCGCGAGTGTGTGAAAAACAGCAAATTCTTATAAATGATTTCACTTACAAACTCAATAAAGGTGCTAAATGTAAACATAAGTATTATTTATTCACATTGTGACCTCTGATACAGAGCGTGTATTTGTTTGCATGTTTAAAAGCACATTTTACCAGACGGTTCCGTGTAACAAAGATGGCGCCACTCTGCGCCAAATAAAAAATGGTGACAGTGTATAGCTATTGCAAACGAGATACGAGACTACGGGTTATTTAGGCATTAATAATAACAAAAAGTGAATAGTAAACATATTTATCTTTGTAAAGAAGGTAATTTCATGGTGGTGATTATAAGACAAAGCCTAAAAAGATGTGATGAAAATGTGCCTTTTGAGATATCAGCTAAATTTTTAATTTTATAGAATTAAAAATGGTGTGGAGCTATTGCAAACGAGATACGAAGTATGGGTTATATTAGGCATTAATAATAACAAAAAGTGAATAGAAGACATATTTATCTTTGTCAAGAATGTAATCTCGTGATGTTGATTATAACAGAAAGCCGTAAAAAGGGTCTGTAAAAACTGCCTAATTTGAGATGTTGGCTGAAATTTTAACTTTTCAAATGTAACGCGCTTACGATCGATTTACCTGTATCGATAAAATAGTAAATGGCGGCGTTCTAGCGCGACAACATAAATCGATAAACTAGAGCGTTTATGAACCCGTTTCTCCTCCCTATAACGTACTCCCTGATGTTGACAAACATTACACAACAACCAGTTTGCTAAAAGAATTCTTCTACCGGTATTTAAAGACACTGTTACTTTGAGCTTATAAAACACAAAATAATAATGTTGTTATTCCTGCGGTCCCATGATTAAAGTTTAATAGGAATCTATTTGATAGCAAGAATAGGGCAGGTTCCTGGATTCCTATGTATCCTTCCCCCCTCTCTGGTGTGGCTGTAAATAACCTATAATGTGTTTGATTCAATTCAAAAATGTTTTTTTATAGAAAATAAATACATGATACAACTGTTTTGTTATATATGTACAGAGTAATGTTTAATGTATTTACATGCCAAATTTTGATAGTACAAATGCGTTAAAAATCCTAAATATGATGCAAAAAATTGTGTTATTCTCTGATAGAATAATGATTAGAAAAAGGGCCATGTTGAAGTTTTTATACTCACACCTCACCTGTCCTTTAAAACTATTTCATTGCATCTGAAGCAGATAACCAGTATTAATTTCATGACAAAAAAATAAATATGCTTAGATTAAAATGTCAATTTGTGAGAGCAAAAAAAACAGCCTCTGTGTAACATGATACTTCCCAATTATAATAGTGGACATTTTGCATTCTAAACATTTTCAGTATGAAATTGTCTATAAGTAAAGCCTATATTGTTAAATGAAAATTAATTGCCAGTTATCGTTGGTATGGAGAAACAGCTAGCATAGTGTATACAGCAGTACACAAAACCTGTGTACAATTTGGATATTGTTACAAGTAAAATATAACAACAATGGAAGTAAAATCAGCCACACAAACATATATTTAACAAATTAATTTACATAAAATATTCACTTACATAATACACAAATCCAGTTTTTCATTAGTATCCAATTGTTTAATGAAGTCCAATTATCCAACATGTTCCTTTAATTCGCATTAAGAAGTGTGATCCAAAACAGTAAGTGTATCTTTAATCCAAAACAGTAAGTGTTTCTTTAATCCAAAACAGTAAGTGTCTCTTTAAGTCTAAACTAATTTCCAATATTTCCGGTTTAGTCCAAATATCCAATGAGCACAATAATATGTAAATCCTCTCACAAATATATTTTTATAAAAGCATCCAAATTAACTTTAATAGAGAATATTGAAAATGATCTGAATAGAACACCCAGAGTTTTTTATATACTGTCACAGACAGTTCCCTGTCACAGACAGTTCCTGAAGGCTTTCCTACTAAAACCGTCCAATAAGAATAGTCCAAATGTCATCATAAATGCATTTGCATAAATTAGTCCAATGAAAACAGTCCCTAAATGAATTTGCATAAATAATTTGCATATACATTGTAAACATGTTTACATCTGTACTATTTTTAACTTTCTTCAAGACCAAATCAATAATAAACAGGCAACAATGCACCTATATATATACAGCCTACACTTTTTTATAAAGATGACATTGTGTTGGGAATATTAAACAATTCAAAAAAAAAGGATAACTGTACAAATTATTGTTAGGAATGACTGGACATGATGGAGATAATATCATAATAAGGTAAGGAATTACATAGTATATAATTATGACTAAGGCATATACAGGAGGGAATGTATTCTCATGGGTGGGATGTAGAAGGGCTAGTGTTTCTGATTTTGATGTGAAAATTGTAAAGATGATTTGTTATCAGGAACACATGAATAGTCACAGATACAAATGCCCCATCTCGGAGTACTGCTACGGAGGTTCACACACAATATCTCTAAGCCATAACACTCTGTCGTCTGGTGTAAACACTACCACGTGTATTTGTATAAACGTTTCAGTTCATGACCCTACAGTCTCCTCCAATATATTTTTAAATTTCAGTCGGGTTTAAACAAAAATTGAAATAAAAACCTGCACCAGCTCCATCTAGTGGCTTTTATATAGCAGTTGGGCCTTTAAGGGGGAGGCGTGTCATCATAGATTGCTTCTCATGCAGATTCAATAAAACCCGGGATGGATGGGGTGGGGTGATTGACACCCACTCTTGTTCTCATTAGAACTGCATGGTGTCTCTTGTACGATGCCATCCGTCTTCATCACTGGACATGTCATCGTCGCCCTCTTCTGCAACAATCTTCTGATTTCCATAATCGTATGTGTCTTTCATAATATGACTGTACATTTCTTCGTTGAGAATAACTTCCTTGTTTGTTTTAAATGTATTTTGATTCCAGCACTTAAATGGCATCTTCACTGGTGAATCTTTCATCGCCAGCTGAAATGAAGGTCAAACAGTGGACACCTGCACACTGCTTGTATAAGTGACCCATGTTGGCTTCATTCACGGCAGTCGTACACACAATAGCAAAACTATCTGTGCTTGCATGTTTAATGACATAGTAAATCACTTGCATGGATTTTGAAACGATCAGATCTCTGAAGTTAACAGGATTTGGTTCAGGCTCACTGTAGTTGGTAAACATTCCAGCGGAAGAGTGCTTGATTTGTCCTTGTATTTCTGATTGTATTTTGCCTCACTTTCTGACCATGTTCAATTCTCCAGCTCCTCATCTTTAGCCTTCATCTTTGGACAGTGTCTATGACTTGGGATATGACAGTTCTAAATTCTAGATCCGGAACAGAAATTTGTCCTTGCCCCTTCCATATAGTAAAGTTGACAACCTGTTAAAAACTCTAACTCGGAAACTTACTTTATCATGCAAATAAAGATGTCTGCTATTAAACATCAACAAGGAAATATGGGGTTTAATATCTACTTTAGCTTTATACTAAGAACGGGTCAAAGGTCGACGTGATTTTAATTCAATCTTTACTGTATAGTCAGTCTCCAACACCATGGCAGAGAAGAAATCCACGAAGGAATGCGGTACTCAAGCAGAAGGAGCTTTTTGAGTTGTACGAACTCTGCTAACTGTCTTCTTCGCATTTCGGGTTTCGTTTGCATCCCGTATAAATGTGCGACGACAAGTCGCCTCCGTAAACATGACTCAACGTGTAAACAATATTTTCTTTTTCTTTGTTGTTTTCTTTTTGGCGCGACTGTAACATCGGTTCCAATTATGGGAGACACATGTGTACAATTACATGTAGGCTAATTCAGCCTGTGCTGGGATGCAGTTTCGTATTCATATATTTCATCGGATCGGATCATTTTATTCCCTCCTACTGCTCAATTTTTAAAAAATTCCCGTAAATCTAAAAATGAAAAAGGTCTGGCCTCACCAATTATAGTAAAGGAAGCAATACTACACTCGGCAAAAAAAGTTCTGCACACTTTGGGTATTTGGGTTATTAAATGAAAACTGTATTTCATACGGATATGTTTTATATATCATAATACACAATAATTCAAACTTAACAAGCAGGCGAAAAGAGAATGGAAATCCATTCATTAGTTCATTGGTAATCTTATGCACAAGTATACAGGGGTCATCGGTCAAAAATGGCTAAAATACAGGTGAATACAATAATTGACAATTCAATAACTTAAGGAGGTTGGCTGGGAAAGGACGTAGTGATGAGATTTTTTTTAAATTCTATTTAAAGCTTCTTTGGTATAATTTAGATTCAAAATTATCAAAAAAAGGCTAAGTCACCATACTTTTTTTCCCACTGGACGTCATTGAAGAAGGCACATATTTCTAACATCAAAATTTCACTAAAAAGAGGAAAAATATAGTCATTGAACATTTTCACAATTGTTTTCATATTAAACATTACGTTTATTGAAAAACAACAATTAATTTTAGATTGCATATATACATATCTTTCAAATCATACAAAAACAGTTGTAATCCTCATTTGTCTTTTTACTTTAAAAAGCAAACATATATGCATGGACTGTACCCCACCCACTTTTGTTTTTACCGAAAAATTAATTCAAGATAAAAAATTATGTTCTAATAATCAACTTTTTTTAAAACTTGTATATGTCAAGGTCCTATGACATTTCTTTCAAAACAAGTAAAAAAATATATAGGTCACCAGGCTTCTAATGATTTTTTATTAAAAATTCTTTAAATTTCACCCATTTTGGAGTTATTTTGACATTTTCAATGTAAAATACTGTACACACAATATTGACATGGAGATCGAAAATAAAATTAGCTCAGTATCTACTTTTATATATGTATTCCACTACTGAAAAACAAAAATATGATTTATTCTATAGAAAAGGGTAAATTCTATAGAAAAAGGATAAATTCTACTCAGACCTACCCATACCCCTATTTTGTTGACAACAAAAAATGATCACAAATGACGGAAAAAATATGAACAAAAAAAAATTGCTTAAAATTTGGTATGTTACCATCTTAAATCCTACAATATATCCATATCTACTAGAATGGAAAAAATGAAACAAGTCTGTTGTTAAATTAAATTATGATTTAAAAAATAAAATGTTTAGACTCGAAGATGTCAAAACATCCTTAATAACAATACCGCACTGGCAAGCTCTAGCTCAAGCGTAACGGTGCGTAACGGTAAGTTTTCAAGAAAAATGCACGTGCTTTGCGTGCCTTTTCTCCATTACAATAAAAGGTTTAGTTACAAAAATGTATTCATTGTTTGACTATGGCGAATGCAAGACCACATCGTCCACTGAGAAGACTCTCTGATGAGGATCGAGCTCGTGCTTTAAGTCAGCTGGAAGCCGGGATGCTGCCACAAGCAGTTGCACCACTTTAATGTTAATCGTAGAACTATCGTACGAGTTAACCAGCGTTTTCAGATGACGGGGACTGTTTCTGACAGGCCTCGGTCAGGGCGACCAAGAGTGACTACGCAGCGCGAGGACCGCCTTATCGGCGTAACAGTTGCTAGGAGACGTTTTGTTAATGGGCCTAGTCTCCAACGAATGGTGCGACATATTCGGGGACCAGGGGCAAGACCGGTTTCTGTTCAAACAATAAGGAACCGTGTTCGAGATGCTGGATTCAAGTCAAGAGTTCCGTCGAGGAAACCACAGCTTTCTCCCCGTCACAGAGCCCTGAGACTGCAATTTTGTAGAGCTCACAGAAGATGGAACAGGCGCCAATGGTCACGTGTGCTCTTTTCGGACGAGTCTAGATTTTGTCTTAGAAAAGTTGACGGGCGTATTCGTGTATGGCGCAGACGAGGAGAGAGACACTTGGAGCCTACTGTTGTGCCAGCTACTGCGTATAATGGAGGAAGTGTAATGGCCTGGGCTGGAATAAGCGCAAATGGTAGGACTGACCTTGTTATTGTGCTGGGCAATCTGAACGGCCGTCGCTACATTGATGACATTTTAAAGACACATTTCGAGCCTATTGTATTTGGTGGGGGAGAGAATTTCTGTAGGTAACTGTAAATCGCTGTTAGAAATACATTTGCACAAGGAAATTGATATTATTAGTTTTTTGTCAAAGGATGAGGCCCGTCCCATAAACAGTGTATAATAATGTAGTAAAAATTATAACCGTTTTGCATTTTATGTGCACTTGTATATATGTTAAAACAACTATGTATAGACGGATTTTCTTAAAAGACCCGTGTTAACAATTAATAGTTCTCGGCCATGTTTTAGTAAATCTCAAATGCAAGAAACTCATCGGGACGACAAAATTCAAAAATCGTTGTCATCTGTCAGTGTTTTTGATCACCTGAGCCGAAGGCCGTTGTCTGTCCGTCGTCCGTCGTCGTCGTTTTCTTTTGCTTCTGACGACTTTTTCTCAGAAACCGCTTGTCGGAATTCAACCAAATCTTATATGAATTCATTAAACTGGATTTTATAGTTGCACCAACAGCTAAGGTCATTTGGCGACATTCCAGGTTTTTATTGGTGGAGGAAGACCCCAGGTGCAAACCCGGGCATTTGTTCGTGCACGGGCGCGCACCTGAGTAGAACCATCGACGTTCCGCAAGCAAGCTGGATAGCTTGATACTCACATACTAAACAATCTTGGCCCCATGGGGAATCGAACCCACAGCGGTGAGGGACATGTGCTTTCAAGTCTGAGACCACTCGACCACGGATGACCCCAAGTTTATGAGAAGCATCATTATATGTTTGTTCGAATGGTGCACCTGAGGTCATAAATGCCCCCGCGATGGGGCTTATCAGTTTCATTTAACAAATCTTACAAAATCTTCTGCAAAAATACAAGATATAGAGCTGTGATATTTTGCATGTAACATCGTCTTATGGTCCTCTAGCTAGCTTGTTCTAATGGTGACCCTGAGGTCAATTTTGGACACGCCCCAGTAGTCACATATTAAGCAAAGACTTGCATAGGGAAACACTTAAAAATATTCTTCTCTGAAACTACAATAGCCTGAGGCTTAATATTTTGCATTTACCTTAAGGTTATAGTCATCTAGCAAGTGTGTTCAAATAGTGACACTGTGGTCAGATTTGAACATTTCCTGTTCTGCTTCCTTTTAGTGTATTTATATATGGTGCAGTAAAATTATCACTTCTAGTTTGTGTGTTGTTGTTCGTTTTCTGATATTAATAATAACAACAAGAGAATCGGTAGAACCGATGGATGCATCCCGAAAGTTACACAGACAAAAGTAATGTTTAGTGTGAGAGCTTCCTTATTTAAAATGAATCCGTACGGAACTCTATTATTCTCCGGATAAGATTTTTCAAAAAAGGGAGATAATTAAAAAAGAAGTGAAGCTAGAGTTATGGTTCCTACGAACTGCACTCCGTCTCATTGTCCTAATCCTTCACACGAACTTTAATCAAGCATACTTTTGAGTTATGCTCCGGACAAAAAGTGTGAAGCACGGACGCACGGACGCACACACGGACGGACGGGAAAAGCGGCGACTATATGCTCCCCCACAATAAACAAATCTAGTGTTTTTAGTTACAATATATTCTATATCAAAAACTAAGGTAATAGTAAATGAAAAGAAAAAAAACTGTGATGGGGCCTCAATATAATGTCTCTGTGGTAATCAGTCAGCGAGAAGTAGGCATTTAAAAAGCATGCTATCCATGATTTTTCAACGACTACATTCAGTTGGGAAATGTGTCTTTAAGGCCACACGTTCTACCGTATATGCAGCAAATGGGCATCCAACAACCCGTATTGCAGGATGATAATGCGACACAACATCGTGCACGAATTGTACAGGATTTTCTTACACAGAATGGTATTCAACTAATGGATTGGCCGCCAATGTCACCTGAACTGGCGTGCATTGAACATGTGTGGGACATTCTTGGCCGTGCTGTATACAAACGCATCGACCAACACACTGAGCTTGTGCACTTACCAGCTATTCTTCGGCAAGAGTGGGCATTGATTCCTCAACAGAAGATTCGCCGTCTAGTGAATTCAATGAGGAGACGTAAAGCCGAGTGTTTTGCACACCAAGGTGGATACACACGTTATTGACAGAAATACTGTATTTTGCATTTTGGCCATTTTTGACTGTTGACCCCTGTCTTCTTTGATAATGGATTACTAATGAATTAGTGAATGGATTTTCATTCTGTTTTTGCCTATTTGTTAAGTTTGAATTTTTGTTTATTATGATATATAAAACATATCCGTATGAAATACAGTTTTCATTTTATAATCCAAATACCCCAAGTGTGCAGAACTTTTTTTGCCGAGTGTATCTGTCAATCACTTATGAACATGTAAATTTATTCCCATTATGCACAGATGACACATGTCTACTCAAATTGCCACTGCTGAATGTCTTGTAAGTGCATGTTTTGCATGAGTAGACTTTTTTTATAGGCTGGCGAGTTGTCCGTCGTCCGTCCGTCCGTCCGTCCGTTAACTTTTACCTTGTTAAGACGATAGGGCCTTCATTTTTCATCCGATCTTTACCAAACTTTAACAGATTGTTAATATCAATGAAAGCTCGGATAAGTTCGAAAACCAGCCAGATCGGACTAGTAACAGCGGAGTTATGGCCCTTGATTTAGTTAAAATGCTATATTTTGCCTCGTTAATACGATAGGTACTTCATTTTCCATTCGATCTTTACCAAACTTTAACAGATTGTTAATATCAATGAAAGCTCGGGCAAGTTCGATAACCAGCCAGATCGGACCAGTAACAGCGGAGTTATGACCCTTGATTTAGTTAAAAATGCTATATTGCTATACATGTATGTTGCCTCGTTAAGACGATAAGGCCTTCATTTTTCATCCTGTATTTACCAAAATCGGACCAGTAACAGCGGAGTTACGGCCCTTTTAGTTAAAAATGCTATATTTTGCCTCGTTAAGACGATAGAGCCTCCTTTTTTCATCAGGTCTTTTCCAAACTTAAACAGATTGTTAATATCATTGAAGGCTCAGACAAGTTCGAAAACCAGCCAGATCGGACAGCGGAGTTGTGGCCCTTGATTTAGTTAAAAATGCTATATTTTGCCTCGTTAAGACGATAGGGCTTTCATTTTCCATCCGATCTTCACCAAACTATAACAGATTGTTAATATCAATAAAAGCTTGGACAAGTTCGAAAACCAGCCAGATCGGACCAGTAACAACGGAGTTATAGCCCTTTATTTAGTTAAAAGTGCTGTATTTTGATTTGTTAAGATGATAGGGCCTTCATTTTTCATACGATCTTTACCAAACATTACCAGATTGTTAATATCAATGAAAACTCCATTAAACTTGAAAAATAGCTAGGTTGGACCATTTACACCGGAGTTATGGACCTTGATTTATTTAAAAATGCTATATTTTGCCATGTTAAGATGATAGGCCCTTCATTTTTAGCTCTACTGGGATGCCGAGTTGTCCGTCCGTCCGACGTCCGTCCGTCGTCCGTCCGTCGTTAACTTTTGTCTCGTTAAGACGATAGGGCCTTCATTTTTCATCCGATCTTTTCCAAACTTTAACAGGTTGTTAATATCAATGAAAGCTTGGACAAGTTCGATAACCAGCCAGATCGGACCAGTAACAGCGGAGTTATGACCCTTAATTTAGTTAAAAATGCTATATTGCTATATGTTGCCTCGTTAAGACGATAGGGCCTTCATTTTTCATCCTGTATTTAACAAACTTTACTACATTGTTAATATCAATGAAAGCTCGGACAAGGTCGAAAACCAGCCAGATCGGACCAGTAACAGCGGAGTTGTGGTCCTTGAATTAGTTAAAAATGCTATATTGCTATATGTTGCCTCGTTAAGACGATAGGGCCTTCATTTTTCATCCTATCTTTACCACACTTTACCATATTGTTAATATCAATGAAAGCTCGGACAAGTTTGAAAACCAGTCAGATCGGACCAGTAACAGCGGACTTATGGTCCCTGATTTAGTTAAAAATGCTATATTTTGCCTCGTTAAGACGATAGGGGCTTCACTGTTCATCCGATCTTTACCAAACTTTATCAGATTGTTAATGTCAATGAAAGCTGGATCAAGTTCGAAAACCAGCCAGATCGGATCAGTAACAGCGGAGTTATGGCCCTTGATTTTGTTAAAAATGCTATAATATGATAGGGCCTTCATTTTGCATCTGATCTTTGCCAAACTTTACCAGATTTTATGGCTTTCTTTTTTATATTATTATTATTGTTTTTTGTTTTTAAATCTTTTAAATTATTATTTTTGAATTTTTTGAATTTTTTGAATTTTTTGAATTTTTTTTTTCTTAGCTCTATGTTGGACCAGTCGGACCAGTAACAGAGGAGCTATTGCTCTTGATTTAGTTAACAGTGCTATATTTTGCCTCGTTAATACGTTAGGGCCTTCACCTTCATTTATCATCTGATCTTTATCAAACTTTACCAGATTCTTTAGTTAGGTCAGAAAAAAAAATACCTGTGTTTCTGGTTACTCAGTTGAAAAAAAATAGGGTAGGTAGGTAGGTATTTTTTTTCTGTAGGTAGGTATTTTTTTTCTTTTCTTTTTTTTTCCACGGATGTCAAAACTAATCGGATTCTATTTTAATATATATAGCATCTTTGCTAGGGGCTTAATTAAGTTTTAATTCAATAATTACATAGCCTAAGTGTCCTATCATGCTGACGCACAAAAATCATCTTTTATATTGCAAATATTTGTTTGATTTTTGACATTAGGCTTAGTATTTATACTACTTCTCAGTCTTCTGGATATATTTTTTATATAAAACCACATACCTATAAATAACAAATATATAGGATACTGTGAAATGTATATCTGTTTCACGTGGCAGTGCGGAAATTAATGGTATTTTTATTCAATTACTTAGGTATACATTCATATTTATTTTTTCCATAGTGTGTGACAAGTCAAAATGCTTCGAAAAGCGCGATTTATTTTGTTCCATAGTGTGTGACAAGTCAAAATGCTTCGACAAACGCGATCACTATGGAACAAAATAAATATGAATGTATACCTAATTGGAATGCTTCGAAAAACGCGATCACTATGGAACAAAATAAATATGAATGTATACCTAATTGGAAATCGCGTTTTTTTCGAAGAATTTTGGCTTGTCACAGAAAAACGGTTTGGTCAGGTTGTTTTCGGTTTTCGGTTTCGAGAATGACATACATCTGCAATTCCAACCAGCCCTGATTTGTAGATAATTCTCGGAATTAGGCCAGAGAAAAAATTGATGAAAACAGTTAGGTATCAAATGTTGACCAGAGAGAGCTTCACACATTGTCTATAACTACATTACTCTGGGACATTTTTTCAGGAAAACTTAAAACATGTTTGTTTTCAACAAATAACACGGAAATCTTTTCTTTTTTTTAATTTTTCTTTTTTTTATGATAAAAAACTGTAGGATCGGCGCCAAAAAATAGGGACGGTCGGGTAACCAGAAACACAGGTATTTTTTACCCGGCCTTATGGCCCTTGATTTAGTTAAAAAGCTGTATTTTGCCCAAAACTTTCAAAAAAACGTAAATGGCAGTCACTCGCTTCGTTGATGTTATAAGAGCCATGTTAGCCAGTAGAGCGTCCACAGGCCCTCTTGGGTCTCTTGTTGTTGTTTTGGCAGCATTGGCGATGGTTATGGAGATTCTGGAGGATCGGTATTATTGTTCATGTCGATCACTCCATCCTCCGTAACAGAAAAACTAAGGGAAATGACTGTTTCATCTATTAGTGATGAGGCTTCCGAAGATGATATATCATGAAACTCCATTTAATCTGTAGACATCCAATTCGGAACAGTGTAGACAGAAATCCGTGACATACAATAAGGCTCGTAAAATCCGTGACATACAATAAGGTTCGTAAAATCCGTGACATACAATAAGGCTCGTAAAATCCGTGACATACAATAAGGCTCGTAAAATCCGTGACATACAATAAGGCTCGTAAAATCCGTGACATACAATAAGGTTCGTAAAATCCGTGACATACAATAAGGCTCGTAAAATCCGTGACATACAATAAGGCTCGTAAAATCCGTGACATACAATAAGGCTCGTAAAATCCGTGACATACAATAAGGCTCGTAAAATCCGTGACAAACAATAAGGCTCGTAAAATCCGTGACAAACAATAAGGCTCATAAAATCCGTGACATTAAACAAAATGTAGTCTTCAGTATTTCATTATTTCCAAAAACTTACAAATGATACTTGATATACTAAGGCAAACTTACCTATACAAAGTGATAAATGTACATATCTTTCAAAACAAATTCCGCTTTCAGATGTTCAGATGCATACAGTCTGTTTGAGAATAATAACTAATAAAAACTGCGGATGCAATGCATATTCTTTGCATTTATTAACACCGATCGTTTGTTGACATCTCTTCTATCTTTTAACATCAAGTTTTCAAAAAATAAACATGTAAGCATACCGTTGGCTATAAAATCCTACTGAATTTACCGAAACATACACTTTTAAATAGCAAAAGGTATCTATTAGTACCATTTGTTTTGAATTATTTGGTGTGATCCGGTCGGGTATTGAACACACGACCTTCACCACTACGCCTATCTGTGAGAATCATAGTTCTTCTAGTTTTAGCTCTACTGATCAGAGATCAGCAGAGCTTATGCCGTGGTGCGGTGTCCGCCTGTCTGAACGTAATTTTTTTTTGTAGCGACTACTCCTCTGAAACTACTGAATGGATTTTCAAAAAATGTTGCCCATGAAGTCTAGTTGATCCTAGCAAAAAATCATGTTGATGTGAAATCCAGGATGGCCGCCAAATCTAAAAATAGATTTTTAAAAAACAAGTTTTTAGCGACTACTTCTTGAAAACTATAAGTGATATTGATATGGGACTTTTTCTAAAATGATCAGCAGGATATGATGTTGGTCCTTGCCGACAATCGTTTTGATTCGACGTTAAACATGGCTGCCAGCGGCCATCTTTGTTTACATAGAGTTATTTAGTAAAAACCTGTAGCGACTACTCCTCTGAAACAATTCGACGGATTTCCATGAAACTTCACAGGAATGTTTCTCTTGATGTCTTAATGATCCTAGCAACATTTCAGGTTGGTCGGAAATTCAAGATGGCCACCACAGCTAAAAATAGATTTTCATAAAAACAAGTTTGTAGCGAGTACTTCTTGAAAACTATAAGTGATATTGATACGGGACTTTTTCTAAAATGATCAGTATGGAATGATGTTGATCCTTGTCGAAAATTATTTTGATGCGACGTTAATCATGGCTGCCAGCGGCCATCTTTGTTTACATATAGTTATATAATGAAAACGTGTAGCGACTACTCCTCTGAAACTACTTGACGGATTGTCATGAAACTTCACCGGAATGTTGCTCTTGATGTCTAATTGATGCTAGCAAAATTTCAGGTTGGTCGGAAATTCAAGATGGCCGCCACAGCTAAAAATAGATTTTCAAAAAACAAGTTTGTAGCGAGTACTTCTTGAAAACTATGTGATATTGATATGCGTCTTTTCCTAAAATGATCAGTATAACATGATGTTGATCCTTGTCGAAAATTATTTTGATTCGACGTTAAACATGACTGCCAGAAAAATTTCAGGTCGGCCGGAAATTCAGGATGGAAATAGATTTTCAAATCAAAGGACTGAAGGTCCTGAGAGTCGCCAAGATTGAACAGTGTCTGTCTTCTTGGTGAGGTTAAAGGTTATGTTAAATTTTACAGGTGTGGCGTATTAAAATGAAATGTTGATGCTTAGAACATGAGATTTTTTTTATACTGAAAAAATGCTTGGGACGGAATTAGTTTTTGCAACTGCGTCGGTTTTGGTTTTCGAGTGTATGTCAGTGCTCACAGGCAATTATTTTAAGAGTCAGGCCCAGGGCGTGTTGCTTCTGAAAATGGACAGGCCCTGACTTAAATAGGACAGGCCCTGATTTAAAATGGAAAGGTCCAATATTTTTTTCTTATTGGAAATTAGTCTTTATTCGCTTTTATACCACACATTTGTTACATATGTAGTAATCAAACTCAGAACCTCCTGACTATATTATTTTTTTTGCTACCACTTTATGCTCCTAGTCAGTTGACGTATTTACTACTTTGTTTCAAATAAGTTAGAATAGTATATTACATAGTAATTTATAACCGATACAAAGGAGAGTACTAGCACTTTTTGCCAAACGATAATAATCAGAGCCGACTTGGTGAAACTGGAGCCAAGTTTTTAATCAGGTTTTATTAGACTATCAGGGCCTCCTGTGGCTATATTTTCCTTTTTGTCACCACTTTGTACAAGTTAAAGAATTAGGAGCCTAGACTAGAAAGCATTTAAAAGTAGGATTCCAGGAACTCCTTACACCTTAAAGGGACACTGTCCGTAACTTTTAGCTTATAAAACACACACTAATTATGTTCGAAAACATTACACACTAAACATTATTGAATATTTACTAATTAAAAGCAAGATTGTTTAACGGAATTCAATCGCGGTACAAAAAAAAAGTAAATCCGCTTTGTGCGTTTGAACTCGCAGCCCAAACTAAAATTACACTCACCGTAATAATAGTGTGCGTGAGCGTAAAGTGGTCTGCAACGCTCCCAACTGAGCTAAGCGGGCTATACATATTTGGCAATACATACTGTGGTCATAACATAATGCGGTAATGGAAGTCACGTGATCGCGGAAAAGGTAAATATTGTGGGTCCCACTTTATTTACATATAATAATTAAAACTTTTTTTTTTCAAACTCACGAATGTATTCCTACATACTTCTTAGGGTCTATCCTCATGTTTTCATGTATACATTTCACTGAATAAAAGTCAGCCAGTTATTTGTTTATGCTCAATATTTGCTTACTTGCGGACAGTGTCCCTTTAAATAACGAATAGAAATATACTTTATATCTGTATCTATACATATTTTATTTTTTTACACCAACATGTATTTGTAAAGGACAGTTTTTCTTATTTGATTATGTAAAAAAAAAAAAATCGAAAATTATGTACCATCCGAACTACTATGACACCGCTGTTTTCACAAACATTCAATCGAAATACCATCAGTTACGAACTTTTTTCATGCATTAATGTGTTTTGAATGCCAAAAATGGTATTTTTTATCAAAGAGGAAAGAAAACACAACCCTAATAGCAGGATAATGTAGTTTTATGTGAATAATTGTCGATCTCAAAGTTGTGACAAAATGTCTGCAAAGATTGCCGTGTGTCCCTTTAAACTATTTGATTTGTTTACCTTGGTAGTAGAGAACTGAGCACTTCTTGACAAATTCTTTTCATCAACTTGTGTATTTATTTGTAGCAGATGCCATACTATTTCTCAAAGTACTAGGCACAATAACTACAATATTTACGGACATTTAGTTCCCAATTTGTTATCTAGGTCACACATGTCATGAGCGGCACATCCGGGTAACTACGCTATTGATTCCATTCATAAAATATATATGCGTGTATTATTGCGCATAGTATTTCAGTTCCTTTTTCAAAAAAGACACGTATATACTGTATACAATGACAATTATTCACAATCAGTAGTTATATTATTCGGTATATATAACGTTCATGTCAGTCACCTTATGAAATTAAGTTATACCTGAGGAAGTTAAAGGAACTACATTCTCGAAGTGCATTCTCGAAGTGTGTAAACTCCCAGTCCGATTTTTGGTGTATTAATGCGCATAATATTTCGGTAAACCTACAGAAAAGACACGTTTATACTGTATACAATTACAATTATTTCATTATTTCACAATCAGTAGTTATATTACTCGGTATACATAACGTTCATGTCAGTCACTTTATCAAATTAAGTTGTATTTTAACCTACAACTAATTGTGGCAACACTGCCGAAAGCGGTAAAGCCCCTCACCCGTTTTAAAAACTCCCTATTCAGAAATTACACTATATACATACACGATTCCAAAGAGCCAGCCATGCTAACGCATGGCGACTCAAAAACAAGTTCGTAGCGACTACTTCTTGAAAACTATAGTTGATATTGATATGGGACATTTTTTTAAATGATCAGCATGACATGATGTTTGTCCTTGTTGAAAATCGTTTTGATTCGATGTTAAACATGGCTGCCAGCGGCCATATTTGTTTACATAGAGTTATCTAGTAAAAACGTGTAGCGACTACTCCTCTGTAACTACTCGACGGATTTTCATGAAACTTCACAGGAACGAGATAATTACAAGTCATTGGGTATTGGCACGCGTATACATTGGCACGCGTATATATGTATACACATTGCCTTATTAGACACGCAGGTTCATTATGGCGTTTAACTAATACCAGGGCTTTATATGAATATTAATTATCAGCCCAGCTAATACATAGTTTATCACGTTTACTTAGTTTTCCAAATACAAAACAAGAGGGGGAAATCGGACACCTCCGATGCTATTAAACATGTTCAATATAAAAGTACATACATTTAACGTTCGTATGGTATTGCAATTTCTGATACGTCGGTAGGGATGTATCACTCTTTCTGAAAGTATGTCCGATAACATTTAACCTACAACTAATTGTGGCAAATAATTTTAAAAGTATTAGATCTACAGCAAGGAACGTGTACACATCTCCAGCAAGATCCAATAAATACTGTAAGTGTTAATGTTTTGTGTCCAATGAATACATCTGAAAAAGACCATAACGCTCTGGTTAATATTGTTTGAATTATTTTCTTTGAACAAGTTTAGCCGGTACTTTTAACAAGTGATTGTGGCTAATATCTTTCAACTTAGAGGTATTTTTTTTTTTTTTTTTTTTAAATATTTCCTTTTAAACAAAGCTTAACAATGTATTAAAAACGCTGTGTCCTAAGGTTTATTGTTCCACTACCTAGGGCACCGTAGAGTCAGGACTAACGTGTGAGCGTGGATTATGGTACATGTCCATCTGGGAATGTAGGAACCATGGTCAGGACTAACGTGTGAGCGTGGATTATGGCACATGTCCATGTGGGAACGTAGGGACCACGGTCAGGACTAACATGTGAGCGTGGATTATGGCACATGTGATTTTATCTAGGGACCACGGTCAGGACTAACATGTGACAGTGGATTATGGCACATGTGATTATATGTAGGGACCACGGTCTGGACTAACTCGTGTGGAGTATGGAACATTTGATGTTGGGTCTCGTCAGAATGACTATAGTTATGTGGGAAATATTTGAAGTTTGTTTTATATAAATTAATCTAAATCTAAACCCTGTATGACCGTCGATATTTTGTGTGTGGTATAGAGGCGAATCATTCCATTTTTCATTGAATTGTATCCGCATTGCCTGTAAGAACACAGACCTAATAACAAACAGATTGGACACTACGAAAATTATCTAAATTTCACGTGACACAATGCGAAAATTTCACAAATTATTTCCCAACTTTAAACACACGTATTATCTGGGCTGATAATTAAAGTATAACTAGACTTCATACCGATGCTTCCTACCAAGTATCGCCAAAATCGGTTGAGAACCGTCATATAAAGCCCTGGTATTATGAAGAGTTTTATAGATACAAGTTTCATTCACGCCAAATACCATCACAAATTTAATTTTCTTTCCAATGATAGTATTTTTCTTTCTCTTACTTTTAGAGAAAAAAAGGAGTTTGACGGAAACTTTGACTATGTCAAAACCTTGATTTTTAAGAGAAAAGTGAAAAATGATGACATTTTTAACTTTAAACATCTTTTTATACAATTTCTTACTTTGAAAATAAACATAAATTATTATAATAACATTTTGCTATTCACTATGAATCGTTTGAATGTATTCTCATCAAAATCAGTGAATAATTGAGAGAGGAGATAGAAGGAAATATTAAGGTGCCACATGATATTTTGATACTTCATTGGTTAAGATAGGAAGTTTCCTATCTGTTTATTAATATGTCTGTGGTAATAAAGAATTATGCAGATACTGCAGCCATTGACGTACCAATATTATTATATTCTTCCTAATTCTCTGATATATGTGCTTCTGTTCATTATTCTATCCTTCTTTCCGTAAAAAGTGCAATGTGTTACTCGAATTAATTAGTTTAATCACAGACATATTAATAAACAGATAGGAAACTCCCTATCTTAACCAATGAAGTAACCAAAATATCACGTGGCACCTTAACTTTTCCTTCTATCTTCTCTCTCAATTATTCACCATTTTTGATGAGAATACATCTAAAAGATTCATAGTGAATAGCAAAATGGTATTATAATAATTTATGTTTATTTTCAAAATAAGAAATTGTATAAAAAAATGTTTTGACATAGTCAAAGTTTCCATCAAAATCCTTTTTTGCTCTCAACGTAAGAGAAAATAAAATACTATCATTGGAAAGAAAATTAAATTTGTGATGGTATTTGGCTTGAATGAAACTTGTATCTATAAAACTCTTCATGATATGTGTGTTTAAAGTTGGGAAATATTTTGTGAAATTTTCGATATGTGCCACTTGAAATTTACACACTTTTCATAGTGTCCAATCTATTTGTTATTAGGTCTGTGGTTTAATTTAAAGATTACAGACCTAGCTCTGCAATCAATGATTTTTTGAGAGAGGGTCGAGAAAGTTAAATTGCCACGTGATATTTTGGCTTCTTCATTGGTTCAGATAGGAAGAGTCCAATCTGTCTGTTATTAGGTGTGTGATCAGACTTAGTAGATATCGATTACGAAAAAAGCCCCTCAACGACGGGTGTCACAATATATATCGATTACGAAAAAAGCCCCTCAACGACGGGTGTCACCAAAAATGTTTGTTTACTTTTAAAACCAAAACAAAAGCACGTGTTTTGTTACTAAATATAGACAGAACGTGACAGTTCCGATTCATCAAATTGCATTGTGGGCAAGTTTATAACTGTAGAAACATACACTACAGACACCTGTGTAACTCGTTTTCAGGTCAGATATTTGCAGAATCTGGGGAAATGGCATCGAGCAAAGTTGCGGATGCCTCCTCCCAAGACCCTAGGACAGTCACTCTCGAGCTCAGAGATGGTAAGTTATTGCAAATTAGCTTTTAAACGCGCTTACACTGCATAGGGATGTTGTACTGTTTTTGTTCGGGCGATCTGTCAATCAAGCGACTGCAAAGTGACGGTGTGTATTTTCAAAAGTAAACTGTGGTCCTAGATATGATAGCGGCAGTTCAGCTAATAAACATATAGTTTATATTGTTTTGTATGCGTCTACTTTTATTTGTCAAAATGAAAGCTAGTTTACACAAGCTAATGCGCAAATATGTCATAATGCTTTTTAATTGGGTAGAAAGGGAGATAATTCTAGTTCAAGGTCCAAATTTAATGCCATTTAAAAGGAAAATATATATTTGTCAGTCAACCAGTCACCTCATTAATAACTTTTCCATTTTTAAATGACTGATATTGTATTCTATAATAATATTAATATTTTTTTTTATTATAAATAACGACAATATCAAATGGGGTCTTTTCGCGACTGAAGCGTTATCTTTTCGCGTTGTGTTTTTTCGTCTTTGGATTTCATCGTTTCATTCTGTCATCTTTTTATGCTGCATTTGTCGTCTTTTCGTTGAAATGGCAGAAATCAGCCACCATACAATATACTCACCATTGGATGCAATTCATAACTTTCACATGACATCATCAAAATAATTTGACCAATCAGTGATCAATAAAATAAAAGACCTCCACATTCTGGTAGGGGGTAAACTCGGTGTTTATCGTTGGTGCTCAACTGACTTTAGCCCTTTATAAAACTAGTTTGTAGTGTTAAATATATTAAAAGCTTTATTTTTTGTGTACATCCAGGGCTCTGGAAATATTTTGAAAATCCACTTGACCAGGGCAAGTGGATTTAATCCACTTGAAAATCCACTTGCCCTGTTCAAAATCCACTTGCCCTGTCCAAAATGTCACTTGCCCCAAATTCAAAAGTCACTTGCCCCAAAATACCGAACATACACAATATGCGTTGAATAAAATCTTGGTGCGGTTATACTCTCAAACATAATTCAAAAGTTCGGCTAAACATATGATTTATGTTGCGCGTAAAATACTGCATCATAACAGAAGTCTACAAACTTTACAATGGTTACGTTTTATCGATTATACTAACATGATTCTTATCATGTTAGTAGAGGACACACTTCAGTAAAGATGAATATTATTAATGCCAATCAAGCAAGATATCGGCACATGGACATTTTTGATTGGCACCTCAAACTTTCCTCGGCCAATCAGGTTTTGACAAACTGTCAAAGTGGGAGGGATTAAACAATCACAAAACAACACAGGTCAAATTTATGACACTTCTCAATTACTGCTCGCGACGGGTGGTTAATTCGTAATCGGCACACTTTATGATAAGCTGAGTTTTCGTTTGATTTTTTGTCTAAACGGAAACGTCCAGTCGGGCAAGTGTCGGACAACCAGATTTGTGAAGGACACCTGCCCGCACCCAAATTCCACTTGCCCGGGCCATCGGGCAACCATATTTCACATCTATGTATCTTCTTCTGGTGTTGTCTGATTTTAAAACACCAATATGGATACATTTAATTTAAATCATGGTCTAATATTTTCATTTTTCATATAGAGATTGAGGATATGAGGATAAAGTCCGAGTAAACCCCTTTATGTTCACCTACTGAATATCTCATGACCTACCGGGAGTTGACAGTATGTGAAAGTTATGAATTGTAAATACTCCATGTACCCACCCACCCCCAGAAACCCACCATTGGGTAAAATTGTAAACTTTAAACTTGATAAACATTAAAAAGTTCTACCTGCACATTAAATTAAGTGGTCTTTGTTGTATAAAAGCGCAAAATTAAGTGCTCTTTTATATGGCAGCCTAAATAAAGTTTTCTTTATTATGGAGTGCTAAATTAAATACCCTCAGTTAAGGAGTGCTAAATTAAATACTCTTTATGGTGGAGTGCTAAATTAAGTACTCTTTGTTGTTGACCACTGAATTAAGTACTTTGTGGTTGAGTACTAAATTAAGTACTCTTTGTTGTTGACCACTGAATTCAGTTCTATGTGGATTTACTCTTTTGTTGTTTTGACCACTGAATTAAGTACACTTTGTTGTTGACCACTAAATTAAGTTCTATGTGGATTTACTCTTTTGTTGTTTTGACCACTCAATTAAATACTCTTTGTTGTTGACCACTGAATGTGCTCTTTCAGCGATTTTTAGCTTCGGCCAGGAGGGCTTATGCGATCACTTTTCGTCCGTCGTCCGTCTGTCTGTTAGCAATTTTATAAAATCGACATCTCCTCTAAAACCGCTTGCAGGATTTTGATGAAACTTCATCACAATGTTACTTGAGAGGGCCCCTCTCAGATTTATGTTTTTTGCGGCCGCCAGTCTTCCAAGATGGCCACCATGGCTAAAACTAGGTCAAATTTAAGGAAATTTCAAACGACATCTCCGACGAAACCACTTATTCCAATCTACTGAAATATCATATACATGTTCCTTGGGTTGACCTCTATCAAGTTTGTGTTTTTCGTTATCGTCGAATAATCAAATTGGCCGCCACGGCGACTCAAAGTTTACAAAGAGTTAAATAGGAAAAGGTTAAAAATGACGTCTTCTCTGAAACCGCTTGAAGGATTTTGATGAAACTTAATCACAATGATATTTGGGATAGTCCCTCTCAGATTTGAGATTTTTTCGCGGCCGGCAGTCATCCAAAATGGCTGCCATGGCTAAAACTAGGTCAAATTTAAGGAAATTTCAAACGACATCTCCGACGAAACCACTCTATTCTACTGATATATCATTTACATGTTCCTTGGGTTGGCCTCTATCAAGTTTGTGTTTTTTGTTTTCGTCTAATAATCAAAATGGCCACTACAGCGACTCAACGTTTACATAGAGTTATATAGGAAAAGGTTAAAAATGACATCTTCTCTGAAACCTCTTGAAGGATTTTGTTATTTCTATGAGTTAATTTTTAGCTTCGACCAGCAGAGCTTATGGGATGTGTCTTTTTTTTTGATTTTTTTTTTGTTGATTTTTTTGATTATTTGATTTTATAAAAAAACGTTTTTTGTTTTTAGCTCTACTGGCCAAGGGCCAGCAGAGCTTATGGGATGGTGTGTTGTCCGCGTCTGTCGTCCGTTAACTTTTCTTCAAACGACTTCTCCTCAAAAGCCGCTTGGCTAATTTTGACCAAACTTCACGTGGATGATCCTTAGATGAATGCTTTTTAGATTTGTTAAAATTAGGTCAGCGCTACATCCAAGATGGCTGCTATTACCATATGTGGTTGAAACCTTAAAAAATCATCTTTTCCAGAACCGCTAAACAGATTTCAACAGTTTTTCTTTTAAAATGATCGCCAACGCCTAGACTATCAAGTTTGTTCAAATAAAGTCCCCGGGGTCAAAAATGGACGTGCCCCAGGGTTCCAAAGTTTGTATATTGAGTTTTTGATTGTTTTTCATATAGACATATAGGAAAAAACTTTAAAAAATCTTTTCTCTGAAACCACAAGGCACTGAGCTCTCATGTATTACATGTAGCATCAGCTTATGGTCCTCTACTAAGTTTGTTCAAATGGTGACCCTGGGGTCACATTTGGCCCCGCCCAAAGGGTCACATGTTTTACATAGACATGTATAGGGAAAAACTTAAAAAATCGTCTTCTCTGAAACTGCAAGAGCCAGAGGTTTAATATTTTGCATTTGCTATAAGCTTGTGGTCCTCTACCAAGTTTGTTCAAATGGTGACCCAGGGGTCACATTTGGCCCCACCCCGGGGGTCACAGTTTTACATAGGCTTGTATAGGGAAAAACTGAAAAAAAAATTCTTCTCTGGAAACACATGGCACAGAGCTCTCATGTATTACATGTAGCATCAGCTTATAGTCCTCTACTAAGTTTGTTCAAATGGTGACCCTGGGGTCAAATTTGTCCCCGCCCCGGGGGTCACAGTTTTACATAGACTTATATAGGATTTTATTTTTAAAAATCTTCTTCTCGGAAACTACAACAGCCAGAGGTTTGATATTTTGCATTTACTATAAGCTTATGGTCCTTTACCAAGTTTGTTCAAATGGTGACCCTCGGGTCACATTTGACCCCGCCCCAAGGGTCACATGTTTTACATAGACATGTATAGGGAAAAACTTAAAAAATCTTCTTCTCTGAAACTGCAAGAGCCAGAGGCTTAATATTTTGCATTTGCTATAAGCTTATGGTCTTCTACCAAGTTTGTTCAAAAGGTGACCCATTGGTCACATTTGGCCCCACCCTGGGGGTCACAATTTTACTTAGGCTTGTATAGGCAAACTTCTTCTCTGAAACCACATGGCACAGAGCTCTCATGTATTACATGTAGCATCAGCTTATGGTCCTCGTTTGTTCAAATGGTGTCAAATTTGGATGCGCCCTGGGGATAACATTTTTTTTTTTTTTTTTTGTTGTTTTTAATTCGATTGATTTTTTTAATTTTGTTTCTGTTTAAAAAATAATTATTATTTTTTTAATTTTTTCAATTTTTTTTTTTATTTTTTTATTTTTTTTTCATTTATTTTCATATTATTATTTTTTGATTGATTTTCATTTTTTTTTTTTCATTATCTTTTTAATTACTTGTCACTTACTTTAAAATTTCTTGTCGCCGCTACTTATCCTAAATGCCTTGTTGAATTTCGACGAAACTTGGCAGGAACCATCGGTAAGATGTCTAGTTGTGCATATCACGCTTTTGTTCCAGTTCGCTGTTTTTTGTCGAAGTTATGGTTCTTTGACATTTTTATTTTAAATTTCTTGTCGACGCTACTCCTCTTAAACTGGTTGTTGGATTTCTACGAAATTTGGCAGGAAGCCTCAGTATGATGTCTAGTTGTGCAAAGCGCGGTATATCAATGAAATCTTGGACAATTTCAAAAACCAGCTAGATCTTGTTAGTAATAACAGAGTTATGGCCCTTGATTTGTTGAAAATGCTATATTGTATTTTCCTTTGTTAAATCTATAGGAGAAGATATCTAGCTATATCTATCTAAATCTATAAGAGCTGTTTTAGCCAGTAGAGCGTCCACAGGCCCTCTTGGGCCTCTTGTTTTAGCTCTATGTTGGACCAGTCGGACCAGTAACAGAGGAGTTATGGCTCTTGATTTAGTTATGCTATTAAAAATGTTATATTTTGCCTCGTTAATACGGTAGGGCCTTCATTTTTCATCTGATCTTTACCAAACTTTACCGGATTCTTTAGTTATGGCCCTTGATTTAGTCAAAAAGCTATTTTTTGCCCGAAACTTTCAAAAAAACGTTAATGGCAGTCACTCGCTTCATTGATGTAATAAGAGCCATGTTAGCCAGTAAAGCGTCCACAGGCCCTCTTGGGCCCTTGTTTTCACCCTTTTGGGAATGGTACCTGTACCCATTCAGTTGGGAAAATTTGTGTCATTTTGTCTTTAAGGGTGTCCTCTGGTGACGAATTAGCATGACCTTTGCATATTTTCGCGCAACGCGTATGTGGATGTTGTAAAAAGTGGGAAGATGTTCCAAAATCATTAGTCATACATCCTTGATACTTAGTATACATGTTCACAATCATGAACCCCACGCATTGATGTAGGTTCGATAATTATAGATTATTATATGTCAGTTTTCATATCAGCCACTGTATCATTCCTGAGACCCTATATGTGCCCGAGGGCTTTAGCCTCGAGATATAATTCCTACACATTTGATCTCTAAACTTTGGTATATTGTGCGACATACCAGTGTTAGGATTTGATTTATTCATGATAATGGTATATCGCACACTTTGATAACGTTTTGAGATCATATGGGCAGGAATTATATCATGAGGGATGAAAACACCGACATGCTTCTGACTGTTGTATATTGTGTGATAGATATCACAGAGATAGATTATTTGAATTTGATATAACATTGTGTTAACGTTAATTTTAATTTTAACATGGCAGATGCTATTTTCAGTATACGCAAGCATATACAACAGTCGGGTAAAATATACCATACAAAATGAAGTGGGTGGGGTAAATCAACATCTCTTTTAACGTATGTTGGTCATATGGTGTATATTATATACTGATACACCGTTTTTAATTCAATTAGATGTGATGTTTGTATATCAGGTGTGCTTTTGATATAATAAATAAAGCCAAAGCACATATATCTATCTTTTTCTGTAATAAAATGATGGGTCTTTAACATTTTTAATTGTTAACTCTTTGAGATGAACACCGACATATACTTTTTATCACATTTATTTGATAACCTTATAATTCTCTATTATATACCAGTTTATTACAAATTTCATGTAATTATTTCTATAAGTTTGTCTTGCCCAAAATTTGCCCAAAAATAAAATTTTCTGTGATATTTAGCTCTATTGATTAGAGATCAGCAGAGCTTATGCCATGGTGCGGTGTCCGTCGTCCGTCTGTCCGTTCGTGAGAAAGTGTTGATTCTTACGGATGATGAGAGGTATATAGTGCTGATTCTACACAGGAAAAATGGGATGGGTTACCTTTAACACATAAAAAATATCGACTGTCATATATGGCCTAACATGTGCTAAAAATGACATAAAACACCATTCAAACAAAATCTACATAATAATTTTGGGAATCTGGTGCAGTAATGGATTAGATAACATTCAAATATACATCTTTCTTCCAGAACTAATCTATCAGTCAAAATAATTAAAATATTTAGAGGTTATAAACTGGGGTAGGTGTGCCTCTTTGTGATATTGGCCGGAGATAGCCATAGGAGGCCCGAGAGCTTTAGCGCGCTCATCTTATATGACCGCATAGATAATGCCTGTATTACATGAAAATCGGGCCGTTTTTGTTACTATATATAGTAACACATGTAATAAAGCGTGTTATTACATGTACAGTATTTCTTCTAATGTTAATGCCTGGGCACTATGCAAAATGTCACGGGGATGCTCTTATAAAATCTAAACAATTATTTACATGTATTAGTGTTTCCCCAAACCTTGAAAAAGGGCAGGGTAAATTAAAAAAAAGGCATCTTATATGACTTTTTGGATGAAGTATTTTTGGGAGGGGTGGTGTGGGGGTGGGGAGTAGTAGTGACCAAACTACGCACCGAATACCTGTGCTTCTATGTATTGCGTGAATACAAATAAAAGGTATTTAGTTTGATGTGTTGGTATAATGGTATTATTACATTAATAATTTGTAGTAAAATATTATTTGTGACTCCTGATTCAAAACTTACCAAAGAAGTCAATAAACCATAATTTACTCATTTGTAAGTTTCACAAACTTTTACAAACATCAAATATTCTATTCATTAAAAAACAGACAACATTTATTATTTATTATTATTTAAATTAGCGTACAAAAGAAAACAACAATGGTACAACAATGTAATTACTTCAGTCATTAATTGCCAATCTTCAGGGGTGGTTGGGGGTGGGGGGGGGAGTTCCTATCTTGTATCATCTCATCAACTCATCAAAGAGCCGATTATAATGCCGCAGATAATTGTCCGTAATCCGATAATTACATCTACTATGAAAACAAACATGTCCCAAGTACGAAAAAATAAACATGTCCCAAGTACGATAAAGTCGTTGGTTACCGCAGTCCATTACGCCGATTATACTAACAGTCAGGGTTCTCCCCAGGACTTTTTTCAGGCGCTAGCACACTTCGAAGGGTTGTCAATGAAAAACACTGAATACCTCATCCAATCGCATTAATAAACGAGTTCTTCGAGTGTATATTAAAAAAGTTTGGTCATTGTTATAATTTACGATTGTTTGTGGAAAAAAAAGCATATCACGCTTTTGGGGGAAAGATGCGCATCCATATAAGTTTAATTTCATACCTTATCAATGAAATACACTGAATACCTCATTGAATCGTATTTATAAACGAGTGCTTTGAGAGTATTAAAAAAGTTCGCATTCTTCTCGCAAAACATTCCAGGGCCGCGCATATGACCTAGATATTCGGCAAAGTGATGATTGGGAGGCCGCCGACTTGATTTGCCACTACCCCTGAAGCGAGAAACTTGTTATTTGGGGAGTGTGTATTCACGGGAATCAATGCTTATCACAAGTCACGTGTGATCAGTTACCTGTACACACTGGAAATACCCCGTGGCTAAATCTGGTGATTGTCGGTTTAAAGGTAACACAACGTGTCAAAGTGCGTTTGTGTATTTCCAGAGACTAAAGTGGCGAGCAGTTTTAGAAAGGGGCGGCATGTAATTAAAGCGTGGTGGTATGTAAAGACTGCATGGCGGGGCGAAAAAAGGGCGTGCCGACCCGCCCTGCCATTCCGCATTAGGGGAAACACTATGTATTGAATTTTGAAGATTGTTACGAGTCAAACATAACAAGATAGGAAGCAAAACCTGCAACACAAAAATATAATTTACAAATTTATTTACATAGAATATTCACTTACAGAATACACAAATCCAGTTTTTCATTAATATCCAATTTTTTAATTAAGTCCAAATAAAATTATCCAATGTTCCTTTAATTCAGATTAGCAAGTGTCTGTTTAATCCAAAACAGTAAGTGTCTCTTTAATCCAAAACGGTTAAAGTGTCCTTTCAGTCTAAATTAATTTTCAATATTTCCGGTTTAGTCCAAATATCCAATTTCACTGTTATTATGAATGAGCAATAATAAGTAAATCCTCTCGCAAATGTAGTTTATATTTTAAAATCATCCAATTCAAAATTAACTTTTTACTAAATATAACAACTCAACTGCTGAGCTGCTCTCAGAGTCTGTTTATATACCTCCCAAAGATTGTTCCAAAAGCTTCCCCACTAATATTGTCCAATGAAAACAGTCCAAATTTCATCATACATTAATTTGCATAAAATAGTCCAATGAGAACAGTCCAAATTTCATCATAAATCAATTTGCTTAAATAATTTGCATACATGGTTAACATGTTTACATCTATTACCCGCTAATTTTAGCTGTTCTTCAAGGTCAAAGCAATAATAAACATGCAACATGTACACATTGAGATGGAAGTAACAATATCTTATTAGCGGAACTAGGATATATACATTATGAAAAAATAAATTTAAAGTTTGGGTTATTGTACAGATTCTCCTGGCATATTTTGTTTTAGTTTTTTAACGCCGGAGGAAATTTAAACAAGTAAACACATTATCTGATTCGTAGCCAATAATATTATTCTACAGAATATAAATTGTTAACTGGTTATAAGTGTGGAGTATGCATGCCTTCACATCCATTAAAGTTGTTTGTGATGCCACGTACATGTCTTCATTAAATATTCACTACTGTTCATTATATGATGGCTCAGAGTTGTTTATGTTTTATTCTGTCAACATTATGTCTGCAGTTCCATGCTTTATCACAAGTGTTTGGATTTAGGAAAATCCAATTTAGTGTTTTTCTTGAAAGAAATCTTCACTTTCTAAAGAATAAAATATTGATATATTGGAGTTCTCCGAGTTTTTTTTTTTTTTATTTATTTTTTATTTTTAGCTCTACTGATCAGAGATCAGCAGAGCTTATGACTTGGTGCGGCGTCCGTCGTCCGTCTGTCTGTCCGTCCGTAAACATTTTTTTTTAGCGACTACTCCTCTGAAACTACTGAATGGATTTTTATGAAACTTAACAGAAATGTTGCCCATGAAGTCTAGTTGATCCTAGTAAAAATTCATGTTGATGTGAAATCAAAGATGGCCACAAAATCTATTTTAAAAAAACAAGTTTGTAGCGACTACTTCTTGAAAACTCTAAGTAATATTGATATGGGACTTTTTCTAAAATGATCAGCATGACATGATGTTGGTCCTTGTCGAAAATCGTTTTGATTCGACGTTAAACATGGCTGCCAGCAGCCAATTTTGTTTACATAGATTTTAGTAAAAACTTGTAGCGACCACTTCTCTGAAACTACTCGACGGATTTCCATGAAACTTCACAGGAATGTTGCTCTTGATGTCTAAATGATCCTAGCAACATTTCAGGTTGGTCGGAAATTCAAGATGGCCGCCACAGCTTAAAATAGATTTTCAAAAAACAAGTTTGTAGCGAATACTTCTTGAAAACTATAGTGATATTGATATGGGACTTTTTCTAAAATGATCAGTATGGAATGATGTTGATCCTTGTCAAAAATTATTTTGATGCGACGTTAAACCTGGCCGCCAGCGGCCATCTTTGTTTACATAGAGTTATATAATAAAAACTTGTAGCGACTACTCCTCTGAAACTACTTGGCTGGTTTTCATGAAACTTCACATGAATGTTGCTCTTTTGATGTCTAATTGATCCTGGCAAAATTTCAGGTCGGCCGGAAATTCAAGATGGCCGCCACAGCTAAAAATAAATTTTCAGAAAACAAGTTTGTAGCAACTACTTCTTGAAAACTATAAGTGATATTGATATGCGTCTTTTTCAAAATGATCAGTATGACATGATGTTGATCCTTGTCGAAAGTTATTTTGATTCGACGTTAAACATGGCTGCCAGTGGCCATCTTTGTTTACATAGAGTTATATAATGAAAACTTGTAGCGACTTATCTGAAACTACTTGACGGATTTTCATGAAACTTCACAAGAATGTTGCTCTTGATGTCTAATTGATCCTAGCAAAACTTCAGGTTGGCCGGAAATTCAAGATGGCCGCCAAGGCTAAAAATAAATTTTGAAAAAAAAAGTTTGTAGCGACTACTTCTTGAAAACTATAAGTGATATTGATATGGGACTTTTTCTAAAATGATCAGAATGATGTTGGTCTTTGTCAAAAATCATTGATTTGGCTTTAAACACGACCGCCAGCGGCCGTCTTTGTTTACATAGAGTTATATAATGAAAACTTGTAGCGACTACTCCTCTGAAACTACTTGATGGATTTGCATGAAACTTCACAAGAATGCTGATCTAGCTATCAAAAACCTATCAGTAGAGCTTCAAGGTCTCTTGTTTTGTTTCATTAGAAGGTGTGCTGAAATTGAAAACTTCAACGATTTCTCCTATTTGCATCATTTTAAGGTTTTTCCTACTTTTGTATTGATACATTTATAGCTAATTCTCAAAAAAGTTTTTTTCATTTGTTTCTCTTTTTTTATCTAAAATATCGGGTGATTTCTACAGCCATACCCAATTTTCAGCTGATTCTGAATTTAAAACCCCACTTTGGGCTTTGGGGTTTTATTACTAAAGATTAATATTGCTAAAAAGTTAAATCGCCAACACATCATTATTTTTCCAGAAACTAACAATTAATATGTTAGTCTTCATAAAATACAGGGAAATTAAACATTCTTGTTATACTGATATTCACCAGAGGGCACCCTTAATTGGGAATATTCACTATCAGCCATGTTTAAATACTTTACAAACACATTGCCATAATTTATACATTCTCTTGTAATGGTGACAGTGTATAGCTATTGCAAACGAGATACAAAGTACGGTTTATATTAGGCGTTAATAATAACAAAAAGTGATAGTAGACATATTTATCTTTGTCAAGAAGGTAATTTCTTGATGTTGATTATAACAGAAAGCCGTAAAAAAGAGGCTGTAAAGACTGTCTATTTTGAGATGTTGGCTGAAATTTTAACTTTTCAAATGTAACACGCTTACGATCGATTTACCTGCATCGATAAAATAGTAAATGGCGCCATTCTAGCGCGACAACATAAATCAATAAACTAGAGCATTTATGAACCCATGTCTCCTCCCTGTATACTTACTCCCTGGTTTAAATATATATATATATTTTTTTGGATTGAAATTTATTTCACCCCAGTTAATTGGGAAACATATTTCTTGCCATTAGGAATGGTACGTAAAAACGGTACCACTTATATGAGGAAAAAAACATATCTGACCACTGAATGAAGTACTCTGTGTTATCGACCACTGAATGAAGTACTCTGTGTTATCGACCACTGAATGAAGTACTCTGTGTTGTCGACCACTGAATGAAGTACTCTGTGTTGTCGACCACTGAATGAAGTACTCTGTGTTATCGACCACTGAATGAAGTACTCTGTGTTATCGACCACTGAATGAAGTACTCTGTGTTATCGACCACTGAATGAAGTACTCTGTGTTATCGACCACTGAATTAAATGCTCCTTGTTGCTGACCACTGAATTAAGTAATTGTTGTTGTTCACCACTGAATAAAGTTCTAGAGTGGAGTGCTAAATTAAGTACTCTATGTGGTGGCGTCTTAATACAACTTTGTGGTGGAATGTTAAATTAAGACAAAGTACTGTTTTTTTAGCACTAAATTAAGTGCTCTTAGTTAGATGAATGCAAAGTCTTTTGGTGATTTCATTATGTTATGTGACTGGTCAGTCTTCTTGTGGAACTTTGGTCCTGGGTAGGCCAATGACGAGACTTTGTGATGGTTCTTATTCCAAATTTTGAATATGTTCATTGCTTGGATCTCATAAGTCTAACCGACATTTTGCATTCTTCAGTAATCTTAATATAATCTAAACTATCATACAGATATTTGAAGAAACACATCTGCCAGACGGTCTGACTTCACATATTTGAAAATGCTGAATTGCTCATAAATTGCACTGAATTGAAAATTAGTTGTTCACAATGTCATGTGTCTAAATTAGTAGTATTTTCAACTTTATAAATGGACACCTTTACTGGCTCATGAATCACAACAGTGATACATTGTACATTTTTTAATATGTATACATTTATATATATATATATATGTGTGTGTATATATACCGTATTGTTTCTAATTAGCACCCTCGGGGGCGTGACATTTTCTGAAAGTGGTGTGCTTATTAGAACGCTTTTCGTAAGCCAGTACACATTTTAATTTCCTTATATAATGCTAAAAAAAATTGTGTTACTGAAATATGGAATTTAAATTCGCTTATTAGAGGGGGTGCACTAATAAAAAACAATACAGTATATGAACTAATTTTAAGTATTATAGTAGCTGTCACACCATTTTAAAACATACCCGGTATTTACAACGTCTCTAAACAGGGAACGAAATGGGCGCTCGCCTGCGAGCTGGACTGGAAGAGGTACGGGCGAGTACACAAACAGGTGCACTAGTCCGTATTTGCGAGTGCTGTAATCTGCTGTTGTCTAATACACACCTTGCATACATTCAACAAAAGGACAAAAGCGTATGAAAATCCATTTCGTTCACTGAAATGTTTAAAAGGTGACAAAATAATAAATTTGGAAGACACGGCTCTCGTACTTGACTAGAAAACAGTCTAGGAAGTGATCACTTGTGATTGTCAGAAAACGCTGGTTGTGAACCAATCGCTACGCATCTTATAAATGACGGCAAATCAAAATGGCGGCGCCCATTTGTTTTCATAGGTATGTGTGCAGTCAAAGGCTTAGCATGTAAGAGATTTTTACTTTCTCGTGTCTAAATGCAAATAAAAGACAATGTAGGACAATTTTGAACCTTACTGAGGTTACCTCTGCGTGTTTTAGTATGTTTTATCAGAGAAAATAGTCTATTTACACCAGTGGTCGCGAGTGACAAAGTAACGCGACACGTGTTTCTGAATGTCACACATTTTCGTCGGTCACTTCCTAAACTGTTTTCTAGTCAAGTAGATAATATACACGAATGGTGAATTGTATAATAAAATGGCTTTATATATGTTAAAATGATTTTTGTTCTGATTTTATGGATATTTATTATATAGACCAGTACGGATCAGTACTGATTGACACGGACCAGTACCCCTTAAGGTCCACTGGTCCGTAAAAACCAGTACTACCTCGCATCCCATTTTGATCCCTGTCTAAACCTACTGATGACGAGGTATATATATAACTTGCATATTATTTAAATCCAAAATCTGTAGACAATATAAATGGCTTTAACCAGCCAGACCAAACAAAAAAACTGGAGCATTAAATTAAAGAGTTACCAACTCATAATTCGTTTTTTTTAAGAGTATTTAATCACAGGTGTTTTAAGATTCCGTGAATAAACCTTGACTTTTCCTCAGCACATATACATTAATTATTATATGACCTGAACACCGAGATAGAGTTTTGATAAACGGTTTAGTTCATGTAATTTTTCTGTTATTTGAGGCGTTTAAGTTTCTTTAAAGGTAAGCTACAACATCAATATATGACTTGAACTCTAAGCCAAGCTTACATCTTTTGGTATATATCGACCTGAATTTCAGTTAAGATACACGCATACACTTTTCAGTTTATATTGACCTGGATCTAAGTAAGGTAAGCATACAGGTATGGTCCTGGTACCAGTAAATACTGACCTGAATTCTAAGTAGGGTATAAGCATACAGGTACTAGTATATATTGACCTGAATTTTAAGTAAGGTAAGCATACTGGTAACAATATATATCGACCTGAATTCTAAGTAAGGTCAGCATACAGGTACCAACATATATTAATCTGGATTTGAAGTAAGGTAAGCATACAGCTGCTGGTATATATTGACCTGAATTCTAAGTAAGGTAAGCATACAGCTACCAGCATATATTGACCTGCCTTCTAAGTAAGGTATAAGCATTTAGCTGCTGGTATATATTGACCTGAATTCTACAGCTACCAGTATATATTGACCTGAATTCTAAGTAAGGTAAGCATACAGCTACCAGTATATATTAATCTCGATTCTAAGTAAGGTAAGCATACAGGTACCAGTATATATTGACCTGAATTCTAAGTAAGGTAAGCATACAACTGTTGGTATATATTGACCTGAATTCTAAGTAAGGTAAGCATACATCTGCTGGTATATATTGACCTGAATTCTAAGTAAGGTAAACATACAGGTACCAGTATATATTGACCTGAATTCTAAGTAAGGTAAGCATACAGCTACCAGTATATATTAATCTGGATTCTAAGTAAGGTAAGCATACAGGTACCAGTATATATTGACCTGAATTCTAAGTAAGGTAAGCATACAACTGCTGGTATATATTGACCTGAATTCTAAGTAAGGTAAGCATACATCTGCTAGTATGCATTGACCTGAATTCTAAGTAAGGTAAGCATACAGGTACCAGTATATATTGACCTGAATTCTAAGTAAGGAAAGCATACATCTGCTGGTATATATTGACCTGAATTCTAAGTAATGTAAGCAGACAGGTACCAGTATATATTGATCTGAAATCTAAGTAAGGTATTAAGCATACAACTGCTGGTATATATTGAACTGAATTCTAAGTAAGGTAAGCATACAACTGCTGGTATATATTGACCTGAATTCTAAGTAAGGTAAGCATACAACTGCTGGTATATATTGACCTGAATTCTAAGTGAGGTAAGCATGCAGCTACCAGTATATATTGACCTGAATTCTGGGTAAGGTAAACATACAGCTACCAGTATATATTAATCTGGATTCTAAGTAAGGTAAGCATACAGCTACCAGTATATATTGACCTGAATTCTGGGTAAGGTAAGCATACAGCTGCTGGTATATATTGACCTGAATTCTAAGTGAGGTAAGCATGCAGCTACCAGTATATATTGACCTGAATTCTAAGTATTATATAAAGGTAAGCATACATCTGCTGGTATGTATTGACCTGAATTATAAGTGAGGTAAGCATACAGCTACCAGTATATATTGACCTGAATTCTGGGTAAGGTAAACATACAGCTGCTGGTATATATTGACCTGAATTCTAAGTGAGGTAAGCAAACAGCTACCAGTATATATTGACCTGAATTCTGGGTAAGGTAAGCATACAGCTGCTGGTATATATTGACCTGAATTCTAAGTGAGGTAAGCATGCAGCTACCAGTATATATTGACCTGAATTCTAAGTATTATATAAAGGTAAGCATACATCTGCTGGTATGTATTGACCTGAATTATAAGTGAGGTAAGCATACAGCTACCGGTATATATTGACCTGATTTCTAAGTAAGGTAAGCATACAGCTGCTGGTATGTATTGACCTGAATTCTAAGTGAGGTAAGCAACAGCTACCAGTATATATTGCTCTGGATTATACCTAAGGTAAGCATACAGCTACTGGTATATAATGGCCTGAATTCTAAGTGAGGTAAGCATACAACTGCTGGTATATATTGACATGAATTCTAAGTAAGGTAAGCATACAGCTGCTGGTATATTTTGACATGAATTCTAAGTGAGGTAAGCATACAGGTACCAGTATATATTGACTTGAATTCTAAGTGAGGTAAGCATACAGGTACCAGTATATATTGACATGAATTCTAAGTGAGGTAAGCATACAGGTACCAGTATATATTGACCTGAATTCTAAGTAAGGTAAGCATACAGGTACCAGTATATATTGACATGAATTCTAATTTCTAAGTAAGGTAAGCATACAGCTGCTGGTATATATTGACATGAATTCTAAGTGAGGTAAGCATACAGCTACCAGTATATATTGACCTGATTTCTAAGTAAGGTAAGCATACAGCTGCTGGTATGCATTGACCTGAATTCTATAAGTGAGGTAAGTATACAGCTACCTGTATATATTTGTCTGGATTATACCTAAGGTAAGCATACAGCTACTGGTATATAATGGCCTGAATTCTAAGTGAGGTAAGCATACAGCTACCAGTATATATTGAAATTTATTGTAATCTGCGGTCAAATCTGATCCTCCTTGGGGTCACAGTTTTAAATAGAGTTATATAGGAAAATCTTTAACAAATCTTTTGCTCTGAAACTACAAGAGCTAGAAGTCTAAATGTTTTGCATGTAGCATAAGCTTTTGGTCCTGTATCAAGTTTGTTCAAATAGTGATCACGAGGTCAAATTTGGCCCTGTATCAAGTTTGTTCAAATAGTGATCACGCAGTCAGATTTGGCCCTCCCCATGGGTAACATGTTTTACATTGCAATAAGCTTTTGGTCCTGTATCAAGTTTGTTCAGATAGTGATCATGAGGTCAAATTTGGCCCTCCCCAGGGGTAACATCTTATACATTGCAACAAGCTTTTGGTCCTGTATCAAGTTTATTCAGTTAGTGATCACGAGGTAAAATTTGGCCCTCCCCAGGGGTAACATGTTTTACATACATTGCAATAAGCTTTTGGTCCTGTATCAAGTTTGTTCAGATAGTGATCATGAAGTCAAATTTGGCCCTCCACAGGGGTAACATGTTTTACATACATTGCAATAAGCTTTTGGTCCTGTATCAAGTTTGTTCAGATAGTGATCATGAGGTCAAATTTGGCCCTCCCCAGGGGTAACATGTTTTACATAACTTATACATTTTTACATTGAGCTTTATAGGAAAATCTTCTGAAACTACAAGGAATAAAGGTCTAATATTTTTCATATACCATAAGCTTATGATCTTCTACCAAGTTTGTTCAAATGATGGTCGTGGGATAACATTTTAGCATAAACCTTAACCCGCTAAGCACGACTACAACAGCCTTTGCGTCCATTGTAAACCCAGATCAGCCTGCGAGTATCTCGAGGTCTGATGAGGGTATACAATGTATCAGTCATTTTCCCCAAAACACCCCTTTGTCACATAAATTGAATGGTTTTAATTCAAAGAAAGAACAGTCCATTATAAAAATGTAGCGGGTTAAGGGTTAACATAGAGTTATATTGGAAAATCTTTAACAAATCTTATGAAATTACCAGGCCTTTTTTATCTGACCCGCTTGTGTTTTGAATTGAATTGGATTTTATAGTCCACCATCTTACTTGTTTTAATGTTGCACATGTCTACAATGGCCAAAGGTCATCAGGTGAGTGATTCAGGGCCATTTGGTCCTATTGCTTTTCATGTAGGTAACACATGGTACATGTAGGTTAATTTTCCCATTTATAACGAATGTTGCTGAATACTTGTTGCATTGTCTAAGTTGCTGTGACAAAAATTATAACAGTAAAGGTGGTTTGTACCTCAATCATGTAACTGGAAAACCCAGCCTATAGGTGAGGGGTACCATGGTTCCATATACAACAATCTCATCTCCTAAAATCTATTAGTAGGAAACATAAAACAACTGGAAACAAAATATAGTAATGTTATTCCTCTGCATCATTTCTAACTCTCTGGTAGTGCATAATAACTCAACATGATTGTGTTGACAGTAACCATATTAAACAGCAATTCTGTCTACTGAACAGATCAGGACACCTTATCATCTCCCAGTTAATATCAAACTTCCTTGTAAACAATTCATTCCCAAAATTTGTGGTTATATATGAAACATGAAAGTACACCGATGTCACTGTTAGAGAAGCTAGTCATTAGTAAACAACCGAAGTTTTATTTAAAGAATACAAATAATGTTATATGAATAATGGAACACAGATAATGTTGTATGAATAATGTTATATCAGGGCTGTACAAATCCTATAGACCGACGCCCGGGACTAATCCAAAACCAAAGTCGGGCGTGTCACTTTTTCAAAGATTTCAGTCCCGGACTAGTCCAATTTTAAAAAAAGGAGCAAGTCGGCCGTGTCACTGTTTGAAAGATTTCAGTCCCAGATTTGGTCCATTTAACAATGTAAGCCACCTGTCCTAAAACCCAAGCACACTTCTCAACGTAATCCTTTATTTGCACTCGCTTATTTAATGCAATTAGCATCCACAGCGGCGATCAGCGGTGACCCCGGGCAATTTTATCAACAATCAACCATGCCGGAAGTCCCTCTTCCAAATTACTTTAATTGACAGTCAGCATTCGACATTAACCAATCAGTTGACCCGATCTATTTTAATCCAGACCCGCTAGCCAATGAAACGACTACTACAGGTAAATCACATGTCGTCACGTGATTACCTGTTCGTCATGTGGTGAGCTGAAAATGGCGATCAACTCAAACAATAACACTAACAGATTGATTAATGAACAATCAGGCCGATTTGTCGGCAAACATTCAATGAGTAAAGAAACCAAGGACGTTTGATAATGGAAGCATGTTTGATATGAAATGGTAGGTGGGACTTTTGGGATACCGAGTTGTCTGTCGTCCGTCTGTCTTCCGTCTGTTGTCCGTCGTTAACTTTTGTTTCGTTAAGACGATAGAGCATTCATTTTTCATCTGATCTTTACCAAATTTTACCAGATTGTTATTGTGAATGAAAGCTCGGACAAGTTCGAAATCCAGCCAAATCTGACAAGTAACAGCGGAGTTGTCGCCCTTGATTTTGTTAAAAATGCTATATTTTGCTATATTTTGCCTTAAGACGATAGGGCCTTCATTTTTCATCCGATCTTGATCAAACTTCACCAAATTGTTAATGTCAGTGATAGCTCGGACAAGTTCGAAAACCAGCTAGATTGGACCAGGACCAGTAACAGCGGAGTTATGGCCCTTGATTAGTTAAAAATGCTATATTTTGCCTCGTCAAGACGATAGGGCCTTCATTTTTCATCCGATCTTTACCAAACTTTAACAGGTTGTTAATATCAATGAAAGCTCGGATGAGTTCGAAAACCAGCCAGATCAGACAAGTAACAGCGGAGTTATGGCCCTTGATTTAGTTAAAAATGCTATATTGCTATATTTTGTCTCGTTAAGACTATAGGGCCTTCATTTTTTCATCCTATCTTTACCAAACTTTACCACATTGTTAATATCGATGAAAGCGCGGACAAATTCGAAAACCAGCCATATCGGACCAGTAACAGCAGAGTTATGGTCCTTGATTTAGTTAAAAATGCTATATTGTTATATTTTGCCTCGTTAAGACGATAGGGCCTTCGTTTTTCATCCTATCTTTACCAAACTTTACCACATTGTTAATATCAATGAAAGCTCGGAAAAGTGCGAAAACCAGCCATATCGGACTAGTAACAGCGGAGTTATGGCCCTTGATTTAGTTTAAAATGCTATATTTTGCATCATTAAGACGATAGAGGCTTCATTGTTCATCCGATCTTTACCAATCTTTATCAGATTGTTAATGTTGTTGAAAGCTGGAACAATTTTGAAAACCATTCATATCGGACTAGTAACAGCGGAGTTATGGCCCTTGATTTAGTTCAAAATGCTATATTTTGTCTCGTTAAGACGATAGGGGCTTCATTGTTCATCCGAACTTTACCAAACTTTAGCAGATTTTATGACTCTTTTTTTATATTATTATTATTTTTATTTTTTTATTTATTTCATTTTTTTTTTATTTTTTTTATTTTTTTTATTTTTTTTATTTTTTTATTTTTTTTATTTTTTTAGCTCTATATTGGACCAGTCGGACCAGACCCGTAACAGAGGAGTTACAGCTCTTGATTTAGTTAAAAATGCTATATTTTGCCTCGTTAATACGGTACGGCCTTCATTTTTCATCTGATCTTTTCCAAACTTTACCAGATTCTCTAGTTATGGCCCTTGATTTAGTTAAAAAGCTGTTTTTGCCCGAAACTTTCAAAAAAAACGTAAATGGCAGTCAATCGCTTCATTGATGTTATAAGAGCCGTGTTAGCCAGTAGAGCATCCACAGGCCCTCTTGGGCCTCTTGTCTTTACTTACTTTCTTTGCAAAAATAAATGAAGACATGGGCTTTTAATTTCCAGATAATGTTATTATATTAAACTGTTCATGCAATAATGATTATCATATATTTGTTTGTTAATACTAGTATAGATTTGTTCTTGATTTGTCGCATTGATGCAATTTTTGTGGCTATAGACCTTTGAGGAATATTCCTCCACTCTTCCACTAACGCAAGACGGAGATCAACAATATTTTGTAGGATGGGGCCACCCCACATACAGCAGGTATCACTCGCAATTATCTCGCCCAGAACAATATTCATGTGCTCGATTGGCCATCATTATCTCCGGATATGTCGCCAATCGAGCATGTCTGGGATATGTTAAAAAGGCGCGTGTATGGGCGTGTTCACGGTCACCCACCGCAAAATATTGTTGATCTCCGTCATGCGTTAGTGGAAGAGTGGAGGAATATTCCTCAAAGGTATATAGCCACAAAAATTGCATCAATGCGACGAAGGTGCCAGGCATTGTTAAACGCTCGAGGTGGTCACACGCGATATTAACTTTGTGACTTTGGTTTATGAAGTGGGTAACTTTGAATAAGTAAAAATACATGTATTTCTGTACGACATTGATGAAATTTGGCAAATGAATAAAATAAAGATGATATATGAATACTACAAAATTTTGTTGTTGTAGCTTTATGGGATCATAATAAATTTCATCAGCAAAAAGATGTGCGTTTTCAAATGTACTGAGTGTATATCAATGTTCATATGCTTAATCTAGGACCCTAAGGCCACTCCTTTTTTATTTTTTGGTTTACAAGATTTTTTTGGAAAATGGTCCACCAGGAGGTCGAAAAAAAAAAAGAAAAAAAAGGAAAACATGAAAATCATAGGTCACAAAACATACTGTAAAATGACTGAAACATTGAAAATACATTTAATTTACATTCACTACACAAGAAAGTTGGTCAATATAGTTAAACACACAGCTTAAATGTTGATTCTTCTACGGTTGTCCGATCTCCATCGCTGGATCGGCAAGCCGAAATCCCACGCACACGGAGGTTGTCATCAGGAAGTACACGGCTGATTGCCGTACCGACTGTTTCTGTCATTTCTGCCCTCAGAAATACTTTACCGGAGCCTTTTACCGATGAAAAACCCCAAAAGGTTACTTCAAAAAAAAAACCGAACAGGCCATTTTGAGAGTTTCCGGTATGACAGTTGACAGGTTCACGCGATATCACTCGAAATTATTCAATAAAATTGAGGAACTACCGCAAACCAGTCCACTTTCAATTCACATTCGTCCCAAATTATTTCGTTTTTTTTTCGTTTCGCACCAAAATCGATACGGTCGGGAAAATAATTTTGAAAAAAAAAGTGAAATTGCATTATTTTTTTTTCTTCTACTTTTCGGAAAATTAGACCCGCCGGTTTTGTAAACCAATTTATATAAAAGGAGTGGCCTAAAAAGTAATGCTTAACTTATTTAGTTCAGTATATATAACATAATCTCCAATACTGTCAGTATTTGTTGTATATGGTGGTAGGTTTATATGAAGTTGAGACCAGTCAGTCAGAAGCAGACATTGACCAGTTGTGAACTCAAGTTGTTATTTATATAATAGTGAGCTTATAACAGGTCAAACACATGTCAGTAATATCATTATGTCCTTGAATTTTGAAGTTGTTTGCTGCTGCTTACTGTGCATGAAGATGTCCTCCTGTTGTTTACAACTAAAATTCGTAATCATATGTCCTTAAATTAGGAATTGGATTTCGGAAATTAAATTTTAGGATTTATAAATTAATCATTTGAAGTCATATCCAGGATGTGAGTTTAGGAGGGCATAAACTCTTGAGCAGCAGGGTCAGAAACATGCTCCCACAAAAACTTAGCGTATAATATATATTTCTTTACACTATTACGTGATTCTTACGAATGATGGGAGGTGTACAGTAGTGGTTTACCCAGGAAAGTGGGTGGTCTGCCTCCACCACAAGTCATATATAACCTTACATGTGTTGAAAATGACGTAAAACACCATACAAACAAATTGACACTATTTCTGTATCTAGTTGACATGCATACATTATGCTTAATCATTATATATGATGAATATTATATAATTGTATGGGTGACCATACAATCATGCCTACAATCCTGTAAAAAAACAGGAACACATTATGTTAAAGGGACACATGGCAATCTTGATTTGTTTAAAACTCGCGGGGTCCCGTTAGTTTTTCTACATAACTTGCATATTTGTAATCATTAATATTAATTATTAGAATGGTTCAAAGCAAATTGTCTTTACATATTACTAATTATTGATTATATTGCACCAATAATATATTTACAAATTTGGAAGAATAATAAGAAAATTAAAATCTCAATTTTTAGCTCTACTGGCCGAAGGCCAGCAGAGCTTATGGGATGCCGAGTTGTCCGTCGTCCGTCCGTCGTCTGTCGTCCGGCGTCCGGCGTCCGGCGTCGGCTTCGGCGTTAACTTTTGTCTCGTTAAGACGATAGGGCCTTCATTTTTCATCCGACCTTTACCATACTTTAACATGTTGTTAATATCAATGAAAGCTCGGATGAGTTCGAAAACCAGCCAGATCGGACAAGTAACAGCGGAGTTATGGCCCTTGATTTAGTTAAAAATGCTATACTGCTGTATTTTGCCTCGTTAAGACTATAGGGTCTTCATTTTTCATCCTATCTTTATCAAGCTTTACCACATTGTTAATATCAATGAAAGCACGGACAAGTTCGATAACCAGCCAGATCGGACCAGTAACAGCGGAGTTATGGTCCTTGATTTAGTTAAAAATGCTATATTGCTATATTTTGCCTCGTTAAGACGATAGGGCCTTTATTTTTCATCCTATCATTACTAAACTTTACCACATTGTTAATATCAATGAAAGCTCGGACAAGTTCGAAAACCAGCCATATAGGACCAGTAACGGCGGAGTTATGGCCCTTGATTAGTTAAAAATGCTATATTTTGCCTCGTTAAGACGATAGGGGCTTCATTGTTCATCCGATCTTTACCAAACTTTATCAGATTGTTAATATCAATGAAAGCTCGGACAAGTTCGAAAACCAGCAATATCGGATTAGTAAAAGTGGAGTTATGGCCCTTGATTTAGTTAAAAATGCCATATTTTGCCTCGTTAAGACGATAGGGGCTTCATTGTTCATCCGATCTTTACTAAACTTTATCAGGTTGTTAATGTCGTTAAAAGCTCAAACAAGTTCGAAAACCAGCCATATTGGACCAGTCACAGCGGAGTTATGGCCCTTGATTTAGTTCAAAATGCTATATTTTGCCTCGTTAAGACGATAGGGGCATTATTGTTCATCTGATCTTTACCAAACTTTATAAGATTGTTAATATCAATGAAAGCTTCGACAAGTTCGAAAACCAGCAATATCGGATTAGTAAAAGTGGAGTTATGGCCCTTGATTTAGTTAAAAATGCCATATTTTGCCTCGTTAAGACGATAGGGGCTTCATTGTTCATCCGATCTTTACTAAACTTTATCAGGTTGTTAATGTCGTTAAAAGCTCGAACAAGTTCGAAAACCATTCATATCGGACCAGTAACAGCAGAGTTATGGCCCTTGATTTAGTTCAAAATGATATATTTTGCCTCGTTAAGATTTTACATCCGATCTTTACCAAACTTTATCAGATTGTTAATGTCTATGAAAGCTTGATCAAGTTCGAAAATCAACCAGATCGAACTAGTAACAGTGGAGTTATGGCCCTTGATTTTGTTAAAAATGCTATAATTTGCATCGTCATACGATAGGCCCTTCATTTTGCATCTGATCTTTGCCAAACTTTAACTGATTTTATGACTTTCTTTTTTATATATTTTTTTTATTTTTTTATTTTTATTTTTTTTTAAATATTGTTGTTTTAAATTTTTTTTTTTTTTTTTAATATTTCTTTTATTAATTATTTTTTTGAATAATTTTTTTTTAAATTTTTTTATTTTTATTTTTTTTTTAATATTTTTTGAATATTTTTTTTAAATTTCTTTTTTTTTTTAAATTATTATTTTTTTAATTTTTTTTTTTTTTTAAATTATTATTATTATTATTATTATTATTTTTTTAACTCTATGTTGGACCAGTCGGACCAGTAACAGAGGAGTTATGGCTCTTGATTTAGTTAAAAATGCTATATTTTGCCTCGTAAATATGATAGGGCCTTCATTTTCATCTGATCTTTACCAAACTTTACCAGATTCTTTAGTTATGGCCCTTGCTTTAGTTAAAAAGCAGTTTTTTAATGGCAGTCACTCGCTTCATTGATGTTATAAGAGCCGTGTTAGCCAGTAGAGCGTCCACAGGCCCTCTTGGGCCTCTTGTTTATTTAATTCTATGCAAGCAGTTTTAAAGTCTAAATGATACAGGATTAATAAATCGAGATGCTAATTTTAATGAATGATAAGAAGTTCAAGATTGCGATGTGTCCTTTTAAAATATGCTTGGGAGATTTTAGGGGACTAGGGATGCGCATTGGGTCCACCCCTCTGGATCCACCCTTGATGATTAACATTTCTAATACAAGTTATATACGTAGATTATTCAGATCCCCCATCCATAGAGCGTCCACAGGCCCTCTTGGGCCTCTTGTTTATTTAATTCTATGCAAGCAGTTTTAAAGTCTAAATGATACAGGATTAATAAATCGAGATGCTAATTTTAATGAATGATAAGAAGTTCAAGATTGCGATGTGTCCTTTTAAAATATGCTTGGGAGATTTTAGGGGACTAGGGATGCGCATTGGGTCCACCCCTCTGGATCCACCCTTGATGATTAACATTTCTAATACAAGTTATATACGTAGATTATTCAGATCCCCCATCCATCCCTTTGGAAAACAAACAAACAGAAAACAAGCAAAACACCACAACAAAAACAGAAAACAGCAGCATCTGTGACCACATGCCTGCATCTGTGACCACATGCCTGATGCGCATCTGTCAGAGCATCTATCAGCAAAATGTTATCTGTTGAATTCTAGAGATTAAGTCTCTATTTTTGACTCTTAATTTCATTTGGCTTAATTAAATTTTAGCAAACTGCTATTAAGTGCATTGAAGTTCATTGAATGCATGATCAGTCAAGGCACACCTGGGCCCAGTTTTATGAAACAACTTACGACAGTTTTGATCGTTAATTTCTTAATTTCCTTGCTTTTATTTACAGTTCACAAATGCACACGATTTCATTTCGTTTTCTTATACAATTGATATTTCTGCACATAATGCACACATAATAGTCTAGATTGAACGCTTAGGTGCAAAAATGTGAACAGTTTTAAAATTTGAGACTTATCGTAAGATGTTTAATAAAACGGGGCCCAGAACCTTTAAAGGGACCAGATAAGCTTTTATCACAATGCGTATTAATTGTACGCATGAAAAATATTGTGTTGCAAATTTACATTTACTAATGCATATTCTTAAAACAAGTTTCGAAAATACAATTAATGTAAAATGTCTACTATTTGTCGTTACCATAAAACAACGTATTTCCTTTTCGGCTTATATATATATATATTCATTATAGCTGTCTGTTCTTTTAGCTCTGCTGGCCAACTTATGGGATCGCTTATCGTCCGTAGCAATTTTATAAAATTAACATCTCCTCTGAAACCGCTTGAAGGATTTTGATGAAACTTCATCACAATGTTACTTAGGAGGCCTCCTCTCAGATTTATGTTTTTCATGGCCGCCAGCCATCCAAGATGGCCACCATGGCTAAAACTAGGTCAAATTTAAGGCATTTTCAAACAACATCTCCGAAACTACTTATTCCATTATTGTGAAATACCATAATCATGTTCCTTGGGTTGGTCTCTATCAAGTTTTTTTTTTTCGTTATCGTCAAATAATCAAAATAAAGGTCACAGCGACTCAAAGTTTACATAGAGTTATATAGGAAAAGGCTGAAAAGGACATCTTCTTTGAAACCGCTTGAAGGATTTTGATGAAACTTCATTACAATGATCTTTAGGATAGACACCCTCAGATTTAGGTTTTTCGTGGCCGCCAGTCATCCAAGATGGCCACCATGGCTAAAATAAGGTCAGATTTAAGGAAATTTCAAACGACATCTCCGACGAAACCATTTATTCCATTCTTGTGAAATATCATAAACATGTTCCTTGGGTTGGCCTCTCAAGTTTGTATTTTTCGTTATCGTCGAATAATCAAAGTTTACATAGAGTTATATAGGAAAACGTTAAAAATGACATCTTCTCTGAAACCGCTTGAAGGATTTTGATGAAACTTATATCACAATGATCTTTGGGATAGTCTCAGATTTGTATTTTTTGCAGCTGACAGTCATCCAAGATGGCAGCCATGGCTAAAACTAGGTCAAATTTAAAGAAATTTCAAACTACATCTCCTCCAAAACCAATTATTCCATTCTTGTGAAATATCATATACATGTTACTTGGGTTTTGTGTTTTTCGTTATCGTCGAATAATCAAAATGGCCACCACGGCGACCCAAAGTTTACATTGAGTTATATAGGAAAAGGTTAAAAATGACATCTTCTCTGAAACCTCTTGAAGGATTTTGATGAAACTTAATCACCATGATATTTGGGATAGTCCCTCCCAGATTTCTGTTTTTCGCGGCCGCCAGTCAAGATGGTCGCCATGTCTAAAATAAGGTCAAACTTAAGGAAATTTCGAATAACTTCTCCGAAACCACTTATTTCATTCTTGTGAAAAAAATTAACATGTTCCTTTGGTTAGCCTCTATCAAGTTTGTGTTTTTCGTTGAATAATCAAAATGGCCGATCAAAAGTTTACATTAGAGTTATATAGGAAAAGGCTAAAAATAACATCTTCTCTGAAACCGCTTGAAGGATTTTGATGAAACTTCATTACAATGATATTTAGGATAGTCCCCTATGAATTGTGTTTTTCTTGGCTGCCAGTCATCCAAGATGGTCGCCATGGGTAAAATTAGGTCAACTTTAAGGAAATTTCAAACAGCATCTCATCCGAAACCACTTATTCCATTCTTGTGAAATATCATAAACATGTTCCTTGGGTTAGCCTCTATCAAGTTTGTGTTTTTCATTATCGTCGAATAATCAAAATGGCCACCTAAGCGACCCAAAGTTTACACAGAGTAAAATAGGAAAATGTTAAAAATGACATCTTCTCTGAAACCGCTTGAAGGATTTTGATGAAACTTAATCTCAATGGTCTTTGGATTTGTTCCCCTCAGATTTGTCTTTTTGGGGCCTCCAATCATCCATGATGGCCACCATGGCTAAACTTAGATCAAATTTAAGAACATTTATCAAACAACATATTACTACTTATTCCATTCTAGTTAAATATCATATACATGTTCCTGTTGTTGGCCTCTCACAGTCAAGTTTGTGTTTTTCGTTGTCGTCAAATATTCAAAATGGCCGCCACGATAACCCAAAGTTTACATAGAGTTATATATAGGAAACATGTTTCTTGGGTTGGCCTCTATCATGTTTATGTTTTTGAATCGCATCATACCATTAGAGCGTCTACAGGCCCACTTGGGCCTCTTGTTTTAAATGGCATTAATTTGTGTCAAACAGCCGACTTCTTTTTTTTCTTGCAAGCATGGACTAGTAATTGCTGGCTCTACTTGATTGTCATTCAAGAAGTATTGAGTATGACACAGTGCACTCGATTTTTCTATTGAAGTGTGTATGCGGGTATTTGGTTCTCAATACTTGATGGCGATTTTTTAATGCATTTTTGTATGCATTTATTTTATTATTAATGCTTTTTTGATGAAAAAATATGCGTAATTACACAGATACACGTCTTATCTTGAGCACTGGACACACGGAAATCTTGAAGTATTTATCAACACGTTAAATCGGAGATATATAGCATCTCTATTTATTAATGCATCCAAATTATTTTGACTTAAACTCTGCTTGAATGTAATTAAATATCCGGGTTATAAAATGTGAAGTTTTAATTGGTTTAAATAAATGATTGACAGGTTACCAAGTGTGCAGAAAGGGAAAAAATACAGCCGACCCCCACCCATTCTTTATGATGTTCATTTTGTCATTGTCATGTTCATTAAAGGTCTTCAACATCATCCCTGTATTGTTTGTCATGTTCATTAAGGGTCTTCAACATCATTCCTGTATTGTTTGTCATGTTCATTAAAGGTCTTCATCATCATCCCTGTATTGTTTGTCATGTTCATTAAAGGTCTTCAACATCATCCCTGTATTGTTTGTCATGTTCATTAAAGGTCTTCAACATCATTCCTGTATTGTTTGTCATGTTCATTAAAGGTCTTCAACATCATCCCTGTATTGTTTGTCATGTTCATTAAAGGTCTTCATCATCATCCCTGTATTGTTTGTCATGTTCATTAAAGGTCTTCATCATCATCCCTGTATTGTTTGTCATGTTCATTAAAGGTCTTCAACATCATCCCTGTATTGTTTGTCATGTTCATTAAAGGTCTTCATCATCATCCCTGTATTGTTTGTCATGTTCATTAAAGGTCTTCAACATCATCCCTGTATTGTTTGTCATGTTCATTAAAGGTCTTCAACATCATTCCTGTATTGTTTGTCATGTTCATTAAGGGTCTTCAACATCATTCCTGTATTGTTTGTCATGTTCATTAAAGGTCTTCATCATCATCCCTGTATTGTTTGTCATGTTCATTAAAGGTCTTCAACATCATCCCTGTATTGTTTGTCATGTTCATTAAAGGTCTTCAACATCATCCCTGTATTGTTTGTCATGTTCATTAAGGGTCTTCAACATCATCCCTGTATTGTTTGTCATGTTCATTAAAGGTCTTCAACATCATCCCTGTATTGTTTGTCATGTTCATTAAAGGTCTTCAACATCATCCCTGTATTGTTTGTCATGTTCATTAAGGGTCTTCAACATCATCCCTGTATTGTTTGTCATGTTCATTAAAGGTCTTCATCATCATCCCTGTATTGTTTGTCATGTTCATTAAAGGTCTTCATCATCATCCCTGTATTGTTTGTCATGTTCATTAAAGGTCTTCATCATCATCCCTGTATTGTTTGTCATGTTCATTAAAGGTCTTCAACATCATCCCTGTATTGTTTGTCATGTTCATTAAAGGTCTTCATCATCATCCCTGTATTGTTTGTCATGTTCATTAAAGGTCTTCAACATCATCCCTGTATTGTTTGTCATGTTCATTAAAGGTCTTCAACATCATCCCTGTATTGTTTGTCATGTTCATTAAAGGTCTTCATCATCATCCCTGTATTGTTTGTCATGTTCATTAAAGGTCTTCAACATCATCCCTGTATTGTTTGTCATGTTCATTAAAGGTCTTCAACATCATCCCTGTATTGTTTGTCATGTTCATTAAAGGTCTTCAACATCATCCCTGTATTGTTTGTCATGTTCATTAAAGGTCTTCAACATCATCCCTGTATTGTTTGTCATGTTCATTAAAGGTCTTCAACATCATCCCTGTATTGTTTGTCATGTTCATTAAAGGTCTTCAACATCATCCCTGTATTGTTTGTCATGTTCATTAAAGGTCTTCAACATCATTCCTGTATTGTTTGTCATGTTCATTAAAGGTCTTCAACATCATCCCTGTATTGTTTGTCATGTTCATTAAAGGTCTTCAACATCATCCCTGTATTGTTTGTCATGTTCATTAAAGGTCTTCAACATCATTCCTGTATTGTTTGTCATGTTCATTAAAGGTCTTCATCATCATCCCTGTATTGTTTGTCATGTTCATTAAAGGTCTTCAACATCATCCCTGTATTGTTTGTCATGTTCATTAAAGGTCTTCAACATCATTCCTGTATTGTTTGTCATGTTCATTAAAGGTCTTCATCATCATCCCTGTATTGTTTGTCATGTTCATTAAAGGTCTTCAACATCATTCCTGTATTGTTTGTCATGTTCATTAAAGGTCTTCATCATCATCCCTGTATTGTTTGTCATGTTCATTAAAGGTCTTCAACATCATCCCTGTATTGTTTGTCATGTTCATTAAAGGTCTTCATCATCATCCCTGTATTGTTTGTCATGTTCATTAAAGGTCTTCAACATCATCCCTGTATTGTTTGTCATGTTCATTAAAGGTCTTCAACATCATTCCTGTATTGTTTGTCATGTTCATTAAAGGTCTTCAACATCATCCCTGTATTGTTTGTCATGTTCATTAAAGGTCTTCATCATCATTCCTGTATTGTTTGTCATGTTCATTAAAGGTCTTCATCATCATCCCTGTATTGTTTGTCATGTTCATTAAGGGTCTTCAACATCATCCCTGTATTGTTTGTCATGTTCATTAAAGGTCTTCATCATCATCCCTGTATTGTTTGTCATGTTCATTAAAGGTCTTCAACATCATTCCTGTATTGTTTGTCATGTTCATTAAAGGTCTTCAACATCATCCCTGTATTGTTTGTCATGTTCATTAAGGGTCTTCAACATCATTCCTGTATTGTTTGTCATGTTCATTAAGGGTCTTCAACATCATTCCTGTATTGTTTGTCATGTTCATTAAAGGTCTTCAACATCATCCCTGTATTGTTTGTCATGTTCATTAAGGGTCTTCAACATCATTCCTGTATTGTTTGTCATGTTCATTAAAGGTCTTCATCATCATCCCTGTATTGTTTGTCATGTTCATTAAAGGTCTTCAACATCATTCCTGTATTGTTTGTCATGTTCATTAAAGGTCTTCAACATCATTCCTGTATTGTTTGTCATGTTCATTAAAGGTCTTCAACATCATTCCTGTATTGTTTGTCATGTTCATTAAAGGTCTTCAACATCATCCCTGTATTGTTTGTCATGTTCATTAAAGGTCTTCAACATCATTCCTGTATTGTTTGTCATGTTCATTAAAGGTCTTCATCATCATCCCTGTATTGTTTGTCATGTTTATTAAAGGTCTTCATCATCATCCCTGTATTGTTTGTCATGTTCATTAAAGGTCTTCATCATCATCCCTGTATTGTTTGTCATGTTCATTAAAGGTCTTCATCATCATCCCTGTATTGTTTGTCATGTTCATTAAGGGTCTTCAACATCATTCCTGTATTGTTTGTCATGTTCATTAAAGGTCTTCAACATCATCCCTGTATTGTTTGTCATGTTCATTAAAGGTCTTCAACATCATTCCTGTATTGTTTGTCATGTTCATTAAAGGTCTTCAACATCATCCCTGTATTGTTTGTCATGTTCATTAAAGGTCTTCAACATCATTCCTGTATTGTTTGTCATGTTCATTAAAGGTCTTCATCATCATCCCTGTATTGTTTGTCATGTTCATTAAAGGTCTTCAACATCATTCCTGTATTGTTTGTCATGTTCATTAAAGGTCTTCAACATCATTCCTGTATTGTTTGTCATGTTCATTAAAGGTCTTCAACATCATTCCTGTATTGTTTGTCATGTTCATTAAAGGTCTTCAACATCATTCCTGTATTGTTTGTCATGTTCATTAAAGGTCTTCAACATCATTCCTGTATTGTTTGTCATGTTCATTAAAGGTCTTCAACATCATTCCTGTATTGTTTGTCATGTTCATTAAAGGTCTTCATCATCATCCCTGTATTGTTTGTCATGTTCATTAAGGGTCTTCAACATCATTCCTGTATTGTTTGTCATGTTCGTTAAAGGTCTTCAACATCATCCCTGTATTGTTTGTCATGTTCATTAAAGGTCTTCAACATCATTCCTGTATTGTTTGTCATGTTCATTAAAGGTCTTCAACATCATCCCTGTATTGTTTGTCATGTTCATTAAAGGTCTTCAACATCATTCCTGTATTGTTTGTCACGTTCATTAAAGGTCTTCAACATCATTCCTGTATTGTTTGTCACGTTCATTAAAGGTCTTCAACATCATTCCTGTATTGTTTGTCATGTTCATTAAAGGTCTTCAACATCATTCCTGTATTGTTTGTCATGTTCATTAAAGGTCTTCATCATCATCCCTGTATTGTTTGTCATGTTCATTAAGGGTCTTCAACATCATTCCTGTATTGTTTGTCATGTTCGTTAAAGGTCTTCAACATCATCCCTGTATTGTTTGTCATGTTCATTAAAGGTCTTCAACATCATTCCTGTATTGTTTGTCATGTTCATTAAAGGTCTTCAACATCATCCCTGTATTGTTTGTCATGTTCATTAAGGGTCTTCAACATCATCCCTGTATTGTTTGTCATGTTCATTAAAGGTCTTCATCATCATCCCTGTATTGTTTGTCATGTTCATTAAAGGTCTTCAACATCATCCCTGTATTGTTTGTCATGTTCATTAAAGGTCTTCATCATCATCCCTGTATTGTTTGTCATGTTCATTAAGGGTCTTCAACATCATTCCTGTATTGTTTGTCATGTTCATTAAAGGTCTTCAACATCATTCCTGTATTGTTTGTCATGTTCATTAAAGGTCTTCAACATCATCCCTGTATTGTTTGTCATGTTCATTAAAGGTCTTCAACATCATTCCTGTATTGTTTGTCATGTTCATTAAAGGTCTTCATCATCATCCCTGTATTGTTTGTCATGTTCATTAAAGGTCTTCAACATCATTCCTGTATTGTTTGTCATGTTCATTAAAGGTCTTCATCATCATCCCTGTATTGTTTGTCATGTTCATTAAAGGTCTTCAACATCATCCCTGTATTGTTTGTCATGTTCATTAAAGGTCTTCAACATCATCCCTGTATTGTTTGTCATGTTCATTAAAGGTCTTCATCATCATCCCTGTATTGTTTGTCATGTTCATTAAGGGTCTTCAACATCATTCCTGTATTGTTTGTCATGTTCATTAAAGGTCTTCAACATCATCCCTGTATTGTTTGTCATGTTCATTAAAGGTCTTCATCATCATCCCTGTATTGTTTGTCATGTTCATTAAGGGTCTTCAACATCATTCCTGTATTGTTTGTCATGTTCATTAAAGGTCTTCATCATCATCCCTGTATTGTTTGTCATGTTCATTAAAGGTCTTCAACATCATCCCTGTATTGTTTGTCATGTTCATTAAAGGTCTTCATCATCATCCCTGTATTGTTTGTCATGTTCATTAAAGGTCTTCAACATCATCCCTGTATTGTTTGTCATGTTCATTAAAGGTCTTCATCATCATCCCTGTATTGTTTGTCATGTTCATTAAAGGTCTTCATCATCATCCCTGTATTGTTTGTCATGTTCATTAAAGGTCTTCATCATCATCCCTGTATTGTTTGTCATGTTCATTAAAGGTCTTCATCATCATCCCTGTATTGTTTGTCATGTTCATTAAGGGTCTTCAACATCATTCCTGTATTGTTTGTCATGTTCATTAAAGGTCTTCATCATCATCCCTGTATTGTTTGTCATGTTCATTAAAGGTCTTCAACATCATCCCTGTATTGTTTGTCATGTTCATTAAAGGTCTTCATCATCATCCCTGTATTGTTTGTCATGTTCATTAAAGGTCTTCATCATCATCCCTGTATTGTTTGTCATGTTCATTAAAGGTCTTCATCATCATCCCTGTATTGTTTGTCATGTTCATTAAAGGTCTTCATCATCATCCCTGTATTGTTTGTCATGTTCATTAAAGGTCTTCAACATCATTCCTGTATTGTTTGTCATGTTCATTAAAGGTCTTCAACATCATTCCTGTATTGTTTCAGGTGCTACTTGAATGGTGTCAGAAATGATCTTGACTCCAAAGAAAAATGGAGTGTCTATAACAGAATTTGCATCAACTCTGCAGTTCTGCAGGTGAGAAATGTTCTAGGCCCATTCTGCATATTTTTATTGAGGGTGGGTCTGGAATGTTCATTCCTGTTGGCGCCATATAACCTTTTTGTGTTGGTTCAGGTTGAACCCCTATTCAAATAAATCATTGGTGCAAGATAATAAACAATTAGTAATATGCGGAAAAAATATACTTTGAACTATTCAAAAAATTATTAATAATGATTTGCAAATATTATATAACCTTTTAAAAAAGATCAAGATTTTCGAGGGTCCCTTTAATTTGAAGTTGATTGGCATTTCTTTTTATGAGGATGTATAATAATTCAAGCAGTAGCAAAAACTGTTTGTATTATGGTAAGATTTAAAATGACCTATATTGAACTTGTTCACAGTATCTAATACACAGCTTTACAGTTTGTTACCATGCCAAGTCCAAATGCCTGGTCAGTGAACTTTGGATAATTCGTTCTTAGTGGACAGTAGAGTAGAAAATATTTACAAATATTTCACTTAGGTCTTGGTTATTTCTATGATGACTAGATTGTTGCAGATTTTGTGGACTAAATTCTGGATTTCTTTTATCTTCCTTAAATATTAATTATGATTTTAGAAAAAGTGCTAGGTATGTACATGTTTCTCTGTACTTTTAACCTTTCTTGTGTTGGTATGGCATAAAACTCCAATTCAGTTCTTATTTTTTATGCTCCTGGTGTCGAATTAAATTGAATTGAATGTTGTTTAACGGCTCATTAACACAGTATAGGTTATTTAGAGAGAGGGGAAGGATACATTGGAATCCGGGAACCGTGCCCTACTCTTATCGAATAGATTCCTATGGAGTCGAAGACTGTCTGTTCATTCATCCGTTCATCATGTTGGCATTGTCCTCGTTGATATAAGAACATGTTGGGCGAAACAAGTGTTCCATGGAACGGACCCTTCTTGTTTAATGGTGGAGTGGGTGGGGGTCATGTGGAGTCTGGATAGCACTGTGGACATCTGGAGGATCCAGGTTTAAGCCTCACTGGCACCAGTGCATTATGTCGGTGTGTCCTTGTGCAAGACACTTTTCCTTAGCATTGTCCGTTGGATGGGGACGTAAACTGGGCAGTGCCATATGTATCGGAGTCTGTCCTCCGTGAAATCTATTAATTAGTAAAAGAGGGTAACACTCTTGCCCCTCCCTCTGATTCGATTCCAAATTACCTATAGTGTGTTGATGAGCCATTAAGCAAAATTTAGTTTTTAAATTGGGCTGGTCATACAATTGTGTTTGGAGTCAAAGGTCAAAAGTCAAGGTCACAGTAATATAAAAATAACTTAAATAAAATTAATGTCGAAGTTGTTGTCTTTAAAGATGTACTTGATTAATCTTCATGACACTATTTACCTATATTTGTCACAGTGACCTTATATGAAAATATGCATTATGCACAGTAACTTCAAAACCATAACACCTACCCATGAAACTTTGTAGGTATATTGTCCTTGGTGAGAAAAGAAATCCTATTATGTTTGGGGTCAGTAGGTCAAAGTTCAAGGTCGCCATGACCTTATATGGAAATATGAATTCCGCATAATAACTTCAAAAACCGTAACACCTACACTCATGAAACTTCATAGGTATATATTGCCCTAGGGAAAAAGAGGAACCCTATTCAGTGTGGTCAACGGTCAAAGTCGCTGTGACCTTATATGGAAATAGGCATTCCGCGTGATATTTTACTTCGAAACTATAACACCCACACTCATGAAATTTCATAGGTACATTGCCCTTGGTGAGAGGAGGAATCCTATTGCTTTTTTGAGTCCGTTAGTTAAAGGTCAAAGTCGCCATCACCTTGTATGTAAATCTGCATTCTGCGTGGTAACATGAAATCCACAACACCCCCTACTGATGAAACTTCATAGGTACATTGACTTTGGTGAGAGACAGAACCTTATTGTCTTTGGGGTCAGTAGGCCAACGGTCAAGATCACCATGACCGTATATGGATTTACACACACCGCTAAATGACTTTGAAATCATAGCACTCTAATTTAAACTCAGTACAAGGTTGGTACTCTCCTTATGCATTATTATCAAACAAAACTGGAACAGTCAAGTTGCATACGTGATAGCTTTTGTTGTTTCTGTTGTACCTGTCACCAGTTCCAAGCAACACGAGCATTGATTGAACAGTTTCCAGCAACATGCATCCAGTTACCACCCAGCAACATGTTTATACCATCACCAGTTCCAAGCAACATAATTATCACCAATTTTCAATAACGTGTATTCAATATGCATATTCCATCACCAATTTTCAATAACGTGTATTCAGTATGCATATTCCATCACAAATTTTCAACAACATGTGTATTCCATCACCAGTTCACAGCTGCTGGTTCGAATCCCACTGGGAGCTCATCTTGTAAGTGAGAAAGTGTAGATTCATACGGATGGCGGGAGGTATACAGCATTGGTTCTACCCAGAAAAAATGGGGTGGCCTGCCTCTACCGCAAAAGAACCGACTGTCATATATGGCCTAAAATGTGCTAAAAATGATGTAAAACACCATTAAAACAAACATCTTAGTTCCTATCAACATGTGTATTCCATCACCAGTTCCCACCAACATGTGCATTCCATCACCAGTTTCCAGCAGTATGTATATTTCATTACCAGTTCCCACCAACATGTGTATTCCATCACCAGTAGTATGTATATTTCATTACCAGTTCCCACCAACATGTGTATTCCATCACCAGTTCCAAGCAACGTGTATTCCATCACCAGTTCCCAGCAACATGTATATATCATTACCTGTTCCCAGTAACTTGTATTCCACCAGTTCCCAGCAACATGTGTATTTCTTTGCGAGTTCCCAGCAACATCTGTATTTCATCACCAGTTCCCAGCAGCATGTGTATTTCATCACCAGTTTCCAGCAACATGTGTATTCCATCACAATTTCCAGCAGCATGTGTATTCCATCACCTGTTCCCAGAAACATATGTATTCCATCTCCAGTTCCCAGCAAAATGTGTATTCCATCCTCAGATCCCAGCAACATGTGTATTTCACCACCAGTTCCCAGCAATGTGTATTCCATCACCAATTCTGAGTAGCATGTGTAATATAATACCAGTTCCCATTAACATGTGTATTTCATCACCAGTTCTCAGCAGTATGTCTATTCCATCACCAATTCCCAGAAACATGTATATTTCTTCACCAGTTCCCAGCAATATGTGTATTCCATCACCAGTTCCCACACACTTGTGTATTTCATCACCAGTTCCCAGCAACATGTGTATTTCATTTCCAGTTCCCAGCAATTTGTGTATTTCATCACCAGTTCCCAGCAACATGTGTATTTCATTTCCAGTTCCCAGCAACATGTGTATTTCATCACCAGTTCTCAGCAATATGTCTATTCCATCACCAGTTCCCAGAAACATGTATATTTTTTCACCAGTTCCCAGCAATATGTGTATTCCATCACCAGTTCCCAGCAACTTGTGTATTTCATCACCAGTTACCAGCAACATGTGTATTCCATCACCAGTTCCCAGCAACATGTGTGTTCCATCACCAGTTCCCAGCAATATGTGTATTTAATCACCAGTTCCCAGCAGCATGTATATTCCATCACCAGTTTCCAGCAACAAGTGTATATCCCAGAAAGATGTTTATAAAATGTGTTTTAGTATGAAAACAAGAAATGTCACAGTAAAGTGACAAATGCCCCCGAAGTGTCCTTGTTCCATTAAATGTGGTCTTGAAATTGAAGGTGTGATTTGAACAAAGTGAATTGAGGGAAATGAAAGTGAAATTTCCCTTAACTGACTGATAAAGGAGTTGAGTAGAGTGGAATAGTGTCAGGTTTAGTTTGAAAGGAACAAAAAGAAAGGGCGCGTTTAGGTAGAAAGGAAAACGAAGACTGAACTTCAATGTATGAAGCTGGATGTTGTGTGTGACACTTTTGATAATACATGGAATATCAGTACATGAAGTAAAGATTCAAACCTGTAGAGTATAGCTGTACATAGTTAACTGTTTGGTGATGTCATTGGAAACCCAAGCGTGGTCCCCGTAATAGGCCAATGTTGTTCTGGTTCTTTCTGATGTAAGGTGGGACAAGGCATGAACCGGTCACATGTGTTGGCGAGACAACATCTTCTGAACTTAGTGTTTGCCCTACTTTTTCCTCCAATCAGACGGTGAGGAATTTTAAAAAAAGGACGACCTTATTCATGTAAATTTCTAACGATAACCAATTTTAACCATTTAATCATTAAGTAATCGCTTACTAAATGGCACGCGCTTGTTTGGATACAAGGAGGCGGATTTAGTAGAAGCGCGCGTGGTTTCGTAGAAGCGCGGGGAAGAAGTAGGGCAAACACTAAGTCAGTTAGAGGCTAAGAAGTGAAATTTTAACAATTAAGAAAGCCCGGACATTCGCTGTGCTCCTTCCCTTAGGGTTTCTTAATTGTTAAAATTTCACTTCTTAGCCTCTAACTAATACTTAGTGTCTGGGTGATTGGTGGTAGACAGTTACCTGTAATGTTTTGGTTGAAATCTCCAGTGATTATCATAGGAGGTTGGCTTTCTTGTATGCGTAATCGTCCTATTGATTGTCCTATGCATTGACATGTAAAGTAAGTGTGAGAACATTATATAAAAAGAATTTTGGAAATTTGCCAACTTTTTCTTCTGTGGTTTCAGTTTTTGCTAGATTTGAGTTATTACTTGTAGCTTCAATGGTGCCATGTGTATATTCATGCAATCCACCACAATACGACAACAATATATAACTTACAAGGTAAGTGTTGTCAAGAATTCCACTGCAGCAAGTTATTTAAAAATCCATGAAGCGGGTTTGAAAATTCCACTGCGGCATTTAAATATCCATGAATTGAATTGAATTGAATGTTGTTTAACGGCTCATCAACACAGTATAGGTTATTTAGAGCCGCCCCAGAGAGAGGGGAAGGATACATAGGTATCCGGGAACCTGCCCTACTCTTCTTTTTGACCTCCAAATGTCCTGCACTGGACACATCGGCTTGTTAGGTTATAATGAAGCGGTTTTTAGGTCCATCCCAGACGCATAAATGAGGATGGACCAAAGGGTGGAAAAGACGGAAGGACAGACAGTTTCGATTACTATGGGGGCATAAAAAAATTAAAAAATAAATGTTACAGTAAAGGGACAAATGGGCCCAAAATTTCCTTGTTGCGAAAATTGTGACCTTCAGCTAAAAGAACATGTGTTTTGCACACAAGCATTTGCAGTACTTTAAGAGTTATGGTGCCAAAAGGGGAGATAATTTTTGTACAAAAGGATAGATAATTTAAAGTTGTGATACTGGAGTTATGGTTACTGTGCACCGCACTGCATCTCATTTCCCTGATCATTCACACCAACTTTCAATAAATTAGGGGCGTCCGTGGCCGAGTGGTTAACGTCTCTGACTTGAAATCACTTGCCCCTCACCACTGTAGGTTCGATCCCTCAGGGGCCTAGGAATCTTTATGTGAGGAAGCTATCCAGCTGGCTTGCGGAACGTCGGTGGTTCTACCCAGGTGCCCGTCCGTGCACGAAAATTGCCCGGAGGGGCACCTGGGGTCTTCCTCCACCAATGGAAGCTGGAAAGTCGCCATATGACCTTAGCTGTTGGTGCGACTATAAAATCCAATTCAGTCAGTCAATAAATTATCTGCATTACTTTAAGAGTTACGAAATTGAGTACCTGTTGTGACCTTGACCTTTGAGGTACGGACCTGGGTATTGCGTGCGACACATCATCTTGATATGGTGATCACTAGTGCCAAGTTATTTAAAAATCCCTGCAGGGGTTGTGACGTTACAGTCCGAACACAAAAATGCGCACCTGTTTTTGACCTATGAACAGCAAGTGTGACTTGACCTTTGAGGAACGGACCTAGGTATTGCGCGCAACACATCGTCCTGATATGGTGATCACTTGTGCCAAGTTATTTAAAAATCCCTGCATGGGTTGTGACGTTACAGTCTGGACACGAAACTGCGTACCTGTTTTTGACCTATGAACTGCAAGTGTGACCTTGACCTTTGAGGTACGGACCTGGGTTTTGCGCGCGACACATCGTCTTGTTATGGTGATCACTTGTGCCAATTTAATTAAAAATCCATGCAGGGGTTTTGAAGGTACAGTCCGGACATGAACTGCGGAATAACGGACGACCTATGAACTGCAAGTGTGACCTTGACCTTTGAGGTACGGACCTGGGTTTTGCGCGCGACACATCGTCTTGTTATGGTGATCACTTGTGCCAAGTTAATTACAAATCCATGCAGGGGTTTTGAAGGTACAGTCCGGACACGAACTGCGGTCTGACAGACGGACGGACTGACGGACAGACAGATGGTGCGATTACTATATGGCCCCGAAACCCTTTCGGGGGCATAACAAGCAAACATTATAATAGTCAGTATTGATACTTGAATCAACATTAAGAAATTAGGAAAAAAAGGAGATATGAGAAAAAGGAGATATGAGAGAAACATCATTATTTGTTGTTTTCTCTATACTAAATAATGCACAAATGCATTATTACTACAAAACAAAATAAATTCTCTTTTTATGAAAGGATGGTTGAAGTTATTGAATTAGAGCCGATCTCGGTGAACTACATTCACTGTGGAGGAGGGACTGGTATTGATTGTGCAGAATCTGGGTTAATATATTAATAGAGTGTATTATGCAATGTCTCTGACTGACATTATTATGTCTCTGACTGAAATTATCGGATGTCTTGGTATTCATGGGAATACATACAGGTAATCACTTAATTATCACTTGTATTTTAACCGCTCGTTTTGATGAAAGTTGGTATTAGAGTGACGAATGATATTTTTTGAATCTTAAATTTTTTGCCTTTTTTAATTTTCTGATTCAAGGGAGGTTGCACATTGGAAATTACAACATGTATATAATAGCAATATAGCAACATGCCAATAGTCTTGTCGTAATTTTCTTGCAATATATTGGAAACAGACAATAGAATTTATATGGCCATTCATGTATTTAAGGACCAAAACTATCATAAAAATAAATTATTGTCCAATTGTCTGAAAGTAGACTAGGGAAAAAGGTTGAGCAAGTTTTTTTTAGATGAAATAGTACTGTATACAAGATAAATTACTGACATTTTGGGACTTTACGGGCTTGACCCCTACGTTCATTTATTCGTTATGTCATTAAGATGTTCGACTGTTATTGATGTGTGTTTGATAAAACATTGTGTCTATGGCAGTAGTTTCTTGATTTTACAACCAAAAATGTATTATTTCCAGGGTGCAACAAAAACTTGCTAAACCTTTTTCCCTCAGTATGCCCTTCTCCTGTAAATTCGTGCCCCATAACAGATCAATCTGCGCATGCCCTTGTAGGTTGAATGTATTAAAAACATACTTTAATATATAATTAGATAAACATTTCAATAAATATAAACTATCATCAAATAACCTTCAAATGCCAAAGAGAAAGTGAAAAAGCTGGCTTAAAGTAGGTCATGTCAACTGATCTAAATCAGCCAGTCTCAAGCTTCCTATTGAATTCATGCTTTTTGATTGGCTTATCCAAAAAGAGGTCTCCAGTGGGAAATGTGTAAATCTGATCAGGCATTTGGCAGTAATATTTTATTAAAATGGAAGCAAGTGAGAAATAGACTTGACCTGTTTTATTTTCTTATATAAAAAATTAGCAAAAGTAGCACATGCTGGTAAGATTTTGTTGTATAAAAACGTTTAATTGCAGTATATTGAAAAAAGATGTTTTACCTGTTTTACCTCATTTCCGGTGGTTTTCGTGAGTTTTGTAGACAGGAAGAAAACATGGGCATGAATTGAATAGAATTTGAACACGCACAAAAGTACACAAATGATGTTATTATGTCAATTGTAAGAGCACAAATTCAATAGGGTGGCACGAATCAATAGGAAACGGGGATACCGGTATGTTCTTTTGCTATTTCGCACAACCAGGATTTTTTATCATGCCTATAAGCTAGATTCTTAAAATAACTGAATGTCAAAACAACATGCCTTTGTGGTTTCCTGGAGGAATTTCATTCCGAATATACCATTACTAACAGCCTGAGACAATAAATATTATATTATTAACAAAATCTCGAAGTTTCATTTAATTTTTAATAATGAGGACACAATGTTTGTAAAATTATTTAAATTTTGCTAAAATTGTGTTTTTAAACCTACCTATCAACCTAAATATTGCAATCAGTTGTGAAATATGAGGTAATGCTGTCAAAATAATGTTTATCTGGATGAGTATTTAAATCTAAAAATAGAATGTTCTGATTATCCGAAATATTGTCTAAAAATAGAACACTGTGCTGACAGTTAAATTATTACATACAGTGTTTTGGATTGGATCAAAGAAAAAATGTGTTGCCTTTAAATAATGTTTTTTAATGTTTCATCAGGTATGTAATAAATGGTTAAATTTTATATAGATTAAGAGGTTAAATAATTTAAACTTAATTAGTATATTTAATTGTTATTAAATTAGCTTACTTATATAGGGTCATACAGTATTGATTGCAAAATGAAACTTCTATTTTCTCATCATACATATAATAAACAAATGATTGCATTATCATATGAGAATCATATGATTTTTATATGATTCTTATATAAAAGGAGCCACATACTTTTAACTGTAGGATTCTGATATAAAATATATGATATTTTTATATAATTGGAGTTTCATATAATTATAGTATGAGAATAAAATTCAAAAAAGCTTCATTTTTAAAAAACACACATAAAGATTCTCATGAAAAAATAGATGTTTTAATTTGTATATGATTCTTACATGAAAGGTTTTATAATATGAATCATGCACTGCGCCTTTTATATAAGTATCATATAATAGGTAGCATATGAGAATCAATGGCAATTCCAACATGAATATGCAAATCCCTGATCAAAATCATCAAGTAGCATACATATACAGACTGGCATCCTTGCAAGAATATGCAAATCCCTGATCAAATTCATCAAACATCATACAGATACAGACTGGCATTCCTACATGAATATGCAAATCCCTGATCAAATTCATCATGCATCATACAGATACAGACTGGCATTCCTACATGAATATGCAAATCCCTGATCAAATTCATCAAGCATCATACAGATACAGACTGGCATTCATACATGAATATGCAAATCCCTGATCAAATTCATCAAGCATCATACAGATACAGACTGGCATTCCTACATGAATATGCAAATCCCCGATCAAATGCATCAAGCATCATACAGATACAGACTGGCATTCCTACATGAATATGCAAATCCCTGATCAAATTCATCAAGCATCATACAGATACAGACTGGCATTCCTACATGCAAATCCCTATCAAATTCATCATGCATCATACATATACAGACTGGCATCCCAACATGAATATGCAAATCCCTGATCAGAATCATCAGCAGTATCATATAATCACCAACCAGACACTGTATAATCTTCTAGTACTGCTGATACCTAATCCTGCCAATTATCGAATCCTATACATCAAAACTTGAATGAATGGATGAAATAAACCTTTTTCTTTTCATTTTTGATATGTGCAGAAGAATGGAAGCGTTGTAGCTTTCAGGAACACTTTGCAATCTTCATTTTTAGCTCACTTGATGGAAGCTTAAAGGTATAAACTATTAAAATTTGGATCAGTCTTCGTCTGTCATGCATCCGGTGTTATTTTTTGCTTTCAAAGGTTTTATCTCAGAAACCGTTGGGTCAGTTTTGACCAAACTTCACTTGGATGAATCTTGGTTTTGGCCCTACACCAAGATTGTTAAATTTAATAAATTTTAGCCTGCCCTTGACTGTTGAATTTGCTAAATTTTAGGCTGCCCAGAGGTTACACTTTAACAGAGAGCATATTATTTTGGAAATCTTCGCTGGACTTACCAGACTTATTTTATTTGATCCACTTGTGTTACAATTGTTTGGTTTAATAAAATCATTGGTACATTAGAATTATAGCATGATGTAAAAAATATTTTGTCGTACATGACTTTTTTTGCATGAACAGCAATTGGACAGTTGTACAATTTTAAACAATTGATATTTAAGCTATTTATACCTATTGCCAATTAATGTAACCTTTTGTATATCTACTTTTACCTTAACTGTCATTCAGTTGTTAGGATGAAGATTAATTATTATCAAACATAGATAAATAATAAACCATTGTTTTAATGCTCTAGTTACTAGGAAGAGATTTTCATAATACTGGAGCCCTGTGTGGTTCTCGGGGGCCCCGTTTGGTCACGGGGCAAAGAATAGGGCCACTGCAGATCCCTTTGGAGGGATAGGCAGAGGGGTAGAATCCCCCCAAATTCATGTTCATTTTATCATTTTTTGTTCATGTTCATTAAAGGTCTTCATCATGATCCCTGCATTGTTTCAGGTGCTATCTCGCTGGCATCAAAAGAGCAGTGGCAGAAAAACAATAACGTGGCTCCAGCGTAAATGAAGTTTCTACGATAGAATTTGCAGCAACTCTGCAGTGTAGGGTCAGAAGGTTCTAGGCCCATTTTTCATATTTTATCTCGATGTACATGGAAGATGAGCCTGGCATGTTCATGCCTTTTAGGCGCCATATAACCTTTTCATGTGTTGGTGCACCTTAAAACCCCAATTCAATTCAATTCAATTCATAATACTGGATGGGAAACCTGATCATTAAAATGAAATTGGAGTATTCCTATATATATAGCTGGAGCCTTGAAATTTATACTTGCACTTTCGTCATTTCTCATATGCAAATTTCCGTTTAGGTTGTGTCTCAAGTGCTATATAAAGTTCTAAATATTAATTGTTATATAAATAGATCCTGGCAGACCAACAAAATAAAGATAGTTTACCCCGCTTACCTGTACATTTGATACCAATGAATATTTACTGAAGACAAGTTATAAAAAAAAAAAGCAAGTTAAAAAATTGATTTTTAAATTTGAGTAGAATTAATTCGTATCGGCTTACAAAAAAATCAGGTCATTCTTTTTAGCTGTATATTTTTAAAATGCATACATGCACAAGTTAACGCTTACACACTATCTGTTGGTGAATTAATTGCTTTAATTACTGCATGTAATTATTTTAATATATGAATATACTGGTGGTTGTGGGGTGTGTGTAGGGGAGATTTAAATGTGCATAGCTTAACATGTATGCAGGGTAGTAGGTTTTAAGTATAGATTTCCTGCTTTATGACCTGTTATATGGAAGTGTCCTAGAATTTAGGCCAATCAGTTGCATGCTTGTTTTATAGAGTGAAATGAAATAATTGGGGTTTTAAAGGGACACATGGCAACCTGAGTTTTATATCAGGCTTTAAAATTAGTACAGCGATTTATTAATCCTGTATCATTTTGACTTTAAAACTGTTTGCATATAATTAAATAAAAAATTGTTTCTATCATTATTCTACACATTTTTAGCTCTACTGGCCAAAGGTAAGGAGGGCTTATGCGATCCCTTTTCGTCTGTCGTCCGTCCGTCCGTCTGTCTGTTAGCAATTCTATAAAATCGACATCTCTGAAACCGCTTGAAGGATTTTGATAAAACTTCATCACAATGTTACTTGGGAGGGTCCCTCTCAGATTTGTGTTTTCGCAGCCGCCAGTCATCCAAGATGGCCGCCATGGCTAAAACTAGGTCAAATTTAAGAAAAGGTTAAAAATGACATCTTCTCTGAAACTGCTTGAAGGATTTTGATGAAACTTAATCACAATGATATTTGGGATAGTCACTCTCATATTTGTGTTTTTCGACTGCCATCCAAGATGGCCGCCAAACGACATCTCCAAAACCACTTATTCCATTCTTGTGAAATATCATATACATGTTCCTTGGGTTGGCCTCTATTAAGTTTGTGTTTTTCGTTTTCGTTTAATAATCAAAATGGCCACAACGGCGACCCAATTTAGTTTACATAGAGTTATATAGGAAAAGGTTAAAAATGACATCTTCTCTGAAACCTCTTGAAGAATTTTGATGATACTTAATCACCATGATATTTGGGATAGTCCCTCTCAGATTTTTGTTTTTCGCGGCCGCCAGTCATCCAAGATGGCCGCCATGGCTAAAACTAGGCCAAATTTAAGGAAATTTCAAACGACATCTCCGAAACCACTTATTCCATTCTTGTGGAGTATCATATACATGTTCCTTGGGTTAGCCTCTATCAAGTTTGTGTTTTTCGTCATCGTCAAATAATCAAAATGGCCGCCACGGCAACCCAAAGTTTACATAAGAGTTATATAGGAAAAGGTTAAAAAATTACATCTTCTCTGAAACCGCCTGAAAGATTTTGATGATACTTAAGCACAATGATAATTGGGAAAGTCCCTCTCAGATTTATGTTTTTTGTGGCCGCCAGTCATCCAAGATGGCCGCCATAGATATAACTAGGTCAAATTTAAGTAAATTTCAAATGACATCTCCTCCTAAACCACTTTTTCCATTTTTGTCAAATATCATGGATACATGTACCTTGGGTTAGCCTCTATCAAGTTTGTGTTTTTCATTATCGTCGAATAATCAAAATGGCCACCTAAGCGACCCAAAGTTTACATAGAGTTATATATTAAAAGGTTAAATATTACATCTTCTCTGAAACAGCCTGAAAGATTTTGATGAAACTTAAGCACAATGATGTTTGGGATAGTCCCTCTCAGATTTGTGTTTTCACGGCCGACAGTACTCCAAGATGGCCACCATGGCCATAACTAGGTCAAATTTAAGTAAATTTTAAACGACGTCTCCTCCGAAACCACTGATTCCATTCTACTGAAATATCATATACATGTTCCTTGGGTTGGCCTCTATTAAGTTTATGGTTTTCGTAATTGTCGAATAATCAAAATGGCCACCACGGCGACCCAAAATTTACATAAGAGTTATATAGGAAAAGGTTAAAAATTACATCTTCTCTGAAGCCGCTTGAAGGATTTTGATGAAACTTAAGCACAGTGATATTTGAGATAGTCCCTCTCAGATTTGTGTTTTTCACGGCCGCCAGTCATCCAAGATGGCCGCCATGGCTAAAACTAGGTCAAATTTAAGGAAATTTCAAACGACATTTCCTAAACCACTTATTCCATTCTTGTCAAATATCATATACATGTTCCTTGGGTTAGCCTCTATCAAGTTTGTGTTTTTCATTATCGTCAAATAATCAAAATTATTCAAAATGGCCACCACGATAACCCAACGTTTACATAGAGTTATATCTAGGAAACGTGTTTCTTGGGTTGGCCTCTATCATGTTTATGTTATTGAATCACATCATACAAGTAGAGCGTCTACAGGCCCTCTTGGGCCTCTTGTTTAAATATATTATTGGTGCAATATTATCAAAAGTCAATAATATGCAAAAACAATTTGCTTTGAACTATTCTAACAATTAAATATTAATGATTGAACAAATTCAAGTTAAGAGAAAAACTAATGGGACGCCGTGAGTGTTTAAAAAATCAAGATTCCCGTGTGTCCCTTTTAATGCTTCATGGCATGTAGGGTCATATAAGGAGAAGAGATGAAGTCAGAAAAGCCCATCTGACCTGCCTTGGCTGGGACCCACTCTGGGCCGAGGTCTGCAGCTCTGAAGTGCTCTACAAGGTGCCTTACAGGAGCTCATTGGAGACAGGGCACGGAAATTCCACCCGTCCGCTCGTATTGACAAGTGAAAATTGAATCCGGACGAGTGAAACCCATGAATCGGTCGTCCGAGAGAACGAGTAAAATTTCAGTAGAAAATGGTTCTTACATAGTTTATTAAGCGATTAAATGCAGTAATAGTCGCAACTCTGTTTATGAAATTTAAGTCAAGCGGATATTCCGTTTTGGGACGTTCTAAGTTCACGTAGCGCGAACGTTACGGTATTTGATGTTATACAAATAACACTTTCACGGGGGAAATCTTTAAGGGCACTAGTCAGCTCTTAGGTGACTGGGGCCAGAGCCTTCAGGTAGGGGAATTGCTAAAAGTATGCTGTTTTCCTATATTGGAGTTTAACAGTTTCTACTCAAAAAAACAACTTTTAAGAGGGTAATTTTTCACAGGAAAAGGAGGAAATATATACCATGCCAGAGTAACTGTAATGGTCATGATCTGAGTCTGTAGTGAACTATAGAATATGAATATAGTCATCTATAATAATGGTCAAAGTTTCATAATTTTCATTGATTTATATAAAGAAAACAACAACACATTATGCATGATCGATGCTTCCCTTTGTTTTATTTATATATAATAGTGTTAAATGATGGTATCTGACTACTTATACTTATGAACTTGTACAATCAGAGCAGGCAGGACAAGTAAAAATCCTATAAGGATGAGTAACATGGCAATGCCACTCGTCCTACAGGATGAGTGCATACAGTCAAATATATTTTGTCCCCTGGGAGATATACTGAAGCCACTGCTGGAGAAATGAGAGACCTTGAGAATTTAATTGTCTTTGCATTAAGAACCATTATACCATTCTCATGCTCAGATTTAGGATTTGAGATAAGGGTGGCAGGGGAGGGGAGGGGTAGGGAAGGGGGAGGGGGCGTGGGCGGGGTGCAGGCTTTAAAAAATATTTACAAACACACACCCTAAGCCAATTTTTAAAACAAAAAAAAATCAGGATCTGGAGCCCCTGTCCCAGTCTAGATCTTTATCTCATACTTATACTAATGTCACCTAGTTGCACTAATGTTGCACTCTGTATACATGATTAAGGTCGTCCTGTATAGATGATTGTGGTGTAGAACTCAACTGTCCCAATTGCTTGTCACAATTGTGAACAATCACCAATGCGGACCAGTTATGTTGAAACTAGTTTCATGTCCAATCCCCCTACCGACAGGGTGCGTTGAGATATTGTACATTGCTCATGTGATGAAGCAATATCGCTGAGACTGGCCTTTACACTTTATGCAAAATCATATTTTCATTCGATTAAATTCTCATAAATGAATATAATGTACAAGCAGTCGAGATGTTTGTTAAATTTTATCAAGTTCTGTGTAAATATTACTTCTATGTAAATACCACTGTGAGCTCAACTTTTCAAGTGAGAAAGTGTTGATTCTTACGGATGATGGGAGGTATACTGTGCTGCTTCTACACAGGAAAAATGGGGGTGATCTACCTTTAACACACACAAAAAATCGACTGTCATATATATGGCCTAACATGTGCGAAAAAATGACATAAAACACCGTTCAAACAAAATCTACATAATAATTTTGGGAATCTGGTGCAGATATAACATTCAAATATACATCTTTCTTCCAGAACTAATCTATCAGTCAAAATAATCAAAATATTTAGGCCAGTTTTTTTTTATTATTAGGTTTACCGATTTTTTCTGGAAAAATGAAGGATAGGAGGAGGGAATAATAAAAAAAAAATCATGAAAACATACCCACATTTTACAAGTTTCTCTAGTTTTTCTTCGTCAAACGACGACGACGACAGCATTTCATCAATATAAACAAATTGCAAATAACTGGACGGTGCATTTGCACTAACTAAGTCTCCAACAGTATGACCAGACTGTGCTTTAACAAATTTATGTACACGCTTGTTTGATTTGTCTTTGTCGACGGTAGAAACCAGCCCAACCCACCAAAACAGTTTTCTTTCCTCCAACTGCGTTTAGTCCGCCATGTTTTCGTACACTCTCGATTAATAAACGCTTCAGGTAAAAGTACGTTTCGTACCCTGGACGTTTCATACCCAGTTTTTCCGCAAAATTATGTATTGCCGAGAGAATAGTGTTTTGGATTTTTTTTTTTGATTTCGGCAATAATTTGGGTCGGCGGGTTGGTAAACCTAAAGATTAAAAAAGTTTGGTCTTATGAAAAAATAAATTTAAAGTTTGGGTTATTGTACAGATTCTCCTGGCATATTTTGTTTTAGTTTTTTAACGCCAGAGGAAATTTATACAAGTAAACACATTATCTGATTCACAGTCAATAATATTATTCTACAGAATTTAAATTGTTAACTGGTTATAAGTGTACAGTATGCATGCCTTTACATCCATTAAAGTTGTTTGTGATGCCAAGTACATGTCTTCATTAAATATTCACAACTGTTCATTATATGATGGCTCAGAGTTGTTTATGTTTTATTCTGTCAACATTATGACTGCAGTTCCATGCTTTATCACAAGTGTTTTGATTTAGGAAAATCCAATTTAGTGTTTTTCTTGAAAGAAATTTTCACTTTCTAAAGAGTAAAATATTGATATATTGGATATCATTCTCCGAGTTTATTTATTTTATTTTATTTTTATATATTTTTTTATTATAAAAGGTGATCGTCTCCGTGGCCAAATGGTTAATGACTTTGCACTGTAAAACTTCGCCTCTCACCGCTGCGGGTTCGAATCCCACTGGGAGCTCGACTTGTAAGTGAGGAAGTGCCGATTCTTACGGACTGCGGGAGGTGTATAAAGTACTGGTTCTATCCAGGAAAAGTGGGAGGTCTGCCTCCACCACAAACAATCGACCGACATATATAACCTTACATGTGTTAAAAATGACGTAAAACACCATACAAACAAACAAAAGTATAAAAGGTGATGGAAAGACTATATATATAATAGCGGATCATCGGTAGTAGCGAATCAGTTTCTGTTTACATTTAATTTATTCAGCCCATATGTATTTGTTTTTCATCAAACTTTCCATGTTTGAAGAGTTTTAAGCATACATCTATACATTAGCCTAACGAGTTGGTACATAGTAATTAGCTACTTACTGTAACACCTAATCTATACATTAGCCTAAAGAGTTGGTACATAGTAATTAGCTACTTACTGTAACACCTAATCTATACATTAGCCTAAAGAGTTGGTACATAGTTATTAGCTACTTACTGTAACACCTAATCTATACATTAGCCTAAAGAGTTGGTACATAGTAATTAGCTACTTACTGTAACACCTAATCTATACATTAGCCTAAAGAGTTGGTACATAGAAATTAGCTACTTATACTGTAACACCTAATCTATACATTAGCCTAAAGAGTTGGTACATAGTAATTAGCTACTTACTGTAACACCTAATCTATACATTAGCCTAAAGAGTTGGTACATAGTAATTAGCTACTTATACTGTTACACCTAATCTATACATTAGCCTAAAGAGTTGGTACATAGTAATTAGCTACTTACTGTAACACCTATCAAGAAAAGTGATCCGTTACTGCCTGAAGGATGTGAGTTTTAAAAAATAATAAATCGATATATTTAAAATGAAATAAGGTATAACAGATATTATTTTACTACAATTTGGTTTATAATGCTCAGGCCTGATCATCAAAATATCCATGATTTGAAGTTTTAAACTTTTAGGGACAATGATCATGTAAACAGGCAAAATGGCAGATTTTCAACACTCGGCTAACACATGTATAAGGTATAGTTCATAATAATGTTGGTTGTCATATTGCTGAGAGAGCAGAATCGAGTAAGAAAAGCTCTTGAATATTTCCTTTAGTTAAATTTACGCTCTTAACCCGAGTGATCCTTTACTATAGGTACCGAACACACTGTACATATAAATATATGCAGCCTAACTTCGCGTAAAACCCTCCGCTCCTCCTATATCAAAAGAGCACACTATATGTATTTGGTGCTGTATATAATATCTAGTTTTATTTGTCTATTTCAGTTAATATGCAAACAAGTGATCGTGTGACAGTCAAAGATTTTGAACTTCTCAAGGTGTTAGGGACAGGGGGTGAGTATTTATAGTGTGTTTTGTCAAAGAAAATAAATCGCTTTTGTGAAGATAATAACCTTAGAATTACAAAAATGTTACCTGGCAACAAGAAATGCCATATCTGAGTGTCTGTCTACTGACATCAATAGACTTACTCTGGAATTATGTTAACCCTTAACCTGCTACATATATATAATGGACTGTTCTTTCTTCGAATCAGGACCATTCCATTTATGTGACAAAGGGGTGTTTTGGGGGAAATGACTGATCAGCAGCTGGACATTGCGCTGATCTGTGTTAACAATGGACGCAAATGTTATTCTAGTTGTGCTTAGTGGGTTAAGGCCTTTCTTGAGTTATATCGGTCACATGATGTAGGTACAAACAACTTGTAGGCTGCAATAATTGCCAAGTGCAACTTAATTGTCAGCGAAAATGAGTGTTCCGCATTGTTTGTTTTCAACAAGAAAACCCATTCAGACATATTCCGGATAAGGGCTATTAAAAAGCTTATCCAACATTTTGTTAAGATGTCCATTAACTAGTGGATAATGCATGATGTACTCATTATTGGATATTGGAACATTATAGCTAGACTAATATCGACATGCCATATGATATTGTAGAACAAACTTGACTGGTTATTGCCTGATTATTATAATACACCGCTGTTAGGGCAAAGGGTCGGAACATGGGCAAAGACAGGTTAAATTGGTTAAACAATATTATAGGATTAAATTGAACTCGTTGTGTACCTGCTGTCTGTTATTTATAGCGCTGCTGGTAAAAATTCATTAAAAACTTATAATAATTATTATATTTGTAATCACTACTCTACTCCCCAAAAAGCACTGGGTGGATATTCATGAAACACCAGAGGGACATATCTCCCAAGGCCTAGGGTGGATATTCATGAAACACCACAAGGCATATCTCCCAAGGCCTAGGGTGCATATTCATGAAACACCACAGGGACATATCTCCAAAGGCCTAGGGTGCATATTCTTGAAACACCACAGGGACATATCTCCCAAATATTCATGAAACACCATAGGGACATATCTCCCAAGGCCAAGGGTGGATATTCATGAAACACCACAGGGACAATTCTCCCAAGGCCTAGTTGGTCTAAAAATAAGGTTAACTTCCTGTAAAATCCAGGAAGACCACCCTGGTGGGTTAAGAGATATAGCATGAGATTTTTACCAAATACAGCACGATGAGTCATGTGTAAAAATCCTTTCTGCACAGGCACCAAAGATGCCCTTTTCAAAATAAAGGCTCCACAGTAGAGCTTAGTATCTATCTGCGAACCCTTGTTTTATATTTGTCCTTCTCATCAACAGTTGTTTCATCTATTTTTGCAGCATATGGCAAAGTGTTTCTTGTACGTAAGCTGAATGGAAATGATAAAAACAAATTGTATGCGATGAAAGTACTGAAAAAGGCATCTATAGTACAGAAGACAAAGACGACCGAGCACACAAAGACGGAGCGCCAGGTGCTGGAAGCTATACGTCAGTCGCCATTCCTTGTTAAGCTACACTATGCATTTCAAACAGATGCAAAATTACACCTTATTCTTGGTAAGTGGCAGGATGAGGTGATACCTTATTCTTGGTAAGTGGCAGGATGAGGAGATACCTTATTCTTGGTAAGTGGCAGGATGAGGAGATACCTTATTCTTGGTAAGTGGCAGGATGAGGAGATACCTTATTCTTGGTAAGTGGCAGGATGAGGAGATACCTTATTCTTGGTAAGTGGCAGGATGAGGAGATACCTTATTCTTGGTAAGTGGCAGGATGAGGAGATACCTTATTCTTGGTAAGTGGCAGGATGAGGAGATACCTTATTCTTGGTAAGTGGCAGGATGAGGAGATACCTTATTCTTGGTAAGTGGCAGGATGAGGAGATACCTTATTCTTGGTAAGTGGCAGGATGAGGAGATACCTTATTCTTGGTAAGTGGCAGGATGAGGAGATACCTTATTCTTGGTAAGTGGCAGGATGAGGAGATACCTTATTCTTGGTAAGTGGCAGGATGAGGAGATACCTTATTCTTGGCAGGGGCGGATCCAGGATTTCAGCTTAGGGGGGGCGTAATATTTTGGTCAATTTTCGGGTCCGTCTCTAGCCTCATAAAACGTTTGCGGTAGTGCATTTATAGGGTAAAAAAGTCCGTTTTCAAATAAAAAGATTTAACAATGTGTTAATTAAACCACTTATTAGCCATTATGCGTCGAGCGAGCGAAAAAAAAAAATACTGAGGGCGTCCATCTATATTGTTTGATGTTTTATCTACAGTAACATGGACATACACGTATGAATAACAAAAGTCCGTTTTCAAATAAAAGAATTTAACAATGTGTTAATTTAACCACTCATTAGCCATTATGCGTCAAGCGAGCGAGATTTTTTTTTATACTGAGGGCGTGCAACGTAATTGTTTGATATTTTATCTACAATAACATGGACATACATGTATGAATAAAAAAGTCTGTTTTCAAATAAAAGGATTTAAAGGGACACATGGCAATCTTGAGTTTTATTCAAACATTTAAAAGTTGCACCTCAATTAACTTATCCTGCGTCATTTTGACTTTAAAACTGCTTGCATATATTTAAATAAAAAAATCAGATTTCAACTATCTTCACTATTTTACCAAATTTTTAAATATATTACTGGTGCAATATTATAAAAAGTTAGTAATATGCAAAAAACATTTGCTTTGAACTATTCTAACAATTAATATTAATGATTGAACAAGTGCAAGTTAAGAGGAAAACTAACGGGACGCCGTGAGTTTTTAAAAAATCAAGATTGCCGTGTGTCCCTTTAACAATGTGTTAATTAAACCACTCATTAGCCATGATGCGTCGAGCGAGTGTAGTGAGCGAGAATTTTTTTTATACTGAGGGCGTATTTGATATTTTATCTACAGTAAAATGGACATACATGTATGATCCGGAATTTTTAGGGGGGGCGCGCGCCGGGTGCGCCCCCCCCTGGATCCGCTAGTGCTTGGTAAGTGGCAGGATGAGGAGATACCTTATTCTTGGTAAGTGGCAGGATGAGGAGATACCTTATTCTTGGTAAGTGGCAGGATGAGGTGATACCTTATTCTTGGTAAGTGGCAGGATGAGGAGATACCTTATTCTTGGTAAGTGGCAGGATGAGGATATATGAATTTTTATCCACCGCTCAAATGTATTTTTGTATGGGGTTCTAAAATGGGTTGCTTAAGAAACAAAACTCAGAAAGGAAAACGTAAAAATATATTGATTTTTGATGCACATCATGCTATTAACAGCTTATACTGATATTATTTTGTTCACATTTCCATGGATTTATTATTTTAAATAAAAAGTGTCCAACGGAGAAGTGGTGAATAGTTGAACATTCCTGTTTGTTGACTGATCATCCACAAAATCAACTGATATAGAGTTGTCTTTCATTTTGCCCTGCCACGAAAGTTGAGCCGACATACAGTGTTACACTAATGGCTGTCCTTTGGAAAAGCCACACAAGGTTACGTTCAGGATCCATCCATCCTGTCAGTATGAAAAGGGTTTTACATTTAAGTTATTTAAGTCTATTTCATACAACAACTCTGAATATAGAGCTCTCTTGTTTTAATTCAGCGCCGCCGTTCAGATCCCACTGGGAGCTCAACTTGTGAGAAAGTGTCGCTTCTTAGGATGGCGGGAGGTATACAGTACTGGTTTTACCCAGGAATAGGCGGGTGGTTGCCTCCATCACAAAAAAATTACCATCATATATAGCTTAAAATGTTTTGGAAAATGACGTTAAACAGGTAGTACTTTGTAGCTTGTAAACAAAAAATCTACATGAAATAAATCCCAATAAAAATAAATGCCTCACTTTTTAAGAAAATGATGTGGAAATTAATGATGAATACGGTATATGTATGGGCTACAGAAATGTTATACGCAGTATTTATATATACTTACCTGGGACACAGTATGACATATATAACGAGATAGGACATCAATATCCAGCAGTTGTTTCTAATTAGAGCCTTCCTGTAGTTTCATACATGTTATTATCATCATGCAGACTCTGTCACTGACCCAGATAAAAGATGAGAACAGAAATGGACCTAATTTAGTGGGGGTGGGGGGTGGAAAAAAGTAAGTTTCTGTTTACCGGTAGGTGTTTATTTATGCTCGCTTTATTAAGAACCTCTGTTCTGGTTAAGTCATTGTGAGCGAGTAATTACAAATTTTGAAGTACTTAAATAAAACAAACATCCGAGGCAGCAGAGTGCTGAATTTTTTGTTTGTTTGTTTGATTGGTGTTTTACGTCATTTTTAGCACATTTTAGACCATATATGACGGTTGATATTTTTGTGGTAAAGGCAGACCACCCGATTTTCCTGGGTAGAACCAGTACTGTATACCTCCCGCGATCCATAAGAACCAACACTTTCTCACTTATAAGTTGAGCTTCCAGTGGGATTCAAACCCACACCGATGAAATAAATAGATTTCAGTGTATTGATATTGTACATGTTCAGGGCGTGAGTAGAAATTGTTCTCCTGTGAAATTGTTCATTGCACTGTAAATAGCACTGATCGATATTGACGTCACGCATTGTAAATTTCACGAAAATATCGTGCCATTGAATAATAGAAGCACAATCAAATTCAATAGATTCCCGATCTGTTTTCGGACAAAGTCATACATATTTGTACGAATAAAATCTGTTTTTAGCAATCGATCCGTGCTATTATATATTTAAATTTTGTTACACAAGGTAAGAGACAGTTAGGCATTGAAGCGTGGACTAACTGTATTACTTCATTGGGATAACAAAAATAATTATTTCTGTCACATCATATTTTTAAAAAAAAAGGGAAAAAAAAGAAAAACTACGCTCGATAAAAGGACACCCAGCAGTCTTGCATTATTCTCGAGTATTGAATTCAATACCTTGATTTGTTTATTTAGTGTCACATTAAGCTACATGTAAATCTTGTGATATCGAGGGAAATAAAAAAAATGGATTTTTTCCATTCTGTGGCATATACGCATGTCTTCTGGATGAGAAATAAAACTAAGCTCCAGATGAGATTTCTTATCAAACAAAGGGTATTTCACTCGCTAAATAAATCAGCAATCCTGATTTATATATGTCCTTAGGGACGTACCAGTATTTATTTTGTGGCGTTGTCGGTCAGTTCGCGCAAATGTTCGTCCGTCCATCCATCTGTCCGTTAACTTTTAGTGGACCACTGATTGTGGCTTATAACTTTCAAAGTATAGGATCTACAATAATGAAACCTTGTACGCATCATCGGCATGATAAAGGCCTATAAGTCGGATTCGTTTTTGTAAAAAATTGTTTTCCTTAGAAAAAGGTTTAATCTGGAACTTAATGTTGCCAATAGCTTTCAAAGTAACAATGAAACTTTGTACCCATCTTCTGCATGATCTAATGAATACACCTGAAAGAGGTCCATAACTCACGGATTCATATTTTTTTGAGTATTTACCTTTGATAAAGGTTTAACCTGCAATTTTCCTTACCTTTTACATGTGATTGTGGTTAATAACTTTCAGAGTATTAGGTCTACAAAAATAAAATAACAGGCATTTAATATTATACCCAGCTAGACAGTGCTATTGTTAGCTAGACAGTGCTCTTGTTAGCTAGACAGTGCTGTTGTTGTTAGCTAGACAGTGCTCTTGTTAGCTAGACAGTGTTCTTGTTGTTAGCTAGACAGTGCTCTTGTTGTTAGCCAGACAGTGCTCTTGTTGTTAGCTAGACAGTGCTCTTCTTAGCTAGACAGTGCTCTTGTTGTTAGCTAGACAGTGCTCTTGTTGTTAGCTAGACAGTGCTCTTCTTAGCTAGACAGTGCTCTTGTTGTTAGCTAGACAGTGCTCTTGTTAATGTTTGAAGGATAATTATCATGGTTTAGTTGCTGTTGACTTATAAATATACAATATTTGTTATGAAAAAAACGTTATAAATCTTCAATGCTGATGTAATTCCCAAATTTTAATGGTGAAGCACCCATAAAAATTGCTTATCTGGAGCTCTGGCCTCATACAATCAACCGTGCACACACACACACATTTCAGATCCCTCGATGCCTCATCTGAAGGCGGATCTATAAACCTTTATAGAAAACAAAATAAATATGTCATTGTTGAAATAATGGGTAGTTCCAACATTCAGTTTATAGCTCCACCCTCTATTGTTCCTCAGGGTCAAGTTCCCACAAATATTGGCCATGTGATCTATTGTATTTTATAGTTGTTTGTTGGACAACACTTGCTTTTGGTACAGGTGTAAATATCGATTGAACGTTTAATTGGCTCAAATCTCTTGTGGATATAATGAATGAATGGTGTTTTACGGCACGTCGACACATAAATAGGTCATATTGTGCGCACAAATTGATGAAAAATGAAGAAATGAAGTATTAATTATTAATGTAAATATATAAAGATAAAACTTTTAAAAAATAAGGGATGATAAGGTGTAATATAAACTATGTATGTAAATCAACAAATGCCCGTCAACGGGTATATAAACAAGTAAATATATATAAGAACACATTATAATGATTTATATAGTCAGATCTCTTTTAGAAAATCTAAAACAAGACTAAAATCTATAGTATCAAATAACTCTTTCATAGTATTAACATTGTAGTACCTTTGACGCATAGGATCAAAGTCTACACATTCCAATAAGATGTGTTTGACCGTTAATGGTGCAAAGCAGGGTATACATTCTGGTAATTGCTCACCTTGTAATAAATATGAATGAGTATAACGTGTATGCCCTATCCTGCACCGGGCTAGGAGAACTTCTTCTCGACGAATTGGTCTACTAGAAGAACGCCATTCTCCAAGTAACGGTTTAATTGAATGGAGTTTATTGTTAACGGACAAATCCCAAGCGGCTTGCCAAGAGTAACGAATAAATGTGTTAATACAACTTTTAAAATCAGTATAAGGTAATTTAGTATTAGATATATGTAAACCTAATGCTGCTTTAGCACTATCAGCTCTATCATTACCACGTATTCCTACATGGCTTGGAAGCCAGCAGAAAATAATAACATTATCAACTATAAGAGAATTGTACTTTTCTAAAAGCTGAAGCACAACTTGGTTATCATGTTTCATATTACCCAGTGCTTGAAGAGATGAAAGGGAATCAGAAAAGATTACAAAATGGTCATCATAAGATTCCTGAATACAATTTAAGGCAAGTTCAATTGCCTTCAATTTAAGGCAAGTTCAATTGCCTTAAGTTCAGCTGAAAAGATAGAGGCCTTGTCAGGCAGGCGGCTCTTTACGCTGCGTTTGTGAATAACAGCTGCTGCAGCTACCTTGTGGATATAAGCTTCATTGACAGATCGGAACTATGTATTGAAGAATGACAATGACTTATGCAGACTGCTGTGCTGTACTTCATGCGCAGCATGTGGTTGTTTGCTAAGATCTGGGGCATAGATCAGGCAAGGAGTTATAGAATGTGACACAGAATAATAAACTACAGTGATGAGGCATTGTAATCAGCTGTATGAAAACACATTTGGTAGATATATGATACCTTTATAGATTATGTAAATGACAGGCAATTGCTTACCAATAGTTTATTATCCTGTAGATATAAATGCACTTTTCTGCCTAATAAAGGGGTAACCTAATAAATGTGGCTTTATTAGGCACTGACTAATAAAACAAAATAAATGCCGAATTCCGCGGCGTTTAGTGTACGTAACGTTATCTGACTTCGTAAAACGGCATGAAGAAAAAAACAATATTGCAGCATCATCGACAAGCATAGCATTCTGTTAAATAGATAAAACTAGAAAATTATACAGAAAATGTAAGTAATCTGCACGAAAACGCAGAATGGCTTAGTAGAGCCTCATCATTCTTTGTTTTCTAAGCCTCGCCTAATAAACTTGTTAGTAAAAGGCATTTACATTTACGGATACCAGTCCTGTACATCATGCACTTATTTTAACTTTGTGTTTGTAGGACAATGACTCTTACCACAATCTAGAATATTCAAAACTGACACATTTTATTTTTATTTAATGCATATTGATTGAACTATTACATCCCATCATCTATATTTATGACTGGGTTAATTTTACTTAAGAGAAAACAATAATGCAATTTAAACGAGATTTTATGTTTTCACAGGACTAGCATTTTGATGCGTGACTATGTGTAACATGTACTGCATGACCTCAAGGTTTTCTTACTTGTGCAGATTATGTATTGTATGTGTGTATGTGTGGAGATTATGTAATGTTTGTGTACAGATTATGTATTGTATATGTGTATGTGTGCAGATAATGTAATGTATGTGTGTATGAGTGCAGATTATGTAATGTATGTGTGTATGTCTGCAGATTATGTAATATATGTGTGTATAAGTGAAGATTATGTAATGTATCTATGTGTGCAGATTATGTAATGTATGTGTGAGTGTGCAGATTATGTAATGCATGTGTGTATGTGTGCAGATTATGTATTGTATGTGTGTATGTGTGCAGATTATGTAATGTATGTGTATATGACACTGTGAATTATTCGCTAGAAGTGTATTCGCCTATCTTCTGCTATAACATTCCAACCTGCTCAAGAGAACACCTGTATTAAAAGACCACATGCTTTAAGAGACCATGTGTTCAGTCTCAATTGTACTGTTTTAATTTAAACTACATCTATATTAAGAGACACCTGTATTAAGAGACAACCTGTGTGTTAAGAGACCACCTGTAATTAAAAGACACCTGTATTAAGAGACCACCTGTAATTAATAGACCACCTGTATTAAGAGAACCTGTATTAAGAGACCACCTGTATTAAGATACCAACTGTATTAAGAGACCATATGTATTATGTACTAAGAGGCCACCTGTATTTAGAGACCACCTGTATTAAGAGACACATGTATTAAGAGACACATGTATTAAGAGACACATATATTAAGAGACCACCTGTATTAAGTTCATACAGAGACCACCTGTATTAAGAGACCACATGTATAAGAGACACCTGTATTAAGAGAACCTGTATTAAGAGACCAACTGTATTAACAGACCACCTGTATTAAGATACCAACTGTATTAAGAGACCATCTGTATTAAGAGACCACCTGTATTAAGAGGCCACCTGTGTTAAGAGGCCACCTGTATTAATATACCACCTGTGTTAAGAGACCACCTGTATTAAGATACCACCTGTATTAAGAGACCACCTGTATTAAGATACCTGTATTAAGAGACCACCTGTATTCAGATACACCTGTATTAAGAGATACATTTGTAACTAAGGGACACCTGTATTAAGAGACACATTTGTAATTAAGGGACACCTGTATTAAGAGACACCTGTATTAAGAGACACCTGTATTAAGAGACCCCATATTAAGAGACACCTGTATTAAGAGACACCTGTATTAAGAGACCATCTATATTAAGAGACACCTGTATTAAGAGACGATCTGTATTAAGAGACCAACTGTATTAAGAGACACATTTGTAATTAAGGGACCCTGTATTAAGAGATGCCTGTATTAAGAGACCATTTATATTAATCTGTATTAAGAGACCAAGTTTGTTCTTCCCTTAAGTGGTCTCTTAATACAGGTTTGACTGAACATAAATTGCTGGACATTGTTCATCAATGAGTGAGTATGTAGTTGTTACTTTTGTAGATAATATTTATAAAATAACAGGAATTGTTCACCGGTAATTTAATATATGTAACTTTTGCAGATTATGTAAATGGTGGAGAATTGTTCACTCATCTTAATCAGAGAGAACATTTCACGGAAAAAGAGGTGAAAATCTACATAGGTGAAATAGTCCTCGCCCTAGAAACTTTACATAAGGTAAGTTTTATGATTGATATAGTCATTGCCATAGAAACTTTGCAGGAATTGAGTTTTATAGGTGAAAATCTATCCTGTCCAAAAATTGTATTCTACCACCACCTCAAAATTATCCTGCACATTTGCATGTTTAAAGTTGCTGATTTTGTAATTGTTGAATATACATAAACAAAAAAAAAACATCTTAGAAATTTGAGTAGCTGTTAATTGACAGTAAACCTGACAACTTCGGAAAGCTTGGCGTAATAATTTTTATTTTTTCAACTTTGCATACTATAAATGTATTTATTTCAGCTTTGCATAATATACCCGTATTTATTTCAGTTTGGCATAATATACCCGTATTTATTTGAGCCTGGCATAATATACCTGTATTTTTATTTCAGTTTTGCATAATATACCCGTATTTATTTGAGCCTGGCTTTATAAAGCTGTATTTATTTCAGCTTGGCATAAATATACCCGTATTTATTTCAGCTTGGCATAATATACCTGTATTTATTTCAGCCTGGCATAATATACCCGTATTTATTTCAGCTTGGCATAATATACCCGTATTTATTTCAGCTTGGCATAATATGCCCGTATATATTCCAGCTTGGCATAATATACCCGTATTTATTTGAGCCTGGCATAATATACCAATATTTATTTCAGCTTGGCATAATATACCTGTATTTTTATTTCAGTTTTGCATAATATACCCGTATTTATTTGAGCCTGGCTTAATAAACCTGTATTTATTTCAGCTTGGCATAAATATACCCGTATTTATTTCAGTTTGGCATAATATACCTGTATTTATTTCAGCCTGGCATAATATATCCGTATTTATTTCAGCTTGGCATAATATACCCGTATTTATTTTAGCTTGGCATAATATACCCGTATTTATTTCAGCTTGGCATAATATACCCATATTTATTTCAACTTGGCATAATATACCCATATTTATTTCAGCTTGGCATAATATACCCGTATTTATTTTAGCTTGGCATAATATACCCGTATTTATTTCAGCTTGGCATAATATATCCATATTTATTTCAACTTGGCATAATATACCCATATTTATTTCAGCTTGGCATAATATACCCATATTTATTTCAGCTTGGCATAATATACCGTGACATAAAGTTGGAGAACATACTGCTGGACAGTACTGGACATATAGTTTTGACAGACTTTGGTCTCAGTAAGGAGTTCTTGCCAACTGATGAGTTATACCGGGCATACTCATTCTGTGGAACTATAGAGTACATGGCCCCCGAGGTGGTAGAGGGAGGTCACTCAGGACATGACTTTGTAAGTTGTCTCATTTTGATTTAAAACTGTTTCTAGCAGCTTTTTGGTCTTGTAAGGAGCTCTTGCCCCTTGATCAGCTCAGAGCATACTTTTAGAGTACATGACCCCTGGTGGTGATAAAGGAGGATTACTCGGGATATGAGTTTGTAAATTGTCTCCCTAAATTTAGGCACATCTTTTTGTCTTCATTTTGTTGTTTTCAATGAAATCAATATCTGCAATGTTTTACATGGAATATATATATATATATATATAATCTCCAAAATGGAGCAGATGTGTTTGTACCTAAATGCACAGATCTAATAACAGATTGGAAACTTCCTGTCTGAACCATGAAGATGCCAAAATATCACGTGGCACCTTAAAGCCCCAACTGCCATATAAAAGCCAGAAGATGGCGCTGGTGCAGGTTTCTATATAAATTATGCATGTTTCACATCAGAGGTCCCTTTTTCTAAATTTTAAATAAACTACTGTAAAATAGATTATGAAAAGTTGCACAAATACACATTTAAACATGTTAAATCAATTGGTGTAATTATTTTTTAAGCAGTCATTAGCAAAGTATGGTTTCAAAAAAATAATTCAAACCAACTGTCAAACAATTTTAATTTGCCGGGAGGAGTCTATGAGGTTATGACCCTTACTAATACAGAATGAAAACATTTCCCACTGGCTTTGTTTATCAACAAGGTGCTGCAGCAGCCGGCTTTTGAACTACTCTGTATTATCATCAAAATCAGACAATGTAAAGCATCACAATTTAAAGCGGGTTGTCGACAGACCTTCAAAAAGGCACAAAATCTTGCTTGTTTGTGGTTATAACTGTATAGGAAATGTTTCAATGTTCATTTGTGATAGAGTCGGCTGCTTCAGCATGTGTATATAGGACAATCTTTATATCAGCTATTTTAGTTGACAGCAGTGGTAATTTGATAGGCCCCTCCTACAAATATTTACTACCCCGGCAGTAAATGTTGGGGGTTTAACGGTTCCTTCTATCTCCTTTCTCAAAAATGCATTGATTTTGATGAGAATACATTCAAAAGATTCATAATGAATAGCAAAATGGGATTATACTAATTTATTTTTATTTTTGCTATAAAAAATTATATAAAAAGCTGTTTAAAATGAAAAATATCATCATTTTTGGCTTTTCCCTTGAAAACCAAGCAACTGATGTAGTGAAGCTTTCCTTCAAACACCATTTTTGCTAAAAATGTTAAAGTAAGGAAAATAGCATCATTAGAAAGAAATATTAATTTGTGATGGGTTTTCACATGAATGAAACATATATGCTTAAAACTCTTCATGATATGTGTATTTAAAGTCAGGCAATATTTTGTCATATTCCGCACTGTGCCACCTGAATTTTAAATACAGTTTACTGTTTCCTATCTATTTGTTATTAGCTCTGTGCTAATTAAATCTCAAAACCCCACTGTACGAGAGTTTATAAGTATATCTATTAGACACCTTTCCTGGATTATGTAGCTTTTGGCAGGGAAATCATTTTGAAAAGATGATCTAAACATTGTTCTCATTGTATTTTGTCATATCTAATATCAGAATCTAGGACAAGTGCACATTTGTTAATATCAATTGGATAACAAAAGTGAACAGATTACAAAAGAATGGTACACAAACACAGTTTAGGAGACCTGGCTGGATTTGGTATAAAATAATACAACTCACATCAAACATTAAGCCACAAATGTTGTCTTTGGCTGTTGAAACTATTGACTAATAAAATAGTCTTTTAGTTGTGTACTTGTTATATTATGAAATAAATACTTAGTTTTGTGAATAGATCAATCAAAGCTGCTTAAATATAACACAATTTACTTAAGTGTGTTTATGATGTTATGTGAATTATTTTCATATTCATATTTCATGGTTGAAAGATAATGCAAAATTCTTCATTTTGTTAATCATTATTTATAAAAATACCAAACTTTGCGCTGTGCTTTGTGTAAACACAATTTATTTACTTTACACAGCTTGATATGGTGCTGTAATCTTAATATTGCTGAACGCAGGGGTTTGATACGCAGGGGTTTGATATGCTTGGCAATATATTATTACAAAACTATTTTGACTTCTTATTCATCTTCTGTGCTCTGATGACATTGCTTATAGAATTTAAAAAAAAAAAAATCAGGTAGGAACTTTACCAGTTAGCATGACTTTGCGAAGAGCAAGAATTACATAAAAGATGCAGAAAACATTTCGTTAATTGCAACCTGATGAAATGCCTTATGTTGCAGTTAACGGAAACGTTTTGCCTTAGCAGTTTATGGAAACGTTTTCTGCATATTTACAATACATTCTAATGTATACATGTATTCTTTTTCTTTTCATGAAGAATAAAATAAGTGATTATATTAAGTTCTGCATATGTGATTATTTTATGTTCAGGCTGTAGATTGGTGGTCGTTAGGAGTGTTGACTTATGAACTGCTTACAGGTGCCTCACCCTTCACAGTCGATGGAGAGAGTAATTCGCAGTCAGAGATTTCGAGGTGAGATTTATACCTTATCAATAAGAATCTTGTTTCAGATAACAGCAGGGCTCTTCACTTTTCACAGGCCATTAAGAATAAATCAAATGATAAAAATATGTATTAAAACTCTTAGGAATCACTTTGTCCGTCGTCCATCAGTCATCCGTCCTTCATCATCCGACAAACAGCATATATAGCCTACCTGTCCAAGTGTATTAACTCATTGGGGCACACTAACCAACTTTGGCATTGCTCAGGCATTGTTGAACACCTTCCAACTGTCATTACTTATTATCTTCACAAAGTTAACTCCCATTTCCACTGTGTCTCTCATGCTCGTAAATAAAAAAAGCCAAACTTGAAAATTAGTTGAGCAACCCTGTCTTAGATATTGGTCACCCAAGCCTAGTGTATTTGTACTGCGAGTATAATTATGCAAGTTTAGGGATTACATAAATGTCTTTCTGAAGGCGACATACTTAAAAAATGATTTGTTTGCTGTTTGCCTACCCAGGATTTCATTAGTGGGTAGGTAGGCAGATAGATGATTCTTTTTGTTGACCAACGCATTTAAAAAGCTTTAAAAATTAAAGACTATTACACTAAAGATAGCAATAAAAAGATAAAGTTATTAAAGTAATTGCTACAAACAGTTTGGGTAGGGCCTCTTTTCATGGGGTGGTAGGGAAACAGCAAACCAAAAAAAAATTATGGTCGGCCTTGATTCTGTTTTAATCAATACCCGCAAATTTACCTAAATTAACTGTTACGTCTGATTTTTTGCTCAACTGATCAGAGATCAGCAGAGCTTATGCCGTTGTGCGGCGTCCGTCTGTCCGTCCGTCTGTCTGTCTGTCTGTCCGTAAACTTTTTATTTGTAGCGACTACTCCTCTGAAACTACTGGATGGATATTCATGAAACTTTACAGAAGTGTTGCCCATGAAGTCTAGTTGATCCTAGCAAAAATTCATGTTGATGTGAAATCCAAGATGGCCGCCAAATCAAAAATAGGTTTTTAAAAAACAAGTTTGTAGCGACTACTTCTTGAAAACTCTAAGTGATATTGATATAGGACTTTTTCTAAAATGTTCAGCATGACATGATGTTGGTCCTTGTCGAAAATCGTTTTGATTCGACGTTAAACATGGCTGCCAGCGGCCATCTTTGTTTACATAGAGTTATATAATGAAAACTTGTAGCAACTACTCCTCTGAAACTACTTGACGGATTTTCATGAAACTTCACACGAATGTTGCTCTTGATGTCTAATTGATCCTAGCAAAATTTCAGGTCGGCCGGAAATTCAAGATGGCCGCCACAGCTAAAAATAAATTTTCAAAAAACAAGTTTGTAGCGACTACTTCCTGAAATCAAAATCAATCAGTAGAGCTTCAAGGTCATTGACCTCTTGTTATTATACAGTGAAATGTATACATGGAAACATGAGCATAGACACAAATAAGTATGAAGTACCAAATTTGTTAATTAGAATTGTCTTTTATTTATTGTTTGTAAACATGCTGGGACTGATTTAATTACATTTGTGTTGCTCACGTGATATCCATTAGCATGTTAGGTTTTATCTACAGTATGTATTGCATCATCCAATTAAGAGATAACCATGCCTAGATTTTCAATCTGGGACGGTATGCGAGTGGTTGTACGGTCTGAAATTTTGTTTTAAAGCGAAGCCATAAAGTGTACTTTCAGACCGTAAAACCAACCACATACCGTCCAAGATTGAAAATCTTAGCATGGTTATCTAAATTCTAATGCTTTACCATTTAAAATGCTACAACTATGAAGTAAAATCTTGCATACACACTTGTTTTTCTATGGAAACTCAAATTCATCGGTAACGGCATTTTCCAATGACATCGCTTGTTACAACGTTATGTGATGTCACATACTTTTCAGACGGTGAAGCGGGCGTTTTACAGTCACAAATTTGAGATGTTAGCCAATGTTACGCGTTACATTATAGCTGCATTAGAATGTCCCGTTTAGCTCAGTCGGGAGCGCGTCCATCTTATCCTATAATTTTAGTGTGGGCTTCCAGTTCAGTCCCATGAAGTGGATCTTTTTTTTGTTCCGCTATCTATTGAATTCTGTCAAAACATCTTGTTTCTTTTTAGGAAATATTCAATAATGTAAAAACAGTTTTTTTTTTTGTTTTTTTAAAGCTAAATCTTACTGCTAATGCAGCTTTAAGGACTGATGTTTTATTATCCGCTATTTAATCTATTGTTGTCACAAAAGTGACTCATTGAATGAAATTTTATTTTAAAAGATATGTTATTACAATGTGAAAATGTAGCATATCGATACATTAATTTTATTATTACTTTATTGTTTTGTTGCATTTCCTGCAGACGAGTTCTCAAAGCCAGACCACCCATACCCAGGTCCTTTTCACCTGTGGTGCGAGATTTCATCATGGCCTTGTTGACTAAGGATCCAAAGAAAAGGCTGGGTGCAAAAGGTGCTCACGAGATAAAAAACCACAAGTTCTACAAGGTAGGTCCTTCACTCAAAGATTTACCGTTATCATAAAAGTCATACTCATTAGGCATCTTTACAGTTGCCGAATAATGAGGATAAAAAATAGTTGAAATTTCCAATTTTGAAATCGGAAATTTCAGTCACAGCTTTTAGTTTACTACAAAAGCTCTGTTTATTATTGAAGGATGTTGTTCTTTTAACAGGCTATATGTTTAGCTTTCCCACCTAAACAATATCTTGTTGAATGTTTCAACCTGTTGCTAATTTCAAAGAAAGTTAAAACTCTGTTTTTAAGTCATAGGGGAATACCTAATTATGGAGAAAAGGCTCTAATATAACAGAAAAAGAAAGCAAATGGAACACAGGAAACGGAAGAAAGATAGCAAAAACTGTATATGTGGATAAAATGATTCATACTATTCATGTGAAGTTTAACAATTCTGGTAACAGTTCGAGTCTGAAACAATTATATATATATATTAACATCCACAATGGCACCATTAAAGTATTACGAGGCCACTCTGTCTTCATCACTATGCACCACAGGCAGGCTTGTATGTGTGACAGTGTTTGCATATGCCATAAATATAGTTTTCTCCTGCCCATACAGGCTCTGACCTCCAAAAATAAAATCGCATATATTACCATTCAGAATTTCAACTGGAAGGAACTTGAATCCAAGGAGATGCCTGCTCCATTTGTGCCAAAGATCCGACATGAGCTGGATGTGAGTAACTTTGCGGACGAGTTTACACTCATGTCTGCCATGGATTCGCCTGCAGTAGTCCCAATGAATGGCGAGAAACTCTTCAAGGTAAAGGCCATAATTGTAATTCAGTGTATTGAACAATAAATTTAATTCTTATAAAAATTGTGGACATTGCATTTGTTTAATGCAAATATTGAATTAATAAATTTGCATTAAATGGATGCACAGGAAATCTTGATATTTGTTCATACATAACAGTATTGCTTTGACATTACTTTGCATATCTGACTGCTGTTCTAGTTTATATGTTAAAACTGATAGTAACTTTATTTCTGTAAGAATACTTTCCTGTAAGCATCATTATAACAGTACTCCTGTTAATTTTTATTTTTCAATTGTTTTTATTTAAATACCTAATTTCTATACATACATATGAGGTCCCTCTGACAGTGATTTTCTCTAGATGTATGTTTAGGGTATTTCTTAGGTAGCTTAGCGAGTGATTTTCAGTGTTAATATAATATGTAAACATATTTTAAAGGGTTATTTTTTTATAGTAATTTTCAATGTTAATATAATATGTAAACATAGTTTAAAGGGTTATTTATTAATATTATTTATTTATAATAATTTTCAGTGTTAATGATTTGTGTACATATTTGCAGTGTTAATGATTTGTGTACATATTTGTAGTGTTAATGATTTCTGTACATATTTGCAGTGTTAATGATTTGTGTACATATTTGCAGTGTTAATGATTTCTGTACATATTTGCAGTGTTAATGATTTGTGTACATATTTGCAGTGTTAATGATTTCTGTACATATTTGCAGTGTTAATGATTTCTGTACATATTTTTGTGTACATATTTGCAGGGTTATTCGTACGTAGCTCCGTCTGTGATTTTCAGTGACAATACAATAAGTAGTGACCTACTGAAGCAGTCTAAGGAACTACAGCCAGATAACAGACAACTCCTGTATGCTTGCCATTTCAAGGTCAGTCACGTCTATAATGTCTTGTAGCTATAGATCAGATAAAGCTTCCACAAGTATAAAATGTGTTACATCGCGCATTGGATAACCCAATAAAGTATCGGTGCAAGAAACAAGTATCTGACTATCTGTGAATCACATGTACCTTTTACTATTAAAGTTGAAGTCTGAGCTGAGTTGAATTACGTTTTATGGCAAACCCACACTAAAAGGTCAGAAGGTTATATGGCGCTAACAGAAATGAACATTTCATGCCTATCCTCCAGTTACTTAATAAAAATGTGCAGAATGAGCTGAAAAAACCCGAACAGCAGAGTTGTAAATATTGGACTGGTTGTGTACCAGTTATCGTCATTCACCAGATTTCGTCATTATCAAGAAAACGCATGATGTTGTGATTATTTTTCGACCCCACTTTACAAATCACTACACTATCATCAGACGATTGGAGAGGAAAAAATATTTTACAAATGTTAACACACTTGTAAACCAACCCATTTACCTATATAAATACCGTTAAAAAACCCCACAATAGCAGGGATCAAGCGCTAATGCCCATGAGCAGGAAATTTTTCTTTTAAAATATCTGACCCTTTACGTCGAAACATTGAATCAATTTTTACATGCCCAAAAAACTAAAATTTTCAGCCAAGGGAGACAACGAATACACATCAATCAATTTAAATTTGTGAACAGTTATTTCCCTTTTGTGAACGTCGAAGTGAAGTAAATTACACCCGACGGTACAGGTGAAAAATCATTTTAAATAGTAGATATAACTTTTATTCTAAATAATTTTGTTTGTGTATTTAAATTTAATGGTATATTTATGTTTCAATTAATAGCTACACAAGTTTTCATCATCCCTAATGTACGTTATTCGGTATTAAACTGAAGGTGACAATAACCACTACATTCAGCTCAGACGACTATATATTTAGTAAGGTCACCTGACACTGGAGGGAAGGTTGGAGGCTACTATGCCATTGCCATTGAACTTGTAATATTATAAAGTAGAAGTTAAGTAAGTTTGACCATTTAAATGTATGACAGTTAAAATTCAGAGAAACCCAATTCACTTACTTGTATGAATGCCAGTTGATGCGGGTATGTACTTGGCTCTGAATGATCAGTGAGCTATAATAGCCATGTTTACTGTATGCATTGTTATAATGCCTAATTTCAGAATTCCCTGTTCTTTCAAAACTACGAGTTAGATCTGAAGACTCCAACTTTGGGTGATGGAAGTTTCTCTATATGCAGGTATGTAATTTGTCGTAAACCCTATTGATAATATGTCGTAATATACTGTTTCTCTTCCAGATCTCTTATTCTAATAAGCAATATAAGTAGAGGGATGTTCTCATCCGGTTACTTTCTTGATCACCTGGCCAAACACAGGAAATGCCATATTTCTGTCTTCGCATATTTCTGTCTTCCCCACAGGAAATGTCATATTTCTGTCTTCTCCACCCGAAATGGCATATTTCTGTCTTCTCCACAGGAAATGCCATAGGAAATGCCATATTTCTCTCTTCCCCACAGGAAATGTCATATTTCTGTCTTCCCTACAGAAATGCCATATTTCTGTCTTCCTCAAAGGAAATGTCATATTTCTGTCTTCTCCACCCGAAATGGCATATTTCTGTCTTCTCCACAGGAAATGCCATAGGAAATGTCATATTTCTCTCTTCCCCACAGGAAATGTCATATTTCTGTCTTCCTCAAAGGAAAATGTCATATTTCTGTCTTCTCTACAGGAAAATGCCATATTTCTGTCTTCCCCACAGGAATTGCCATATTTCTGTTTTCTCCACAGGAAATCCATATTTCTGTCTTCTCCACAGGAAATGCCATATTTCTGTCTTCCCTACAGGAAATATCAATGTCATATTTCACAGGGAATGTCATATTTCTGTCTTCCCCACAGGAAAGATCATATTTATGTCTTCCCCACGGGAAATGTCATATTTCTGTCTTCCCCAAAGGAAATGTTACATTTCTGTCTTCTCCACAGTAAATGTCATATGTCTTCCCCACGGGAAATGTCATATATCTGTCTTCCCCACAGGAAACATATTTTGTCTTCACCACAGGAAATGTCATATTTCTGTCTTACCCACAGGAAATGTCACATTTCTGTCTTACCCACAGGAAATATCATATTTCCCCACAGGAAATGTCATATTTTTGTCTTCCCCATAGGAAATGTCATATTTCTGTCTTCCCCATGGGAAATGTCATATTTCTGTCTTCCCCACAGGAAATGCCATATTTCTGTCTTCTTCGCAGAAAATACCATATATCTGTCTTCTCCACAGAAGATGCCATATTTCTGTCTTCCCTACAGGAAACATCAGTGTCAAATTTCTGTCTTCCCCACAGGAAATATCATATTTCTGTCTTTCCCTCTGGAAATGTCATATGTCTTCCCCATGGAAAATATCATATTTCTGTCTTCCCCAAAGGAAATGTTATATTTCTGTCTTCTCCACAGGAAATGTCATATTTCTGTCTTCTCTACGGGAAATGTCGTATTTCTGTCTTTCCCACAGGAAATATCATATTTCTGTCTTCTCTTTGGGAAACATAGTATTTCTGTCTTCCCTGCGGTAAATGTCGTATTTCTGTCTTTCCCTATATCTGTCTTCTTCACAGGAAATGTCATTAATCTGACTTCCCCACAGGAAATACGTCATATAATTATCTGTCTTCCCCAACAGGAAATGTCTTCATAAGAAGACCCAGCTTCCGTTTGCGGTGAAGATAGTAAGCAGACGGATTGACGTCAGCAGGGAGGTAACTCTACTCAAACTGTGTCAAGGTCACACAAATATTGTACAACTTGTGGATGTATTCTATGATGAGGTAGGTGCAATACTCCTTCATCTTTATCAATAACTACAGCTACACACATATATTACACACATATTTTGTACGACAGTTACACACATATTCTGTACTACATTAACAAGCATATAAATTCTTCACTACAGTTACACGGATATATTTTGTATGACAGTTACACACATATAAATTCTGCACTACAGTTACACATATTCTGTACTACATTAACAAGCATATAAATTCTTCACTACAGTTACACGGATATATTTTGTATGACAGTTACACACATATAAATTTTGCACTACAGTTACACATATATTTTGGACTGAGTTGTATTTTCTGTACTGCAGTAATAGACATATACATTTGTACTACAGTTACACACATATATTCTTTATTATTGTATACTTTCATATTGTCCCGTTTAGTTTGCATTGAGCTAAGTATGCAATATTCTACGATATTGCACACATTGATATTGCACGAGAACTTTTTCTCGTGCTTGCTAAGAGCCCCGAAATAGAAATAAGGAACTACTTTCAAATAAAATAACTGAATCCTTTCTATAGTGTCAACAACAAAAAACGTGTTTTTATTGTTCAACCTTTTATGGCAGAAATTGATAAAATAATTGAAATGGTCACTCACCCACTGTTTTTAACGTTATCGAATGGTAAACAAACTTTAGAAAATCGCTTGTTGTTTTCAATGACGTCATCCGACGTCGACGTCGTTTTCGCGCAAAATAATCATCCACACAAAATGAAACTGAATGACAAGACAGGAATTCCATCAAAAGCTATAAAAATAACACAAATACAATGAAAAGTAATAGTCATACAATTAACATTGATCGAAAACAATATGAAAGTATACAATAAAAACGTTATTGAATTTGTTTGTATGGCTAAATATCACTTGGAACTCGTTGTTTTGGCGCATGACGACTCGCAAGCTCGTCGTCCTTTGCCAAAACAACTCGTTCCAAGTTATATTTAGCCATACAATTTCAATAACCTATACTACAGTTATATATTCTGTACTACACTGTACTACAGTAACAAACATATACATTTGTACTACAGTTACACACATATATTCTGTACTACTGTTATATATTCTGTACTACACTGTACTGCAGTAACAGACATATACATTGTGTACTACAGTTACACACATATATATTATGTACTACTGTTAAATATTCTGTACTACACTGTACTACAGTAATGTACATATACATTGTGTACTACAGTAACAAACATATACATTGTGTACTACAGTTACAAACATATATTTTGTACTACAGTTATATATTCTGTACTACACTGTACTGCAATAACAAACATATACATTGTGTACTACAGTTACACACATATATTCTGTACTACAGTTATATATTCTGTACTACACTGTACTGCAGTAACAGACATAAACATTGTGTACTACAGTAACAAACATATACATTTGTACTACAGTTATATATTCTGAACTACAATTATATATTCTGTACTACAGTTACATATTCTGTACTACAGTTATTAGCTCAACTGATCAGAGATCAGCGGAGCTTATGCCGTGGTGCGGCGTCCGTCGTCCGTCTGTCCGTCTGTCCGTAAACTTTTATTTGTAGCGACTTCACAGCTGAAACTACTGAATGGATATTCATGAAACTTTACAGAAATGTTGCCCATAAAGTCTAGTTGATCCTAGCAAAAATTCATGTTGATGTGAAATCCAAGATGGCCGCCAAAGCTAAAAATAGAGTTTTAAAATACAAGTTTGTAGCGACTTCTTCTTGAAAACCATAAGTGATATTGATATGGGACTTTTTCTAAAATGATCAGCATGACATGATGTTGATCCTAGTCAAAAATCGTTTTGATTCAACGTTAAACATGGCTGCCAGCGGCCATCTTTGTTTACATAGAGTTATATAGTAAAAACTTGTAGCGACTTCTTCTCTGAAACTACTTGGCGGATTGTCATGAAACTTTACAGGAATGTTGCTCTTGATGTCTAATTGATCCTAGAAAAATTTCAGGTCGGCCGGAAATTCAAGATGGCCGTCACAGCTAAAAATAGATTTTTAAAAAATAAGTTTGTAGCGACTACTTCTTGAAAACTATAAGTGATATTGATATGGGACTTTTTCTAAAATGATCAGCATTACATGATGTTGATCCTAGTCAAAAATTGTTTTGATTCAACATTAAACATGGCTGCCAGCGGCCATCTTTGTTTACATAGAGTTATATAGTAAAAACTTGTAGCGACTACTCCTCTGAAACTACTTGGCGGATTGTCATGAAACTTTACAGGAATGTTGCTCTTGATGTCTAATTGATCCTATCAAAATTTCAGGTCGGCCGGAAATTCAAGATGGCCGTCACAGCTAAAAATAGATTTTTAAAAAATAAGTTTGTAGCGACTACTTCTTGAAAACTATAAGTGATATTGATATGGGACTTTTTCTAAAATGATCAGCATGACATGATGTAAATCCTTGTGGAAAAATATTTTGATTCGACGTTAAACATGGCTGCCAGTGGCCATCTTTGGTTACATAGAGTTATATAGTAAAAACTTGTAGCGACTACTCCTCTGAAACTACTTGACGGATGTTCATGAAACTTCACAGGAATGTTGCTCTTGATGTCTAGTTGATCCTAGAAAAATTTCAGGTCGGCCGGAAATTCAAGATGGCCGCCACAGCTAAAAATAGATTTAAAATAAATAAGTTTGTAGCGACTACTTCTTCAAAACAATAAGAGATATTGATATGGGACTTTTTCTAAAATGATCAGTATGACATGATGTTGGTCCTTGTCGAAAATCGTTTTGATTTGACCTTAAACATGGCTGCTTTGTTTACATAGAGTTATATAATGAAAACTTGTAGCGACTACTTCTTTGAAACTACTTGACGGATTTTCATGAAACTTCACAGGAATGTTGCTCTTAATGTCTTATTGATCTTAGCAAAATGTCAGGTCGGCCGGAAATTCAAGATGGCCGCCACGGTTAAAAATAGATTTTCAAAAAACAAGTCTGTAGCGACTACTTCCTGAAATCAAAATCAATCAGTAGAGCTTCAAGGTCATTGACCTCTTGTATATTCTGTACTACACTGTACTACAGTAACAGACATATACATTGTGTACTACAGTTACACACATATATTCTGTACTACTGTTATATATTCTGTACTACACTGTACTGCAGTAACAGACATATACATTGTGTACTCCAGTTACACACATATATTCTGTACTACAGTTATATATTCTGTACTACACTGTACTGCAGTAACAGACATATACATTGTGTACTACAGTAACAAACATATACATTTGTACTACAGTTATATATTCTGTACTACAATTATATATTTTGTACTACAGTTACATATTCTGTACTACAGTTATATATTCTGTACTACACTGTACTACAGTAACAGACATATACATTGTGTACTACAGTTACAAACATATATTTTGTACTAGTTATATATTCTGTACTACAGTTATATATTCTGTACTACACTGTACTACAGTAACAGACATATACATTGTGTACTACAGTTACACACATATATTCTGTACTACTGTTATATATTATGTACTACACTGTACTACAGTAACAAACATATATATTGTGTACTACAGTTACACACATATATTCTGTACTACTGTTATACATTCTGTACTACACTGTACTACAGTAACAGACATATACATTGTGTACTACAGTTACACACATATATTATGTACTACAGTTATATATTCTGTACTACAGTTAAATATTCTGTACTACACTGTACTACAGTAACAGACATATACATTGTGTACTACAGTTACACACATATATTCTGTACTACAGTTATATATTATGTACTACACTGTACTACAGTAACAAACATATATATTGTGTACTACAGTAACAAACATATACATTGCGTACTACAGTTACACACATATATTCTGTACTACTGTTATACATTCTGTACTACACTGTACTACAGTAACAGACATATACATTGTGTACTACAGTTACACACATATATTATGTACTACTGTTAAATATTCTGTACTACACTGTACTACACTGTACTACACTGTACTACAGAAACAGACATATACATTGCGTACTACAGTTACACACATATATTATGTACTACTGTTATATATTCTGTACTACACTGTACTACAGTAACAGACATATACATTGCGTACTACAGTTACACACATATATTCTATACTACTGTTATATATTCTGTACTACAGTTATATATTCTGTACTACACTGTACTACAGTAACAGACATATACATTGTGTACTACAGTTACACACATATATTCTGTACTGCTGTTATATATTCTGTACTACACTGTACTACAGTAACAGACATATACATTGTGTACTACAGTTACACACATATATTCTGTACTGCTGTTATATATTCTGTACTACAGTAACAGACATATACATTGTGTACTACAGTTACAAACATATATTTTGTACTACAGTTATATATTCTGTACTACAGTTATATATTCTGTACTACAGTTATATATTCTGTACTACACTGTACTACAGTAACAGACATATACATTGTGTACTACAGTTACACACATATATTCTGTACCACACTGTACTACAGTAACAGACATATACATTGTGTACTACAGTTACACACATATATTCTGTACTACTGTTATATATTCTGTACTACACTGTACTACAGTAACAGACATATACATTGTGTACTACAGTTACACACATATATTCTGTACTACTGTTATATATTCTGTACTACACTGTACTACAGTAACAAACATATACATTTGTACTACAGTTATATATTCTGTACTACAATTATATATTCTGTACTACAGTTACATATTCTGTACTACTGTTATACATTCTGTACTACACTGTACTACAGTAACAGACATATACATTTGTACAACAGTTATATATTCTGTACTACAGTTATATATTCTGTACTACACTGTACTACAGTAACAGACATATACATTGTGTACTACAGTTACACACATATATTTTGTACTACAGTTATATATTCTGTACTACAGTTATATATTCTGTACTACAGTTATATATTCTGTACTACACTGTACTACAGTAACAGACATATACATTGTGTACTATAGTTACAAACATATATTTTGTACTACAGTTATATATTCTGTACTACAGTTATATATTCTGTAGTACAGTTATATATTCTGTACTACACTGTACATCAGTAACGTACATATACATTGTGTACTACAGTTACACACATATATTCTGTACTACAGTTATATATTCTGTACTACACTGTACTACAGTAACATACATATACATTGTGTACTACAGTTACACACATAAATTCTGTACTACAGTTATATATTCTGTACTACACTGTACTACAGTAACGTACATATACATTGTGTACTACAGTTACACAGATATATTCTGTACTACTGTTATATATTCTGTACTACACTGTACTACAGTAACAGACATATACATTGTGTACTACAGTTACACACATATATTCTATACTACTGTTATATATTCTGTACTACACTGTACTACAGTAACAGACATATACATTGTGTACTACAGTTACACACATATATTCTGTACTACACTGTACTACAGTAACAAACATATACATTGTGTACTATAGTTACACACATATTTTGTACAACAGTTATATATTCTGTACAACAGTTAAACATTCTGTACTACACTGTACTACATCAACAAACATATACATTTTGTACTGTAGTTACACACATATATTCCGTACTACAGTTACACATACATTTTTGCTTAAGTTAACACGCATATTTTATAATGCAGTTACACACATATATGGTGCTACAGTGGTGTAAAGGAGGGGAGTTGCTAGATCGGATACGCAAGAAAAAGACTTTCTGTGAACCTCAGGCGAGCGAGATCATGTGGAAGCTTGTCCTAGCTGTCGACTTCATGCACAATCGTGGCGTGGTGCACAGAGACTTAAAACCAGAGGTTTGGAATATTTTAAATAAAAAAATGAAAGGCACACATGGCAGTCTTGGGTCCGTGTTTCACGTTATCATGCATCAATACACAAATGTCTACAAACGTATGTTCTTTTGTTCTTCCTAGACCGTTATTCAATAAGCTGACATTTTTAGCTCTACTGATCAGAGATCAGCAGAGCTTATGCCGTGGTGCGGCGTCCGTCTGTCCGTCCGTCCGTTAACTTTTATTTGTAGCGACTACTCCTCTGAAACTACTGGATGGATATTCATAAAACTTTACAAAAATGTTGCCCATGAAGTCTAGTTGATCCTAGCAAAAATTCATGTTGATGTGAAATCCAAGATGGCCGCCAAAGCTAAAAATAGATTTTTTAAATACAAGTTTGTAGCGACTACTTCTTGAAAACTATAAGTGATATTGATATGGGACTTTTTCTAAAATGATCAGCATGACATGATGTTGGTCCTTGTCGAAAATCGTTTTGATTTGACGTTAAACATGGCTGCCAGCGGCCATCTTTGTTTACATAGAGTTATATAATGAAAACTTGTAGCGACTACTCCTCTGAAACTACTTGACGGATTTTCATGAAACTTCACAGGAATGTTGCTCTTGATGTCTAATTGATCCTAGCAAAATTTCAGGTCGGCCGGAAATTCAAGATGGCCGCCACGGCTAAAAATAATTTTTCAAAATACAAGTTTGTAGCGACTACTTCTTAAAAACTATAAGTGATATTGATATGGGACTTTTTCTAAAATGATCAGCATGACATGATGTTGGTCCTTATCAAAAATTGTTTTGATTTGACGTTAAACGTGGCTGCCAGCGGCCATCATTGTTTACATAGTCATATAGTAAAAACTTGTAGCGACTACTCCTCTAAAACTACTTGGCGGATTTTCATGAAACTTTACAGGAATGTTGCTCTTAATGTCTAATTGATCCTAGCAAAATTTCAGATCGGCCAGAAATTCAAGATGGCTGCCACAGTTAAAAATAGATTTTTAAAAAATAAGTTTGTAGCGACTACTTCTTAAAAACTATAAGTGATGTTGATATGGGACTTTTTCTAAAATGATCAGCATGACATGATGGTTATCCGAGTCGAACATTATTTTGATTCGACATTAAACATGGCTGCCAGTGGCCATCTTTGTTTACATAGAGTTATATAATGAAAACTTGTAGTGACTACTTCTCTGAAACTACTTGACGGATTTTCATGAAGCTTCACAAAAATGTTGCTCTTGATGTCTAATTGATCCTAGCAAAATTTCAGGTCGGCCGGAAATTCAAGATGGCCGTCATGGCTAAAAATAGATTTTCAAAATACAAGTTTGTAGCGACTTCTTCTTGAAAACTATAAGTGATATTGATATGGGACTTTTTCTAAAATGATCAGCATGACATGATGGTTATCCGAGTCGAACATTATTTTGATTCGACATTAAACATGGCTGCCAGTGGCCATCTTTGTTTACATAGAGTTATATAATGAAAACTTGTAGCGACTACTCCTCTGAAACTACTTGACGGATTTTCATGAAACTTCACAGAAATGTTGCTCTTGATGTCTTATTGATCCTAGCAAAATTTCAGGACGGCCGGAAATTCAAGATGGCCGCCATGGCTAAAAATAGATTTTCATGCAAGTTTGTAGCGACTACTTCTTGAAAACTATAAGTGATATTGATATGGGACTTTTTCTAAAATGATCAGCATGACATGATGTTGGTCCTTATCAAAAATCGTTTTGATTCGACGTTAAACGTGGCTGCCAGCGGCCATCTTTGTTTACATAGAGTTATATAGTAAAAACTTGTAGCGACTACTTCTCTGAAACTACATGGCGGATTTTCATGAAACTTTACAGGTATGTTGCTCTTAATGTCTAATTGATCCTAGCAAAATTTCAGATCGGCCAGAAATTCAAGATGGCTGCCACAGTTAAAAATAGATTTTTAAAATATAAGTTTGTAGCGACTACTTCTTGAAAACTATAAGAGATATTGATATGGGACTTTTTCTAAAATGATCAGCATGACATGATGGTTATCCGAGTCGAACATTATTTTGATTCAATGTTAAACATGGCTGTCAGTGGCCATCTTTGTTTACATAGAGTTATATAATGAAAACTTGTAGCGACTACTCCTCTGAAACTACTTGACGGATTTTCATGAAACTTCACAGGAATGTTGCTCTTGATGTCTAATTGATCCTAGCAAAATTTCAGGTCGGCCGGAAATTCAAGATGGCCACCACAGCTAAAAATAGATTTTCAAAAAAACAGTTTGTAGCGACTACTTCCTGAAATCAAAATCAATCAGTAGAGCTTCAAGGTCATTGACCTCTTGTTTTTATTTTATTTTTGAAATATTTTGTAACTTCTGAGAAATAATGAAAAAAATATTTAAAAGGCATAACATTTTTTTCTCCGGAAGTAAATTTACTTCAGTTATTAATATTGATAAGTGAGTATAATATGCCATACATTGTGTACAAAAATAAGGATAAATAGTAGGTCATTTGAATAATTTCGATGACCTTATAATGGTCAAATTCACAATTATGTTTCATTTTTAGAATATTTTGTTCGAGGACGACTCTGAACAAGCTGAAATGAAGATCATAGACTTTGGTTTTGCCCGCCTAAAGCCTGGGAACCAGACATTGACTACTCCTTGTTTCACACTGCCGTACGGGGCTCCAGAGGTCCTCCTGCAGGCATCAGCGACTAAGGACAAGGAAGGATATGATGAGGCCTGTGATTTATGGAGTCTCGGTGTGATACTGGTAAACTTTTCTTTGCTCTCATTATCAAGTATGGGTTTGACAAAGTTTTCAGGCACCAGTCCAGCATGAGTTTGACAAAGTTTTCAGGCACCAGTCCAGCATGGGTTTGACAAAGTTTTCAGGCACCAGTCCAGCATGGGTTTGACAAAGTTTTCAGGCACCAGTCCAGCATGGGTTTGACAAAGTTTTCAAGCACCAGTCCAGCATGGGTTTATACCTGCAAGCAGGATTATTTCTTATCACAAAACTTGCAGCTTGAGAGCTTTATAAAGCCATAATATATTTTTTATCATAATGCACTAGTGTATTAATTATGCAAATAAAAGCCAATCATCATTCAGTCTTTTCTGTTCAGCTTGGTGTACATCGGAATTTCCTCGTTGATTTCCGTAGTCATTTAAAATTCCAGATTACGGAAACTGGAGTTAATTCCAATGTTTGGTGTCACATGGAGAAGACGAAGTCGACATATGACATCATAAGAGCCTACGACTTCATCATCCGACAACCTTATGTATAGACAGCTACAATAATAAATGTTCCTTATGAGACGTTTTTGGAGTTATGTGATAAATAGAATCTCACATTTGTGTCTATTTAATATTGAATTTACTAAACCCTTTGGATAAAATTGATATGATGCGACTGCAACTCGTTTAATAAATTTGATATAAAACAGGCACTCATGTAAGATCCTCTATATCTTTCATTTACACATTAATATTAATTATTTTAATATGTCACATTATGTGTTAAAAGCAATATTATCTTCGCTCATGTTCAGTAGGTCTTCGTTGAATGTGTGGTAAATGTCAAATGTGGTTGTATGTTTGCAGTACACGATGTTATCAGGTAAAGTTCCATTTCAAGTGTGCAGCTCGGAGTACCAGGCGAAGGCAATCATACAAGAAATCAAGTCGGGAAGGTTTGATTTGGAAGGCCCAGCATGGAAAGATGTATCAGAGCCTGCAAAGTCCCTTATACAAGGTACATGCTCCTGGGTAGTTTGTTTGAATGGTGTTATACTTCATTTTTAGCACTTGTTATGCTATATATATGATGATTGATTTGTTTGTGGTGGAGGCAGACCACTACTTATTCCTGGGTAGAACCAGTACTGTATACCTCCCGCCACCCGAATCACTAGTTATACCTCATTGTTTTTATCATCAATAAATAAAATATCAGATATTCTCCACAGCAACGTTGCATGTTTTATAGAGAGCTATATTGGAAAATGTAAAATGTCCAGATAGAAATCAGGGATCCCTTTAGGGGAATATTTAGGGAGATTTTCTCGTTGCTGTCTCTTCCAAAATGTTAAATGAGCAAACTGATCACTTACTATATACACCAGTTTGCTGTCAACATGTTGTGAAAATCTCATAAAACTTCGTAGAGTGAGATTTTTTGTTGTCAATGATCCCTGATAAAATAAAATTGGCGGACATTTTCCCAGGGTGTCATCCAATTCGTACCCAGAGTTGTCGTTCCTTGCTTCTACATACAAACTTTGTCAGTGCCTGAGCAAATACCAAGATTCTTGGAAACCGATGAAAATTAAAAAACCTTAGTGACACTTATTTTTTTCCGACTCAGCTTTATATGAAAGGTTTAACTTTGAACACAAATTGATGCGGCAATCCTTAAAAAATTGTTGGTTTGCAGTGCTCCGACCCAGAATTTTTGAGATGGGTAGATAGTTTGGTGAATTTTTTTTTGAATTTGTTTGTTTGTTGCTTTATGGTTTATTACCATTTATATGTTAAAAAACATAAAACAGTTTAAATCCTCACCCTCCAAGGCACTAAAACTAGGTTCACTATACACAAGGCAACATTAAACAACATCATGATGTTTGTATAAAAGACAACTAATGACTTCTTTAAACATTTTTAGCTCGACTGATCAGAGATCAGCAGAGCTTATGCCGGGGTGCGGCGTCCGTCGTCCGTCTGTCTGTCCGTCCGTCTGTCCGTAAACTTTTTTTTGTAGCGACTACTCCTCTGAAACTACTGAATGGATTTTCATGAAACTTTACAGAAATGTTGCCCATGAAGTCTAGTTGATCCTAGCAAAAATTCATGTTGATGTGAAATCCAAGATGGCCACCAAATCTAAAAATAGGTTTTTAAAAAACTAAGTTTGTAGCGACTACTTCTTGAAAACTCTAAGTGATATTGATATTGAACTTTTTCTAAAATTATCAGCATGACATGATGTTGGTCCTTGTCGAAAATCGTTTTGATTCGCCGTTAAACATGGCTGCCAGCGGCCATCTTTGTTTACATAGAGTTATATAGTAAAAACTTGTAGCGACTACTTCTCTGAAACTACTTGGCGGACTTTCATGAAACTTTACAGGAATGTTGCTGTTAATGTCTAATTGATCCAAGCAAAATTTCAGGTCCTAGCACAATTTCGGGTCGGCCGGAAATTCAAGATGGCCGCCACGGCTAAAAATAAATCAAAATACAAGTTTGTAGAGTTTGTAGCGACTACTTCTTGAAAACTATAAGTGATATTGATATAGGACTTTTTCTAAAATGATCAGCATGACATGATGTTGGTCCTTGTCAAAAATTGTTTTGATTCGATTTTAAACATGGCTGCCAGTGGCCATCTTTGTTTACATAGAGTTATATAGTAAAAACTTGTAGCGACTACTCCTTTGGAACTACTTGGCGGATTTTCATGACACTTTACAGGAATGTTGCTCTTAATGTCTAATTGATCCAAGCAAAATTTCAGGTCGGCCAGAAATTCAAGAAATTCAAGATGGCCGCCACAGCTAAAAATAGATTTTTAAAAAATAAGTTTGTAGCGACTACTTCTTGAAAACTATAAGTGATATTGATATGGGACTTTTTCTAAAATGATCAGCATGACATGATGGTTATCCGAGTCGAACATTATTTTGATTCGACGTTAAACATGGCTGCCAGTGGCCATCTTTGTTTACATAGAGTTCTATAATGAAAACTTGTAGTGATTACTCCTCTGAAACTACTTGACGGATTTTCATGAAACTTCACAGGAATGTTGTTCTTGATGTCTCATTGATCCTAGCAAAATTTCAGGTCGGCCGGAAATTCAAGATGGCCACCATGGCTAAAAATAGATTTTCAAAATACAAGTTTGTAGCGACTACTTCTTGAAAACTATAAGTGATATTGATATGGGACTTGTTCTAAAATGATCAGCATGACATGAAGTTGGTCCTTGTCAAAAATCTTTTTATTCGATGTTAAACATGGCTGTCAGCGGCCATCTTTTTTTACATAGAGTTATATAATGAAAACTTGTAGCGACTACTCCTCTGAAACTACTTGACGGATTTTCATGAAACTTCACAGGAATATTGCTCTTGATGTCTAATTGATCCTAGCAAAATTTCAGGTCGGCCGGAAATTCAAGATGGCCGCCACGGCTAAAAATAAATTTTCAAAAAAAAAGTTTGTAGCGACTACTTCCTGAAATCAAAATCAATCAGTAGAGCTTCAAGGTCATTGACCTCTTGTTAATATTGTCAGAATACTAATTTCATAATTATATTCTCTTAAGGTGCCTTCCAAAAAGACTGGGTGTTACTTAAAGCTGACATCCCGCCAACAACAGGGAAATTGTACAGAAAAATGTACACCGTTTCTAAGCCTAGTACTGATGTAACTTACATATGTTGCGAATCTGAACTCTTTTACTACAATATCAACGCCTTAACTGGCCAGGAAAAACATCAACCTATTTAACAGACACGAGTGTATTATGTAATAAACACTACATACATGGGTTAAATCAGGCATAACAAATTGATCCTGAGATTGACAATGTTTTTAACTTAAGGAGGCATTTGAGAAGAGATTGACAAGTGGCAACGTTACAGTTTCATCTTTTGTTATTATACTGCTCCCTCGATAATCCTATTGTTTACCAAATTATCTATGACTGTCAAGTTCTTTACCAATTAAAGACATCCACATCTAAAAATAATTTCATAATTACTTTCCAATCTTTAATCAACACTCACAGAAATTGTTTTCATATTGATCAATACTGGATCGACTTCGTCAATTAAATCGCCGCTATATACCATTTTATGCGGTCACTTATTCAATCAATCAATTACCTAATCAGTCAGCTGTTATATAACTAATCTGCTTTTACGATCAATCAAGAGTAATTATTGCCGGTCATCCTAAAACTGTGAAATTTGACGACTGTTTATTCCAATTATACCGTGTAGTGTAATTACCTTGACAGGCTGGGTATCGGTTTTTCCCACTTCAGCCGGCGCATTATGCAACATCGAGGGGGAACCAGTCTCATTTATATGAACCGCAAAGAAAAAATCTACCGGAAAAGATAGAGAAAAAATAAATCAGCGCCATGAAACACCAAAAAAAAAGTTTGAGTCGCGGCCATTTGTATGAGTCTGTCGCGCACTGCAAACCAACAATTTTAGCTCGACTATTCGAAGAATAAGAGAGCTTATGTAATCGGGTCGGGGTCGGCGTCCCACATCAAGGTTTGCGTGTAAGCTGTGTTTACAAGTCTATATCGCTTCCATTTCTTATCCTAGCACAACCAAATTTGTTCATGGGCTTCCCTATAGCATTATCTTAAGGGCTGCATAAGCAATTTTGGTTCCTGTAACCCATGGGCTCCCATGGAACCCAAATTATGATAGCCCATAAAATGTGTCCCATTTCACATCAAATTTTGCGTGTAAGCTGTGTTTACAAGTCTATATCACCTACAATTCTTACCCCAGCACAACCAAATTTGGCCATTAGCTTCCTTATAGCATTATCGTAAGGGCTGCTTAAGTAATTTTGGTTCCTGTAACCCCTGGGCTCCCATGGAACCCAAATTCTGATAGCCCTTAAAATATGTCTGTTTCACATCAAATTTTGCGTGTAAGCTGTGTTTACAGGTCTATATCTCTTACATTTCTTGTCTAGCTGAACTAAATTTTGGAATTGGTTTCCTTATAGTATGTTGTAAAGGGTTGGATAAGTAATTTTGTCTTCTGCAAATTTTGGGCTCCTATGGAACCCAAATTGTGATGCCCATAAAATGTGCAATAAAGGCAGATCTATGTTTTCATGTAAGCATGTATATATCTATAATTTTGGTTTGGATTTGTTATAGCATTATGCATCTTATTACTTCACCCATATTGGGGCATGGGCTTCCTCCTCCCCCCACCCACCCCTACCCCCACTCCACTATACCCTATTTTTTTTTTTTTACATATTTCTGTGTTGTTTTAGACAATTCTTACACATATATGTTGCCCCCCCTCCCCCACCCCACCCAACTCATTTCGCTTCCCACTGCCGCTCACCCCCCCCCCCCCCCCCCCCCCCCCCCCCCCCCCCCCCCCCCCCCCCCCCCCCCCCCCCCCCCCCCCAACCCACCCCACCCCCACTTGAAAGTCTATATATATATTTTTTTACATATTTCTTTGTTGCTTTTGTCAATTCTTAAACATGTTGCCCCCTTCCCCCCATCCCCCCGCCACCCCCCATCCCCGCCCCCACCACACACTCGAAACCAGAATATTTTTTTTTTTTTTTTTTTTACATATTTCTGTGTTTTTTGGTCAATTCTTACACATAATTTGCTCCCTCCCGCCCACCCCCTGCTTTTCTCCCCCCCCCCACCCCCCCACCATCCACCCCGCCTCTCTCCCAACCCCGAATAGTCGAGCTGCGCTGTTCTCCGACAGCTCTTGTTTAAGGATGGCCCGATATGCGATAATTTAGTAAATAAACACTTAATTTTGCTCAAAATTATATTGCGATACAATAAAGTTTATACTTTGGCATATCACTCCGCCGTTAAAACATTTAAAATGAAACCACCATTACGTTACCCATAGGGTTACAGTATAGTGTCTGTACTTACCAGCACTTTCCAAAATCTCATAGCTCTAAATACTATTTAAAATTAAAGTACTATAAACCTAAATACGTCAAAAATGTACAAAGTATATTAAGCGGCGTTTTGTTTGATCGTATACTACTCGATCAGCCAACACCCGGTATCATCAGTGGTGTCGGGTCACCAGGTGTTGATATCTGTTCGCCATTTTGATATTTTAGCTATTGTCCTGTGACAAATTATCATGTGATCACAGACTACTTTCTGAGATGTTGACAGTGTCACATGATGTGGCCTGGTTGAGATTGGGTGGCATCCTTTCAGAAATGAAGAATATGTACTGAAACGGATTATAAGCGGTTTGACTGATGTGCATTGTTCTATATAATAATGTATGTAATAGAAGAAATATTCAACTGATTATTTGATTTGTTATGTATTTTGGACGCTGAGGCGAGCACTACGCTAGAACACGCACTAGATATATACATTACTTACTCAGTAATCAATAATCCCTGGCCGCAGAGCAGTTAAACTATTAGCTGTTTCAGTAATATTTAAAAGACATTTATAAGACAATTACATCCCCAGTGAAACCATTTATTTAATTCTAAATTGTGAATGTTTCATTTTGTTTATCTCCTCAACACCCACCTATTAGCCAAGATATTGAGCAGTACATAAACATATCTAAAAGGGGGAAATTTTCAAACATATTGTTTAACACTTTCGCTGCCATATCCCTCATAATTCTCGGAAAGTAGCATTTCGCCGAGCAGGAAATATGGGAAAAAAACGAGGTACACCGCATATACATACATCAAAATTTAGCTTACGATCTCTACAATATTATGCAGAAAAGCTCGGAGGAGAGCTCCCCCTTATTAAAATATGCAAATACTGGAAACAATCGCACTAAGTAAATTAGACTTTAGTTGCTATCGGCAGGGAATGGTAAATTCAACTATAGTCGCGATTGGCAGCGAAAGTGTTAAAACTGCTTATTCAGCCACTTCGTACAAGTAGCGTGTCTTCAGGCCACAGATAGATTTCTTGTTTTAACTGTTGTTAATTCATGCTCTTTCTTCCAGGACTCCTAACTGTTGATCCTAAAAAACGTTTAACGATGGCTGACCTCAAGAAAAACGAGTGGTTGCTAAGAAACAATAACAGCATGTTTTCTGAGAAAAGTTTACAAACGCCAGGAATTCTTAGTAACAGTAGTAATGCTCTTCAAATTCAGTTTTCTGCGACTATGGACGCTTTTCACAAGGCTACACGGGAAGGGTTTCGCCTTCAGGATGTGGCCAAAGCACCTCTAGCCAGACGACGTAAATTGAAAAAGACGTCTGAAGAAGAGCGAAGTGGTTCTTCTGACAGTAGTCATTCTAGTGGTTCAGGTGGCTCAAATGTGTCTGGATCGCAGAATAGTTCTCAGTTGGTACCAGGGGCAATAACTCTAAATTTAAGTCCGCGAAGGGACTCGCCGGTGCGGAATTTATCAAATATCTCAAATCACTCGAACGCCTCGTCTGCAGCGTCATCAACATCGCATAGTTCAGCTCACAGTTTAGGATTTGTGCCTCAACAGCGAGTCACCCCTGTCGACTTGCTGTCATCAGTTTCTAGTCAGAATAGTGCGACAGACATTTCGTCGCAAGACTTGTTTGTGATAGACGAGCAAGACGGTGTATCGTCGCAAACTCTACCTTTTCAGGAAATAAGATCTTCCTCTGAATCAGTAACTATGACTGACGATCATCTGCTTCAGGGCTTGCGTGGAATAAAACGTAAGCATAGCCTAGAAGAGGAGTGTAGTGAAAATGAGGATGACAGTGATGAGGACGAGGATGAGGAAGAGGATAGTGATTTTGAGGAGGACAATGAGGTTATAATCATCGGTGATGACTCCGAGGATGAGGTGGAAGATTTAACATCCACCAGAAGTGGGGCACGACAAAGTAAAAAGCCACGCCCAACAGACACCATTGTTATAGACGATTAATACATTAGTTAATGTTTCTGCTTGTGTTCCATCACGTTGTTATCATTATTATTGTTATTATTCCACAGGGAGCTTTGTTTTAACATGATAGCTTTCTTTTTGACATTTAGGGCTGGTATTGTTTCTACAATATACTTTTCTCTGCTGTTTTTTTAAGGCTGACCATGCTTATTAAAACGTAAAATGAAACAAGGTAGTATACAAAATATGACAAATGAATAATTTAAATTTCGCAACTCCTAAGAAGTAATGCATGTTTGCCTTGTGAATAACTGCACTTATGCATACCAATGATATGTAACACTGGGCCACCAGTCATTATAACAAACGTATGCCAACAAACATTAACAAGTAAGGAAAAATGATTTCAGAATCAGTTGGTTCAATTAACGCATGGGGAAAATCCGGTGGCAACTAACGGTAACACAAATTTGGCAGTAATATTAACACTTGGTAAAATAAAACAGAGGATAAATTAATGATCAAAACTTCAATCACTTTCCAACCTCCCACAGAACAAGAGGGCCAAGATGGCCCTAAATCGATCACCTGAGTACTGGCCCATTATCGAACTTCTTCAAAATCTTATGGTCATATACAATCTGTGCAAGCTAGGTTAAGATTGTTCAAGAAATGTTGCCACTGTTATGTTAACAACATTGATATAAAAACACTGACAAAGTTTGGTAAATATCAAATACAAAATGAAGGTGCTAGAATGTAACCCCTGGAGCAGGGCCAAATGCGACCCTAGCGCTACATGTAATGTATGAGAGCTGTGTGCCTTGTGGTTTCAGAGAAAAAGATTTTTTAAGTTTTTCCCAATACAAGTCTACCCCAGTGTCACTATTTGAATAAACTTGGTAAATGACCATAAATAAGCTCATAGTAAATGCAACATATTAAACCTCTGGCTCTTGTAGTTTGAGAGAAGAGGTTTTTTAATTTTTTTACAATATAAATCTATGTGACGCCCGGGACGGGGCCAAATTTGTCCCCAGGGTCACCATTTGAACAAACTTGGTAGAGGACCATAAGCTTATAGCAAATGCAAATAGCAACCTCTGGGGCGGGGCCAAATGTGATCCCAGGATCACCATTTGAATAAAGTTGGTATAGGACCATAAGCTTATAGCAAATGCAAAATATTAAACCCAGTTTCAGAGAAGATTTTTTAAGTTTTTTCCTATGCAAGTCTATGTAACACGTGACCCCTGGGGCGGGGCCAAATGTGACCCCAGGGTCACCATTTGAACAAACTTGGTAAAGGACCATAAACTTTCAGTAAATGCAGAATATTAAACCTCTGGCTCTTCTAGTTTCCGAGAAGAAGATTTTTAAAAAAAAATCCTATACAAGTCTGTGTAAACCTATGACCCCCGACGTGGGGCCAAATTTCACGCCTAATTTTAACAAACCTAAAAAGCATTCATCTAAGGATCATCTGTGTGCAGTTTGGTCAAAATTGGACAAGCGGTTTCTGAGAAGTCGTCTGAAGCAAAAGTTAAAGACGACGGACGTTTGATGGATGAAGAGTGATCCCAATAGATCACCTTGAGCCTCGGCTCCGGTGATCTAAAAAACACAATTACCGTATTCATCCCTATAAGCACTCTGGGCACATAGAGTAATGCTACAATAATTCTGAAAAGGGTCGCTTAATTACTTAGAAACATGGTGTTACTTATTGATATGAACTATTGGGATGAAACAGATGAAACAAACACTGAAATTAACAAACTCTGATTTTGTAAATTTGGATTTTGGTTGACTAATGATAAAGAAGTTTCAATAAGTAAAGTCATATTCCATTATTTCTAAAGGACACCCAAGAAAAAAGGTATTTTCAAATTATTGAACACTTTAAGGAAATCTGTGTCTTAAGCTTGTAAAAGTTTATTTTTGTTAAATGACTTCAAGAAATACTTCAGGTATTTAGTGTTGCTCTTAGATCGACGATTCAAATATTTAATCATTCTGCTTGCTCTTTAAGTGTCAGATAGATTCCTTGGGTTCTTCTGCATGCCTGTTGGATAGTCTTTAGATTATAGGACTGCCCGGTTAGCGTGCTGCTGCTATGGATGGTGAAGTTATAGCTAGAACATCTAGCATTACCCCTCGAACAATTACCCTATTTAACCCAAACAAAATAATTTTAAAAACCATATGTAGATTAAAATTCGAAAAGCAAGGTGTCGACAGTAAATGTCTCGATCCTTCCATTTGCACCAATGTCGGAGTGAATGACGACACTACTAGCAAACATTCCACGGCTGAGTCTCAAACCTGCAACTTTCCAATTACAGGGCAAAATACCCAACACTAGAACATGGTGCCCCATTATTCATAGAAAAATCGCTCGCTGTATGTGCGCAATATTTCTTGTGATGATTTATTGCTTCATATTGAAGGGTTAAGGCAAAGCAGTTGTAACAATATATTAATAAAGAACAGTTTACAATAGTTTTTTGTTGGCCCCTCGATATTTGTCAAGATTTGTTTATTGTTATTGTTTAAAATTTTACAGCAGTCTTATGTTAAAATGGCTATAATAAAAGCCATTTAAAAAGCCAGTAAAACACTGTTTTAAAACGTTGAGTCGTCATGACTGAAATATTTTTTAGTCTAAGCAGACTTTTTTGCACCAAGAGAGGGGCATATAGAAATCGCACAGATTGTCCATCAGTCCATCAGTCTGTGCTTGAAACACTTGTGTTTCAGCCATAATTTGGAAAGGCATGAAGGAAATATCACACATGTTAATCACAATGAGAAGGTGTGTCACACAAAAGAATCGGGTCGTACCTCACAGGTCAAGGTCATGCTTAGAGGTCAAAGGTATTATTAGTCAAATTATGTCTTAGCTGCCACTTTCAAAATAAAGAAGGGAATGTCATGAATGTTCACACAAATGTTAATCCCAATATTGAATGTGTTGCGCACAAGAATTAAGTCACATGAGTCAAAATTGTGTCTCATCTATAACTTCGAAGTCCCAAAGGGAATTTCATGAAACTTCACACCATCACAATGAGAAGGTGTGTTGCGTGGAAGAATCAGGTCCGTACCTCAACGGTCAAGGTCGAACTTAGAGGTCGAAAATGAAATATATCAAAATTGTGTCTTTGTCATAACTCAAAAATTACATTAAAGGGAATTCCATCAAACTACACAAACCTGTTTAGCAGGATCATGGGTGTTGTGTGCATAATACCTACCTTCCATTTGTTATTGTGTTTTACCTGTAACTCTTACCATTTCAACAATGTAGGAGTTGCCATAAAAACAAATGGGGGTGTCTGCCTACTGATGACATTTCTTCAATAGTGGTTTTGTTGATTGTTTTTCTCACAATAAACAAAAATCTTGATGTCTTTCATTTTTTCTTTAACATATTTTATTTGCAATTGTACATAATTTTAATAAGTATGAATTTAATATGTATATAGTAAAAGTTGCTTTTGGTAACTGAATAGATGATTTTAATGCAAGTTTTCTTGCTAATTTACAAACAGGTGAAAAAGAAATAAATTACATATTTTTTTATTTCAGTTTCTATATGTGTCGCATATATATTATTATTCTATACCTAATTTATACGTCCAATCGTAGACGCTCATTCGAATCACGTGACCGTACAATATATTCCCGTATCGGGACGCACGCGCGTACAAAATAACCCGTATTCTTTTCGTATTGTACGATTCACAGGTCCCATGTTAAACCTATGATAAAGACCGAAGCGCGTGAAAAGGTTCCGAATGAAAGTCTAACCAAGGCATAATACAAAATATATTTTAGGGAAAAAGTCGAGGTATAGAATAAAAAGATCATTTAACAGTGTTCTGTACAATACGGAATATATTTGGACTCGTACACAGCTTGGAAAATCATATTGGACTCGCCTAGCGGCTCGTCCAATATGATTTTCCAAGCTGTGTACTCGTCCAAATATATATCCGTATTGTACAGAACACTGTTAAATAACCTATAATTATAAATGTAAATAAACAAAAATAAACTGACAAATGGAGGGAATATTTTATATTGCAATGAAGTAAATGAAAGAGGTTCTAAATATATCTACGCAATTTTAATATTAAATATTACATTTTACTGCACCTTTATGTAAGCAGGCGCCATTTTATGAGTATTCTGTGAAGAAACACAGGGTATATTGTGTTCTGTAATTTAGTATTACGATCAAAATAAAACCTTGAATAAGCCCTGCATTAGTTTATTCCATTCAAATTTATGTGTTTTTTATGATTGGATGGAACGTGCGCAATGTGTGTTGACCAACAACAAAAATCGGAAGAATTACCATAGTAAACAAATATGATCGGAAAATGCCGTAGCGTTATAACCTAACATAAAATTGCAAAAATCCTGTTTCTAAATTTTCAACAGTAATAGGTATGACATGAGAGGGTAACAATTGCCTTATCTTACCTTTTTCATTGGCCTCTTTATGACTTGAGTAAATCCATATCATTTGGTCGACACAAAGGTATATTTAGAGCCTCTTAAAATTGTTGGTTTGCTGTTTCCCTACCTACCCACCAAAAAGGGCCCTACCCAAAACTTTTTATAGCAATTCTTTAACGACTATTTTTTTTTTTGCTGTTTTTAATATATTTTTCTTTAATTTCTTATGGTTTTTTACTGTCTTTGGCAACAACAAAAAAATCACCTACCCACTTATAAAATCCTGGGTCGGGAAACAGCAAACAAATATATTTTTAAGGATGGCCTTAGAAGCAAAGGTCATTACATGCTGATTTATCTCTGTGATACGCATGCTATGTTTTAAACAAGTTTTAACGCTGTTATATATGTTAAACCTCTATTATTAACTTGTTTGTTTATATCATTCCATTATGGGACTTTAGACAGGGTTGCCCGCAGAAAGCCTGGGGAAATACGATTTGTTAGTGTAAGATCAGGAAATTGTCGGGGAGTTTTGAAAAATGGTCAGGATTTTGAAATTCTAAAAGGTCAGGGAAATGTCAGATAAAAAATAATATTTTTGTACACAATAACATGGCTATGGCAGTCTTCTATTTATTGTATAATAATCGTATAGACTGTTCTCTTGGTATCTCAACCCAAAACTAAGTCATATTTATTACTTTTCTGTAGAGCAAGCATTTTTAAATGGAAAATTAAAAGTGAAAAGGATGGAATGGATGGCGGTAGGGGAGGAGACCGAATTAAATTCGTCAAATTGCTCAGCAAAAACTGACATTTGGTCTGACAGGGAAAAGTCAGTGAATAGCCAGGGAATTTTATTTGACTGATTTGTTGGCAACCCTGTCAGAGGGACACGACAATCTTATTTAGAACTTGTGGCATTCTGTTCGTTTTTTTACATAAATTGCATATTTGCAAATTATTACTTAATTTATTAGTTCAGAGCAAGTTATTAATTTATTGTTAATTATATATTACACCAATCATATGTAAATCTATGAAAGAACAATGAAGACAAATAATAAAAGTCAACATTTTTTTCTCGCCTTTTCGAAGAATAAAAGAGACAGGTGCTGCTTTTTTGGCGGCGGCGAAGACGTCAACATTCAAGTTTTGCATTTAGGTCATTTTCTCACAAACTGTATGCACTAGACCTTTCAAAATTTGCTTATAGTTGTACGGTAGTACATCACGTGTCAAAAAGCAAATGTGGATGTGACCTTCACCCTCCAAGCAAAGGACAGATAACTTTAATTGTTACATTTACATCACTTTCTCATAATTATAATTATGCACTAGATGCTTTAACCTAGTATATAGCTTAATCTTTGGAAGAAAAAAAATTCTAATTTGACATAGTTGTGTCTTGGGTAGTGCATCTTTTTGAATGCATGGATTTCATATATGACCTTGACCTACTTTTTGGAGCTGATGACTTTTTTTTTTTTTTATAGAATGGCATTTAGTTTTTAAACAAATGCACTTAAATATTTGTCATCTCAGCAGACAGTAAACTCCATTGGTTTTAGTTGTTAAATGTATACAAACTTTCATTTAAGCAACATTTATCTTTTATTTTTAAGTTAAGGCGAGACATGCATTTCTTGTTGTAACTGTTATTTAATTATTTGCAAGCAGGTTTAATATAAAAACGGTACCAGATTAATATATCAAAGTGCTATAGTATAATTTTAGATTATGAAGAGAAATCTTCACCATTAAGAAAGGGAGGGAGTGTAGCATCCAATTCAGGTAGGGCCAATATGATAGCCCGTGCTCAATTTCTAGATTATCAGCACAAGATGTGGTTGTTTAGATTGTGGTTGCTCATGACACTGACTATACAGGGCGAATATCTATATGGGAATTCCTTATGTTTTACCCACATAATCATCGTATCACGTGTTGTACCCGTTATATCATGTTGTACACGTTATATCATATTTTACACGTTTGTTTAAAATACATTTTTGTTATGTGAAAGAAATTAGTTGACATTTTTAAAAAAAAAAAAAATATTTCTAAATTTGATTTACAGTAAATTTTCTGCATTATTCATATAATTTTTTAAATAAACTCTACATGTTTCTTTATTTACCATCTATATTTGCATTTAATATAAGATATTTTAGCATAAAGCATCTACATATAAATAAAATAAAAACATCATTGTTCAATAGTAACATAATTATAATTCATTTACATTGAAATAGTACCATTCACCAGGTGAATTCTCTGGTAAATTATTTGTTTATTTTTAGCTCACCTGAGCCTTCATGAGGTGAGCTATTGGGATTACTCTTCGTCCGTCCGTCGTTATTAACTTTTGCTTTAAACAACTTCTCAGAAAGCGCTTGGTCAGTTTTGACCGAACTCCATATGGAGGATCCTGAGGTCAATATTTTTCAAATGTGTTAATTAGGTCAGCCCGACATCTTAGATGGCCACTATTTTACAATAAAGGGTTGAAACCTTAAAAAATCTTCTCAATAACCATTGAAAAGATTTTAGAAGTTTTTCTTTAATGATCGCCAACCCCTAGGCTATCAGGTTTGTTCAAATATCAGGTTTTGTAGAAAAATGTTTTGAAAAATCTTCTTCTCAGAAACCACGAGTTTCTTTGATCTCACTCTCTTGAACTGTTACTGTTGCAAGTTTCTACAATGGACAAGGTCATCAGGTGAGAGATTCAGAGCCATTTGGCTATCTAGTTTTTTAGCTCTACTGATCAGAGATCAGCAGAGCTTATGCCGTGGTGCGGCGTCCGTCGTCCGTCTGTCCGTCTGTCCGTCTGTCTGTAAACTTTTTTTGTAGCGACTTCTCCTCTGAAACTACTAAATGGATTTTCATGAAACTTTACAGAAATGTTGCCCATGAAGTCTAGTTGATCCTAGCAAAAATTCATGTTGATGTGAAATCCAAGATGGCCGCCAGATCTAAAAATAGGTTTTTAAAAAACAAGTTTGTAGCGACTTCTTCATGAAAACTATAAGTGGTATTGATATGGGACTTTTTCTAAAATGATCAGCATGACATGATGTTGGTCCTTGTCAAAAATCGTTTTGATTCAACGTTAAACATGGCTGCCAGAGGCCATCTTTGTTTACATACAGTTATATAGTAAAAACTTGTAGCGACTACTCCTTTGAAACTACTTGACAGATTTTCATGAAACTTTACAGGAATATTGCTCTTAATGTCTAATTGATCCTAGCAAAATTTCAGATCGGCTAGAAATTCAAGATTTTTAAAAAAGAAGTTTGTAGCGACTACGTCTTGAAAACTATAAGTGATATTGATATGGGACTTATATGATGAAAACTTGTAGCGACTACTCCTCTGAAACTACTTGACGGATTTTCATGAAACTTCACAGGAATGTTGCTCTTGATGTCTAATTGATCCTAGCAAAATTTCAGGTCGCCCGGAAATTCAAGATGGCTGCCACGGCAAAAAATAATTTTTCAAAAAACAAGTCTGTAGCGACTACTTCCTGAAATCAAAATCAATCAGTAGAGCTTCAAGGTCATTGACCTCTTGTTTTGTTTTGTTTTTTCATTTTAGTATTGTTACTCATACAAACAAATGTATTAAAATATTATACATAAAAGACTAGAGTAATTGAATATATATTTTTTTCCTACAACATATTTTTTTCAATACTAAAGCTTACTGAAGTGAGAATAAGTTAACATCATTGCCTTCCAGTCAGATAATGCTTCCTCTGATCTTCTAACGCTGTGCTTACAGTCGTCATTAAACTAATATGTTCAGGGGCTGATTCAGGTTGGTAGACCTGGTGTTATGCAGTTATGAACATATAATGTGTTTACCCTCAAAAGTATGTACATGTAGGTTTATTTGTAGCTAGTTTAGCTCTAGTTTTGTATATACTATCAACTTTATTTGCTTAGCCATATTTTCATTTTTCATGTGCAATTCTATTTATTGTTTTTAACTTTCCTGGCCAAAGGCCAGATGAGTGGAGGGATGGCATGTTGGATGTGTCTGACAATGAGAAAAATGGAGCTTTGCTTTTCAGAGTTACTTCCCTATGATTATTGAAAAGTGAAAATATTTCAGTATGTATTTTTATCAAATTAAACTTTATTGTTCTTTCAATAAGATAAGATGTCGGAAAAGTTTTAAATTTAAATATGTAACTTTCTCTGAATTGTTTTCAGTTAACTAGTAGAGCGACCTCTTGGGTCTCTGTTATTTATTAGGCTTGTCATTTTGGTGCATATTTTAGTTTATTTGGTGTTAACTATTAGAACAGGTTTTATACAGGTTTTTAATATATATCAATCCTGTTATTAAATTAATTGAAGATTAGGAATAATATTATGTAGAATTAGTTCATACAATAACATTTCTAAAAAATGATTAATTTATTAGAAATGGTCGAACCCAACAAGTAAGATATAAAGGTGAGTTGTCAACTCCATTTGTAAAGACAGTTGATCAGATTTTGTTTATTTCCACGTTTATTTTTTTAAAGATATTGCTTTCACTAGAATATTTATATTGGTTCTGCTTCTGCCATGAAGGCCATGTGCAGACCATTGTGAGATTTATTGTTGATGAAGTATTAATAGCCACCAAAACAAGACCACACATTTATGGTCACAGTTTGTTAAATGTGTGAGAACCAGTCTCACACACAAAATGTTGATGGTTTAATTACCCCCAAGGTTAATTGTCACTTCATAGGAGCATGGTACAGTATGTTTGTTTTGTTTTTGTTAGACATGTGAAACAATAACGCAGGTTTGTTCCAGCTACCTTACATCATACTAGCCAGGTCTGCTGAATTTTGATTGGCTAATAAACTACCAGAATTAAATATTATGAATATTTCAATGAAACTTAACAGGAAGATACACCTGATTATATGCCTTGAATCATTATTTCTAAAATATCTACCAGGTGTCCCTGTAGTTCAAGAGTGGTGAAGAGAACTAATAATTGGGACCATTGACTAACATGTGCATGGTCATATAAGAGGCGACTGATATAGGGTATTAAGTTGTAGTTATAGTTTCTCGGATTCTCCAGCGAGTGTGAATTTCTGAATCTATGCCTCGTTTTTATCTCTATGTAAATTTGACTCGATGGATCCAGACATTTTACGGTTATAATTCCCTGTTTTTCAAACGAAGTAGGACAACATTTTATTTCTGTACCTTAAAGTACAGATGTTTGCTAGCGAATTAAAAGTGTTCAAAAAAAATAAATAATATACCATAGGAAATGTCTCTTTTTCTTGGAAATACTGTTTTCCTCGAAAAGTGTATTTTTATCTGCCCAAAATCTGCCTTTTCTTCTAATATTCCATTCTATTTGTGCATACATGTACATCATGCATTTTCCTTCATATGTAGATAAAATAAAGTTATACACATCAAGACTGAATAATAAAAAGCGATTAAATTTGATAAGATTTTTGTGGTCAAATTTGCATAAATAAGGGTTTATTGCGATTATAGGAATAGAAAATAAAAATAGAAAATGGATCATATACCTCAACGCTATCTCAAAAACCTGCAAGTATGCTACCTATTATTTTGTAAAGGTTTGTAAATATGTTTAGAAAAGGCAGTTCCAACTATGTACCAAATTTCAACAAAAAAATCTATTCATAGGGAAAAACAGTAGGACATGTCCTTAAATGCGTTTGGTAGGACAAATCCAATGCAAACATTCTGCTGTCAAATATTTCAAATTAACTTATTAAGAGTTCTTTAATTTCAAATATTGAAACGTATTTTATTTTTAATATTTATGTTTAGAATGGGTCTAAATGAATCAATTTCTTGACAAGTTTCATTGAAATATTACAATTTTGAATAGTTGTAACTATTGTTCGGGGCACTTGTTACAGTCAAAGGTTTTTCAGCAATAACATAAGTAATTTTAGCAATACGTACATAAATTATATATCATTTGAACTGGCATTTTTAATGGTAAACAAGAATACCTTAGTTTTAAAAATCGGTTAAGAAATATTTTACAGCTGGAATTATTTTCGGATGGGGCTTTTCCCATGTAAACTCCTTAATGCTGGAACAGCGAAATATTAAGAAATCTCGAAGAACTTCAGTTAGCCTTAACAGTTTGCTATAAAACTTCCAGGATGTCTTAATTACATTTGTCCAACACATTAAAACCATTTTGTGGATAACAATTCTGAAAACAAATATTTTTCTAATTTTTGATGTGGAAGAATTTTGCATCCCATTTGTATTTCTCAAGCAAGTTTGAAAAGTAAGGTATTTTTTTTATTTACCACAAAAATGTTTCACTGATTTACAACTTATTTAGTTTAAAGTTGAATTTTGTCTGAAAAATCAAAGAAAAAAAACATTTGGCTAAAACAAGCGCCTCAAACAATAATATAGTTTGTTCTACAGTGATGAAAATTGCAGTAAGACTGGATTAATTGTGAGCAAACACCCCCACATTCAGGTCTGGGCACAGATACCTTGCATATTAAGCATAGGCCAAACTACACATTCAGGTCTGGGCACAGATGCCTTGCATATTAATCATAGGCCAAACTACACATTCAAGTCTGGGCACAGATGCCTTGCATATTAATCATAGGCCAAACTACACATTCAAGTCTGGGCACAGATGCCTTGCATATTAATCATAGGCCAAACTACACATTCAAGTCTGAACACAGATGCCTTGCATATTAATCATAGGCCAAACTGCACATTCAAGTATGGGGACAGATGCCTTTCATATTAATCATTGGCCAAACTACACATTCATTGTGCTGCATCAACGTCTGCTTTATTTGCTTGTTTCTGTCTTCCCAGTTCAATTAAATTTAATTTATCTTTTAGGCGCCATATAACCTTTCATGTGTTGGTGCGCCTTAAAACCCAATTCAATTCAATTTTATCTTGATATGCTGTTCTAGAACTTGGAACTAGAACCAATACTATATACCTCCTGCCATCCGTAAGAATTGACACTTTCTCGGTGGGATTAGAACCCAGAGCGGTGAGAGGCGAGAACGTTTTAGACACAGCGTCTGTTCTATCCAGACCACGGAGGCATCTTGCTGAAAGGTCAGTTTAGCCTGAAATTTAATGGTCTGTTGAATTCTAATCTTCTACAACATATGATACGGGGGTGAAAGTTGCACCCTGAACATAAATTGGTAATGTATAGGGGGCAGGTACACGGTCCAGAATGGATTACTTTTAACTTTGCTCAATCATGATCACATCTGATGTGGCTTTCCTCTAACAAGTCATCCAGATGTTCAATCTCTATTTAACCAATCGTGATATACAAATTAATGGACAATAAAAAGGAATGTTGTTGTAGAAGATCGGAATCCACAGGCAACCATTTTAAATGTATATTCTTGAAATTAATCTATTATTTGTTCATACCATGCTCATTTCAAGCTCATACTAGGGGTGACAGATACAGAAAGCAATCTTTTCAGCATATAAAGGTGTGACTTTACCTCATATTAAGTTATACTTTACTGATATATTGTTATTGCTTGGGGTATTGTATGTTACGATATTGTTACATCTATTGTTTCCATTGTACATAACATGAAATGTTTAATTACCATATGATTTCAAATCTGTTCATGGCGTTTGTTAAAAAAGAATACTTGTCTTTCCTCTTAATTGTCATACAAGGGAATAAAGTGCATAGCATTTGATGTTTTGGTTTTCAGTGTTTCATCCCAAAAAGTCAGTCGTCAAAATACAGAGAGTGCTTTTGGACGTGCCAACGTGTGCCAATAAAAGCAGTAGTTTTTCATCCGTTAACCATTTTAGGAAATACCTGGAGTGATGATCAGACTCCTTGTCAGAACACAGACATATTAATAAACAGATAGGAAACTTCCTACCTTAACCAATGAAGTAACCAAAAGATCACGTGGCACCTTGACTTTTCCTTCTATCTCCTCTCTCAGTTATTCACTGATTTTGATGAAAATACATTCAAAAGATTCATAGTGAATAGCAAAATGGTATTATTAATGTCTCAAAATACAAGAACTCCTTCATATCTTCCCCTGGGACTGTTTTAAAAATGCAGAATGACATTTTGGATGAAACAAGATCACATTTTAAAAAATTATATGAAGCTAAAGAAACAGAAGACATCGACTTGAATGACGTTTTAAACAATTTCAATATACCAAAATTAAAGGAACATTTAAAACAATCAATAGAAGGAGCAATTACATATATAGATATGCTCCAAAGTCTTGTCGAAAGGATGTCAAAGGATGTCGAATAACACGAGCCTCGTTAACGACGGATTTACAGTTGAGTTTTATAAATTCTTCTGGAGAGATATTGGATACTTTTTAGTTAGATCAATAAATTATGCTTACTTAAGGGGTGAACTCTCTATTACACAAAGACTAGGTGTAATAACATGCATACCTAAAGGCAATAAAGATACGTTATATTTAAAGAACTGGAGACCTATTTCTTTATTAAATGTATCGTATAAACTAGCATCATCATCCATAGCTTTCAGACTAAAAAATGTTCTGGGCTCTATTGTTCATGAAGATCAAACCGGTTTCATACCAAGTAGATTCATGGGGGTAAATATACGATTACTGTATGACATTTTTTTCTACGCTGAAAAATATCGTATTTCAGGACTTCTGCTCTTGATTGACTTTGCCACTGCATTTGACACAGTATCATGGTCTTTTATGTACAAAGTTTTACAATTTTTAGCTCGACTGATCAGAGATCAGAGAGATCAGCAGAGCTTATGCCGTGGTGCGGCGTCCGTCGTCCGTCTGTCCGTCTGTCAGTAAACTTTTATTTGTAGCGACAACTCCTCTGAAACTACTGGATGGATATTCATGAAACTTTACAGAAATGTTGCCCATAAAGTCTAGTTGATCCTAGCAAAAATTCATGTTGATGTGAAATCCAAGATGGCCACCAAAGCTAAAAATAGAGTTTTAAAATACAAGTTTGTAGCGACTACTTCTTGAAAACTATAAGTGATATTGATTTGGGACTTTTTCTAAAATGATCAGAATGACATGATGTTGATCCTTGTCAAAAATCGTTTTGATTCAACGTTAAACATGGCTTTGTTTACATAGAGTTATATAGTAAAAACTTGTAGCGACTACTCCTCTGAAACTACTTGGCGGATTGTCATGAAACTTTACAGGAATGTTGCTCTTGATGTCTAATTGATCCTAGCAAAATTTCAGATCTGCCAGAAATTCAAGATGGCCGTCACAGCTAAAAATAGATTTTTAAAAAATAAGTTTTTAGCGACTACTTCTTGAAAACTATAAGTGATACTGATATGGGACTTTTTCTTAAATGATCAGCATGACATGATGTTGATCCTTGTCGAAAATTATTTTGATTCGATGTTAAATATGGCTGCCAGTGGCCATCTTTGGTTACATAGAGTTATATAGTAATTACTTGTAGCGACTACTCCTCTGAAACTACTTGAAGGATGTTCATGAAACTTCACAGGAATGTTGCTCTTGATATCTAGTTGATCCTAGAAAAATTTCAGGTCGGACGGAAATTCAAGATGGCCGCCACAGCTAAAAATAGATTTAAAATAAATAAGTTTGTAGCGACTACTTCTTCAAAACTATAAGAGATATTGATATGGGACTTTTTCTAAAATGATCAGTATGACATGATGTTGGTCCTTGTCGAAAATTATTTTGATTTGACGTTAAACATGGCTGCCAGCGGCCATCTTTGTTTACATAGAGTTATATAATGAAAACTTGTAGCGACTACTCTGAAACTACTTGACGGATTATCATGAAACTTCACAGGAATGTTGCTCTTAATGTCTAATTGATCCTAGCAAAATTTCAGGTCGGCCGGAAATTCAAGATGGCTGCCACGGTTAAAAATAGATTTTCAAAAAACAAGTCTGTAGCGACTACTTCCTGAAATCAAAATCAATCAGTAGAGCTTCAAGGTCATTGACCTCTTGTTTAATTTTGGGCCTTCGATTATAAGTTGGATAAAACTTTTTTATCTAAATACCGAATCTTGTGTTATTGTAAATGGGCACATGTCAGAATGGTTCTATTTACAGAGAGGCTGCCGTCAGGGCGACTCACTGTCACCTTACCTGTTCATTCTCTGCGCCGAAGTATTAGCAATATTACTAAGAAGTAATCCAAATATCAAAGGTATTAATATTGATGACAAAGAATATTTAGTATCACAATATGCTGATGACACAAGTTTGACTCTAGATGGCTCCAGAGAATAATTGTATAACTCTATGTTAACATTAAAATTCTATGCAAGAATCTCCGGCCTTAATATCAATACAGACAAAACAAAAGTGATATGGTTTGGATCAAGAATAAATAGTAACGTCAAACTATGTCCTGAGTACAATCTTAGTTGGGAAAATGGTATTTTTACTGTTTTAGGTGTGAAATTTACAACAGACTTAAATTCATTGGTAAATATTTATTAGGAGTCCAAAATTAAAGAAATCAAAAAATTGCTTGCTGTTTGGTCTAAGAGGATACTCACTCCTATTGGTAAAATTGTTGTTTTAAAACGTTTGGCCCTCTCAAAATTCAACCATTTAATTACTGGATTACCAAATCCTTCAGCGGATAAAATCAAATTAATACAAACACTATTTTACAAATTTCTTTGAAATAATTTGAGGGACAAAATAAAAAACTACCATTATTCAAGATTATAAATATGGAGGTCTTAGAATGGTAGAAGTGGAAAAGTTCATACTAGCTCTAAAAATAACATGGATCCGTCGAATATCTCAGACAGAAAATAAATATAGTCATCTCGTGAAAATTTTCTGTCCGATTATTAATAATATATTTAAATTTGAAACAGATTACATTAAACAAAATTTAAATAGAATACAAAATCCTTTTTGGAAGGATGTTCATATCAGTTACAAACATTTTGCTGATCACGTTAAAACAATATCTTGGCAACAACTTCACTCAGTTAGTATATGGTATAATCCAGGTATTAAGGTCGTAGGCTCTAGTGTGTTTTACAAAAGATGGTTTATAGGAGGAATAACTTTTATCAATGACATTCTAAACAAACATGGAAATCTTAATTCATACACAGAATTTAATGAACACTATAATATACAGTCCAATTTTCTTGAATATGAAGGTATTATAACTGCTGTCAGGAATTATTTGGCAAAACTGAATATTGTGCATCTAGCCTGTAACAGCCCAAACCCTATACGTCCACTAATCCTGTCTTTAATTCTACAATATGAGAAAGGCTGTCGAAACATATATGACATCATGATTAGAAATAGTGTATATCCCAAAGATTAGGTAAATGGAAAAATGAAGTAGTTAGTGTTCCAAACTTTGAATTTGAAAGATTATATGCCTTACCTTATAAAATAACAAAAGATCCTAAGTTACTTTGGTTCCAATTTAGAATCAACCATAGGATACTTAGAACAAATTACCTTTTATCTAAAATGAATATTATTAATAACGATACGTGCAGCTTTTGCAATAATGCGCCTGAAACTATCCAACATCTGTTTTGGAACTGTGGAACAGTAAAAGAATTCTGGTCAAAACTTCAAACTTATATTACAGAAAACTGCAATACAACATTCGTAACTTTAACAGAAACAGATATTTTATTTGGAAATTGTAAATTTGATACAGTTTTGAGTAAAATCATCATGCAAGCAAAACTTTACATTTATCAAAACAAGATGCAACGTCAAATTCCACAGCTTAACCTTTTTAAAACGTATATAATATCTTTGTACAAAGTTGAGAAACTAATCGCATATACAAACTTAAAAATTAATAAGTTTGAAACCATGTGGAGTCAATACCTTGCTATCTGTGGAACTGGAGTACAGAAATAATTTACCTAGTTGATTTTTCAGTATCAAACTGTAGCAAATAAACTTAATGTTTTTATTCTTTTTTATTCTGGGACATGCAAAGCTTATCTTATTATTAAATATTTGAAATAACATACCCTTGCTTATATCTTGGTCTTTCCTAATCAACCTTCTTGTTTTTTTTTAGAAAAAATAATAATTTTGGAAGTTATGTATATTAATCCTTTAAAACATTCCTGAATATTAATCCTTTAAAACATTCCTGAAAAATTATTCCTTGATTATGGATTTATATACAGATTTATTACACAGGATGGGTTATTGTTTCTTTTTCTTTCCAAAAACAAAATATGAGAAAAAGCTCAGTGAGCCTCAGAGTAGAGGCAATGCATAGATTTCATTATATAAAAAAATGTTTATTTTTGATACTATAACATTGAAATTATCTGCGTAAAATAAGTCTGTATGTATTGACAATGTGGGTTGTACACTGGGTTTTGAAACAAATATTCTTTACATTTATTATTGTCTTTTTCTCCAGAGTTTATAGAGACTCGCTGCAATCTTATAGCTTCCATATATTCCCTATATAGCAATCAAACTATATAGCAATCATACTATATTTTCCACCAACATTGTTTTGGAAATACCTCTGGATTGCAGTGTTTTTTTTACACTCTGTTAAAATTGTACATTGTATAATATACTTCTATAATTGTAAAGAATAAGAAAACCTCCCCATGTATTCTGTCTCTGATTACAATATATGCATTTATTCACTTCAAAAAAATATATATATATTGTATTATAATAATTTATGTTTATTTTTTAAGAAATTGTATAAAAAGATGTTTATAGTTAAAAATGTCATAATTTTTCGCTTTTCTCTTAAAAATCAAGGTTTTGACATAGTCAAAGTTTCCGTCAAACTCCGGTTTTGCTCTAAATGTAAGAGAAAGAAAAATACTATCATAGGAAAGAAAATTAAATTTGTGATGGTATTTGGCATGGATGAAACTTGTATCTATAAAATTCTTCATAATATGTGTGTTTCAAGTTGGGAAATAATTTGTGAAATTTTCGCACTGTGCCACGTGAAATTTAGATAATTTTCGTAGTGTACAATCTATTTGTTATTAGGTCTGTGGTCAGAACAAGTCCTGAGTTAGACATAGTTTCTTTTTGATATAACCATTACATACTGTTTACCACAACGTGGTACAACCTGTTTGTCCAACATACTGTTTACCACAACGTGGTGCAAATAAAGTCAAAACATAAATGACTTAAAGGCATTTGCTGTAGTTTTCCATGCGCACCTTTTTGGGGTTTTCCTCTTCTAAAACTATTTGATGGATTTTCCTACAAATTTACAGGAATGTTGCTTTTGATGTCTAGTTGTTTTTTTTGTCTTTTTTTTATTTTTTGAATTATTGAATTATTTTTTTGAATTATTTTTTTGAATTATTTTTTAATTTTTTTTTTGTCTTTATTTAAATAAAGGCCTTTATTAGATACATAAAATAGGAAAAATATAGCATTTTGTAAAAATTCCAAAAAAAAAAAAAAAAAAAGCATAATGGTACGGTTCCAAAAATCAATATTAAATTCCAATATGCATGGTGACCTATCAATTTAATTGCATATATTGTCTAAATTTATGTTCAAATAAGTGCCTAGGAAGTTTGAACAAATTATGTTATTAGGAACATAACAAAAAAGGAAAATATACCATTTCTATATAATTTCATACAAAACTTGGCCTTTTAGCATAGGGGTAGGGTTTCAAATTCTTTTTCTAAACAAGCATGGGGACTTATCATTTTTATTGCACATTTTGTTTTTATATATGTTAAACTATGTGCTTAGAAAGTTAAAAAAAATTCTATTATTGGGAACATACAACAACAAAAAGGAAATTGTATCATTGTGGGCTAATTTGTGCATAAATTGTGGTAATGGTCTCAACAGATTTTGTAAAAGAATATAGGTTTTACATAAAGATGAGCTTTAAATGTTATTGTAATTAAATGTTCTTTACTTTTATACAATTTTAGCAGAATTGTGACCAATGAATAAATGATTGGACTTCAAAAATGTCTTATTTGGCTATTTCATGGACTTGTTCAACTTTTTGTACAGATTGACATGACGGTGGCATTACAAATTATTTTTTAAAATTTTAACAATCATGGTGACCTACCATTATTTTTGCCTTTTCTGTCTATATATATAACAGTCTTACTGTACAAAAAGTTTAAAGAAAATCTGTTATGCAGGAAAAACTATAGAAAATGTCTTTAAGATGTACCACTTCGTATAATTGCAATCACAACGTCGATATAATTTAAAGTCGGTTCATATTTTGAAGCGCGGACGAAACGGTAAGTATTTATTTTGCTTATAACTATGCATATTGATACATATTACAAGCACGTAGCATGCTGCGATGTTAGACATGTATGTACATTAGTTCAATACGTTGCTAGTAAAATTTATGGGAAAAGGAAGATTTATTTTTCGACCACTTTCTGATCTAATGTTGCCTTCAATTACTTCGCATCCAGAGTGGATTTGAACACTGTCTGCGACCTCACTTCCCGAAATATTGTTGAAAACTTTAAATAATGGTGTTTTACTTCTATACAAGATAAAAGTATAAGTGACTGCGATAAGTACATGCTATTCTGGGTACATATGACGTATGTACAGGATATTCGAGGAACTACTGACAGAAAACCCACGAAGTAAAGAAGGGCGCTGCGTCAATCCTGACATCTGGGTGAATTGTCACATGTCCTGCACGTTGACCCAATATAGTGCTCACTGGGGATGTCAACGGCAGGATATATGTGACAATTTATCTGTAAGAAGCAGTCTAGACTACTCGAACCAACTAAATAACACCATTGGTAAATGCCAACTAACTGACCAACCCACGAGGAATGATAATATTCTTAATTTAATATTCACACAATATTTCTAACCTACAAATACACTCGGGAATGAGTGACCATTGTGCTATATTGTTTAAAGTGAACGTGTCGGTCAAAAGGCAGAGGAAACCAGCTCGATTTGTGTACCGATACAAGAAAGGTGACATTGAATATGTGAGATTTGATATGAAGATTTTTCTAAATAGTGACCCCTTTCTTAATGGTGTTGATACTTACTGCAACTCTTTTAAAAACGAACTTAACGCCTCTATGAACAGACATATTCCTCAAAAGAAAATATCTACCCGCTAGTACCTTCCATGGATTACTCAGGACATGAAGAAGCTCTGCAGACAGAAAAGAAGTCTGGAACACCTGTCAGCAGGAACTGTAATTGATATTTAAAACTTGATAAATTAGTGAAAATTTCACATAGAACGTACATCGACAATACACTCAACACCAGTATTTACAGACTATCTAATAAAGACATTCCATTCTTACATCAAACAGAAAAAGTGTGGTACCAGCAATATCCCATTTCTCAAATCCAATTACAAGATCCTCAGTGAACCAGCAGAGAAGGCTGAAGCTCTCAATCAACAATACACCTCAATATTCACTAGAGAACCTATGGTGGCGATCTTCCATCAATTAACGATCAGTCGATTTCGCTTATTCCTGACATTGAATTCACAGCACCAGGCATCGAGGATCCTAAAGTTAGTCTCCAAGGAAATATTACACCTGTGCTCGCACTAATCTTCAAACAGTCATGTAACACAGGCACCGTTCCATCAGACTGGATACGGGCACACGTCACAGCAGTGTTAAAAGGAGATAAGACCATTCCTGCTAACACTACCGACCATCGTCATTAATCTGTATAATCTGCGAAACCATGGAACACATCATATTCAGCCAAATCATGAGACATCTTGATTCACACAACATACTGGTAAAATTTCAGCACGGCTTAAGAACCAATCATTCATGACATACTCAACTGCTTAATATTACTGAAGAACTCTCTAGACGACTTGACCAACGCGAAACAACATATCTGCTAATTTCGGACTTTAGTAAAGCCTTCGACACTGTTCCCACCGTCGCCTCCTTCACAAGACAGCCAGTATGGGGTTACCGGAAGAACCAATACATGGATAGAGGCGTGGCTCTTCCATAGTCACCAGAAGATAGTGCTTGGTGGATCTTCATCCGCAGACTGACATGTGCTGTCCGGGGTACTCCGAGGAACCTATTAATGCTCCTGCTATATGTAAATGATATCGGGGATAAAGTCTCGTCTCTTCCTTATTTAAAACTCTTTTACCGAAGACCATCTTCTATACTGCACCATAGATACCACAGCAGGTCAACTAAAGACTGATCTTGACACGATGGTCCACTGGGCCCGAACTTGACTGATGCATTTCAATGCCGATAAATGTCACTTACTGAAGATAACACGCCAACAAACTAACCTTCAAACAACATACAACATCAGTGGTAGTAAACTTGCCAAGTACAGCATCATCCTTACCTAGGCGTTGAAATTACTAATGATCTAACCTGGAAAACACATATATAAACAACATTACATCCTAAGGCTAAGCAAGCATAATTCTTAACCTACTCCGGCGACATCTCTACTGCAACCAAGAGGTCAAGTCAAAAGCATTCACCTCACTAGTACGACCACATCTAGAATACTCATTCTCCGTCTGGGACTCATACTTCAAACAGGCATTCTTCAATTAGAAAAAGTACATCGAAAAGGGGCCATATTTGTAACAGGCCAATATTCCTACAATAAACGCGTAATATCAATGCTGAATGATCTACAATGGCAACCTCTACAAAAACGCAGAAGCAACAAACGACTTACTACTTTCTACAATATATATACTACAAACTCTCTCCAGTGAAACTACCATACCATGTTCTTGAAACTCCTCAACGCCAGACACGAACACATGACTTGACACTCATCCAGTTGTCTACACATTATGAACAATACAAATAAGCCTGTTGACATGGACCATCCGAGAATGGAACGCTCTACCCCAAGACCCGGTGCATTCGGATACTGTAGACGAGCTCAGTATCCGCCAGCCTGAGCCAAGCGGCACTTTTATATTTTAACCTGTGCATTTGATATTTTAACGAGGCACCACTTGATGATGTTACCTGCCTGTGATGCTTTGGTAATAGTCCTGAGGCAACGATTTTACTTTTTGGTTTTATTCTCGTAGTAATGCTTTGTACTGGTTAATAAATATGTTTTTACCGACACCTTCGTCTATGTCATACCCTCCCACATGTATCACATGCAATAGTCTCATACGGAGTATAGTATATTTGAAACTCTATTTTTAAAAAGATGATCAGCTGCATTTATAGTTGTTTCAGTAATCAAGATAAGTTTTTGTTTTGAAGAGGGTTTCTGTGGAGTTTTTTTGAAAAAGTTCGGCTTGTGGTTTAGATTTGGTGTTAACTTGCTTTATTTTGGTTGATGACACTGTAGTTAGGTTTTGGCGCATCTTGCTTACCTTTAGTGTTTTAATCAGGTCTGGTGATAAAAATGTCAAAAATTCCTTGGGATTTGGTTATGCTAGCATTGTTTTTCTTGTCCACAACAATTTTAAGATTAAGAACATCTTGTTTAATTTCGGACAGTAAAGCTGTGTTTTCTTGGCTAAGACATTTCTGGTGGTTATTTAAAGCTGTTATTCTATCGTTAGGAATTTACGGTAGCCGAAAGATCTGAAACTTGTTTGTATATGTTTCAGTAGACTGATTTACATTTACAAATGATTGCAGCATTAGTTGTATCATGTTTGACATATTTATGCATCATTCACAGCTCCACCATCCGATATTATCTGTAAGATTAATTCCGAGATACTTGTTATGATACTATTTGATGCACAAGTTGCATCAAATCATGATGCCTGTTTTTTTTCCGTGCAGTCATTTAAACAATGTAATTATGTGATTTCACGTTCGATTCCCTGTTCATTATTAGGTTTGTCTTTTTGAGAGTTCTCTTTGCTTTTACGTGTTTGTTTGGATGTTTTCTTCTTTCCGGGTTTTTGCTTTTCTTGCATCATTGAGTTTAGTTCGGTGATGCTATCACCCAAACAGCTGTCCGTTGCGGAGTAGAATGTTTCGTTAAGGTGAATGTTCTCTCAGCAAATAGCAAAGTTAAAAGTAGGATAAGTGAAAAAACAAAATATTTTTACAAGAAACTTACAGTATATCACATAATTATCATAAACATAAGCTAAAATACAAAAGCTTAAATTCAAAAAACAAAATTATGAAGATGTTTTTTTTTTTTAAAAATGCACAATACAGAGAATCTGTAGCAGGATTTAGAACTCATCAATATCATACTAATTTTTACATATTACCTTGATATTATTGTCTAGGTTGTGCCAGCCATTAAAAAGTAAGTATACTGAAAGGAAAAAGAAACGCAGGGTGCGTATTTCCGCTATATATTGAATGTTTAATATGCTACTGCTAATCGACTGGTACAGGACGACATTAGGCCTGTCCTTTTAGAAAGAAGGTTTAAACAGCACTGAACACACCAATGGTTACCCCTTTAAAGTTTCATTATCGTCAGAATGCGCATTTGGCTCAAGCAGGTGAGCAAACTTAGGCTTTAAATGTTGCAATCACTTAACATTAAATACAGTACTAAACTGGCTCAATTTTTCAAAAATGAATTTCAGCATTTATGAATTTCTTGTTACAACGTGTACTGTGATTAAAACGTCTACAACATCACAGTTGTGTCCTTTCTCTAACTAACTGCACTTCTTTTTTTTACAAAACATCTTGGGATTTCCTTTGAATATATATGGAATTAAGTGTGCAGTATATGCAATATATAGCGGAAATACGCACCCTGCGTTTCTTTTTCCTTTCAGAATATAAAGTTGCAACTTTTTATTAAATCACCTGTCTTGAAATCGACTATTGTGAGTAGCATAATCTATAAATAGAATGTGTACAAATACCATGATCTACAGGTATGTAAATAACCAATGTATGCATTTTAATTTTGCATTGATTATGAACATTGATTGAGTTTTTTTTTAAAAACAACTTTGACAGGATTAATTGATAGCACCAGCTAGCTAAGGACATCAAGGTAACATATTGAAAGCTTTATTGTAAAATAAGGATTTATACTGTTGAGTTCTAATTCCTGTTGGATTCACTTTGAAGTGCTCTATTAAAACTGCTTTATTTATACAATTTAGTTTTGAAACCAGTTTTTTGTTTCTAACTAGGGTAATAAGATGAGGTACTGCAAGTTTCATGTAAAAATATGGAATAGTGTTTGAGATATCCAACTTCGAATCTTTCATTTGTTCCAGGGAACATAATCCTTAAATAATCCTTAAGTTGTTACTGTTGTCTTCAGTAAGCGCTACAGTTCAGTATATTGTCAAATGCATCATCGAAAACGTTGATGATATGTTCAAATAGTGAAATGTCTCTACGTTCGGAGTCTTCGTTTTGCTCGATGTTTATGTCAAATAAAACAATTGTACGAATCGTGATCGTTATCAGATCTGCAGAATTTCCAGACGTGTTTTTCATTTCATTTCGGTTTCAGTCTCCATCAAATCGAGACCGCAATATTTTTTAATATTCATCGTGTTCGGCGATTACCAAATTTCTCCTTTCATACTCTTTTTCCTTTGTCTAGGGCGACTACTTGTTTGTACCTTCAATAATTTGCTCCTGGGTGAAATTTTCTGAGCATTGTATAAATAAACACTTCCAGTTAAATAAACACACTTGTGAACATGTGCATTTCTGGAGTGACATGGTTAAAAATTACCGAATAGTTTTCATTGCCCGAGACAAAATTATTTGTTTTGCTTTTTTAAATCCCGTATGCTCTACAATGTGGCATATACATAAGATAGAATGTATACATATATATATATATGTATTTATTTTTTTAAATCGGTTTTTACAAATCGGTTTTTACAAGCTAAATATATCAGTAGGAACATAGTTTGCAAATATAGCATTTGTTTCCCCAACAATGAAATGTTTTAAATGAACAAATTTCTTGTCTTTGGTCACACACTATAATACATTATTTGTGATTTTGTTACATTTCCTCTTACTGCATATATGTATGCCTGAGATGTAAATAAAAGTTCTGTTCTATTCTGTTCTGTTCTGTTCTTGTTCTGTTCTGTTCTGGTAATATTCGATCTTTAAGACTGCCTCCCAATCATGTGTTCTGTTATTTCTTATGTGAACGTTATTTGTTGTGGACAGTTAGTATTAAATATTTCTCGTGGTGGTCTAGGAGATTGACGTTTTAAATACGTAAGAAGATAACTGTTTTATGTTTGTCGGAGTCGTAGACAAAAATAAACATAAACATGTGTTTATATGTATTTCATGTATGCATGTACACACGTGTCTGAATACAATTATTAAAAAAATGGAGATGTTTTGTAATAAGCACACAGAATCAGCAATAATAAGTTTTTTACATTATATACACACAACCACCACACCTTACTTTACCATCGACAAGCTGGTTGCTCTTATTACAAAAACATTTGCCCGAGAGACAGATTTTTAGCCTGTAACAAACAGTTTATAAAATATTTTCTATTCACGGCAGTTTTGGTGTAACACGCCCATTGATTGTTGCATTGAGTTGTGTGTGAATTAAAATTTAAATGCCATGTTGTCACTCATATCTAGACCCAAATTAAAAATGAATAACTTTCATTCTCATCACAAATGACACATATGCTGCCAAAAAATCCACAGGAAAATGGAGGTCATGTATCTTCTAAGAAAGAACTTGTCTCATGAATGAATGCTCCCTTTAAAAACATAAACACTGAGATGCCATAATATTGTATTCATACACTCATTTCCATATAAGCAAAATAAATTAAAAACTCACAATTTTAACATGGCAATGCTTGAAAAATGTAACAAATAGATCAACAATGTGATATAAACCAAAAATAGCACTTTAAATTAGTGAAAATGCCTTTTTTTACAAAAAGAAATGAGAATTATTTATTGACGCCAATATACCCCAGGCCGACACTTCCTGCGTTGCAATGGGTGTGCTACATCTTTAGACAATTACACTTCGTGGACTTCTAATGAAGTTTGTGAAGTACTAATATTCTTACTCAATAACGTTTTCGTCAGGTATGGAAATACAGTTTATATGCAAATAATTAAAACACCTAGGAGTACTAACTTGTAGCATATTTGCTTTTCTATTTGTATGAAACGTGTTTGTGGAGTCTTACGAAATACTCAGGCATATTCATCGAAACATCTCGGCTTTCTATTTGATATCAGTGACAACTCTTTCTCTTCTACACGTTGTCGTACACTTGACGATTCATTATCCTGTTGCTCTGGCTTCTGACATGACAGTGAGTAGGCTATACTTTGTTAGTGGCTTTCATATCATATATGCATGTTAACTTATACTATATCAATGTAAACATATAAATTTAAATGTTGCCTAGTTGGTTAAAGGATACAGCGTGTTTTTTTTGCCACTGACCGTTCCAAGGCTGTAGCCCTATTGGCAACCATTTTGTGTTTGTGATGTCTTATCTTGCCTTTTATTCATCTGAAGTTGTTCTTTGTTTCTGGGTGTGTTCATGGTTGACTGTCGTCCTTGAATGCTACATTTCCTGTTCGATTTATTGAGATGACACTAGGGTGACAGTGAAGTTTGGTATTCCTATTGTCAACACTTTTATGGTCGTCATGTCTTAAACATTATATATATACTGGTGGTCAATGAAAACGCACCAGTAGATTGTATGGGTGTTAAATTGTATTGCTTAAGTATGTAATAATAATAAGTGCACATTTTGCAATTGAATGACAACTTTCGGTGGGGTCAATGTCGGTCGAATTTTATCGGGCTTGGCAAAAAAGAAAATAAACTAAGATCTACATACATCTGAGTAAGTTATAGTCTACAAAATGGATCGTAATGAGCGATATTATAATGATAAGACATTTGCAAACAATCAACAAGACAAGTTATTGCCACTTTCATGGACTCGCTAGAAGTGATATGATTCTATCAAATGCAAACCATCTAAAAGGCATATGTGGGATAAGCAATTTAAGGACTACCCCCGGGAAATTAACGATGCCAGAAAACAGCTATGGGGCGAGTACAAATCATCACGCCAAAATTACGGTGCCAAAAATGTTAAAATTAAATACCCAGTTTCACTCACAGTGAATGGCAACATCGTTAAAAACATGTTCCCCGATTGGGACGAAATGATGAGAGGCACACGACACTGCAACGTCGAACAAAGGGTTAGTGACAAACTCCATGAAAATGCAAGTTATAATGCAAAACTTTATCAAAAACAATGCAATGTACCTGTACACATGGATATATCGTCCCCGAAATCCCTAACTCCCCGATCTGGTAACCAGGCGCCAGTCACTTCATCAAGACCCTCGTCTAGTGCAAGCACACATTCCCGTTCTGGTAACCAGGCGCCAGTTATATATATTTACTTGTTTATATACCCGTTGACGGGCATTTGTTGATTTACATATATAGTTTATATTACTACCATATCATCCCTTATTTGTAAATAGTTTTATCTTTAAATATTTACATTAATGTTTAATTACTACTTAATTTCTTCATCTTTCGTCGTCCGTCGGATGGGGACGTAAACCTGGCGGTCCCGTGTATCGGTCTATCCTCCGAGCACGTTAAAGAACCATAGCAATCTATTCGATAATAAGAGTAGGACAGGTTCCCGGATTCCTATGTATCCTTCCCATCCCTCTCTCTGGGGCGGCTCTAAATAACCTATACTGTGTTGATGAGCCGTTAAACAACAATCCAATTCATAGTATTAACATAGTACCTTTGACGCATAGGATCAAAGTCTACACATTCCAACAAATTGTGTATGGCCGTTAACGGTGCAAAGCAGGTAATACATTCTGGTAATTGCTCACCTTGTAATAAATATGAATGAGTATAACGTGTATGCCCTATCCTGCACTGGGCTAGGACAATTTCTTATCGACGAATGGGTCGACGGTTTAATTGAATGGAGTTTATTGTTAACAGACAAATCCCAATTAAGCAGCTTGCCAATAGTTACGAATGATATGTGTTAATACAGCTTTTAAAATCAGTATAAGGTAATCTGGCATTATATATATGTAAACGTAATGCTGCTTTAGCAGCACTATCAACTCTATCATTACCACGTATTCCTACATGGCTTGGAAGCCAGCAGAAAATAATAACATTATCAACTATAAGAGAATAATTGTACTTTTGTAAAAGTTGAAGCACAACTGGGTTATCATGTTTCATATGCCAGGCTTGAAGAGATGAAAGGGAATCAGAAAAGATTACAAAATGGTCATCATAAAATTCTTCAATCGCCTTAAGTTCATCTGAACAGATAGAGGTCTTGTCAGGCAGGCGGCTTTTTATGCTGTGTTTGTAAACAACAGAACAACAGCTGCCGCAGCTACCTTATCTCCATCTTAAGAACCATCTGTTGAAAGTTACGGTATTTCGATTTAATTTCATTAAATATTGGCTTTGAAAGACAGTAGGGTCTGTATTGGATTTGTTACTATTACAAAGATCAAACATAATTGTTGGATATAATCATGCTATTATTTTATTAGCGAAACAAAACTGGACGGCACTGATATTATATCATTGAACAATTATGAATTTATATCGAAACCAAGAGAACAAAACTATATTAGAAAATCTGGCGGAATTGGTATGTTTGTGCATAACTCTTTGTCAGGAAACATTCAGATAATAAAAAATGATTCAGAGGATATATTATGAATTAAACCTGAAAACATATTATACAACTATCTGATTCTTTTGAGGTCAATGGTTAAAACTATTCATCCAAGGGAAAGACTATTGACCCGAAGCAGTGAACGATTGACGTAGTCGAGGTCAATAGTTCACTGCTGAGGGTCAATAGTCATTCCCGAGGATGAATAGTTTTAACCGTTGACAGAAACAGAAGTAGATAGTTGTTTTATTATACTGAATAGTATAAACTCCATTAGTTTTGCTTACTTTTTGCTTACTTGTTTACATGCATGGCGTCTCGTCATGGGAAAGCGAAACGTCATTCTCAAGACTATTGACCTGCAAAAATGGACTATTGACCGCGAAACCAAATTTAACCGGATAGGAAACGTTTATACATACATTATCTATAAACGTTCAGTAAGCTAATGATGGGAATTTCTTTTGTCTATTTTTTGTTTTTTGTTAGAGTATATGTATTCCTTTTGAAAATTGCATTCCAGTTGTATGCTAGCTACTTGTAAAAAAAAAAGCAATAATAATAATAATAATAATAATAATAATAATGAATATATATATATATTATATGTATGCTTAGATTAGCGTGGCCGAATGGTTAACGACGTTGCGTTGTAAACCTTCGCCTCTCACCGCATCGGGTTCGAATCCCACTGGGACATGGAGTCCGACTTGTAAGGAAGTGTCGATTTTTACGGATGGCGGGATGTGTACAGTACTGGGTTTATACACAGGAAATATTGGAATTGGGGACGGAACTCTCGTCTGGGCGTTGCACTAGTGGCGAAGGAGTGTACTCCCTTATCAGGTGGGACGAGTAATACCTATGAACCAACACGACGGAAATGTCTAATTATAAACATCTTTAAATTATTCCCCTTGTCAAACTGATAAAGATCTAAAACTTAAAATGAAAACCATAGAGAGTGAGTGAGTGAGTGAGTGAGTGAGTGAGTGAGTGAGTGAGTGAGTGAGTGAGTGAGTGAGTGAGTGAGTGAGGGAGGGAGGGAGGGAGGGAGGGAGGGAGGGAGGGAGAGAAGGAAACATATCCATTTCTTTGGTATAATACGGAATGTACGGTGTTATTTTACGGTACTGCACGGTACGGCTTTTACCCACAACCAAATAACCTTGCATTGTAATGTAGAACTTGTAGACAGTTCTACCTCTATAAATATATTTGCAGTGTGTATAATATTGATAAATTATCACTCTCCTTTTTTTCGATATCACACCTGATATCATCCTGATAATTCACTATCAAGAGGTATTGATATAGTTCGAGGTATGATACATGTATCAGGTGTGATGTGGACAAAGAGGTGATAATTTATATATCTTATATATCATTAATAAACCACACACACACACGCACGCACGGACGCACCGCAGCAACAACAACAACAACAACATTATTTTGAAATATTTATAAATCGATGATATGAGTTGTAATGTATTCATCATTGCCTACTGAGTAAAAAAGAAAAAAAACAATATCTATGTTTTCATTTTATAAGTTTCTAAATATTTTGGAAAGGTTATTAACAAAGCACTCGATTCAGGTTTGTTTTTGCTTCATAACTTTCTGTACATCTTGTTGATGAATTTAAACACCATATATAGATAAACTATTTTCACGCATTAAAACTGTACATAATATGTTCTCACCACTTCCCACTGTATATAACATCTGTGCTCATGATGTCGCACTTGTATGTTTGTAATCATGCATGTATGTAGCCTGAGATGTAAATAAAGAATCTGTTCTGTTCTGATATTAATTAACGAATACAAACCTGATTGTCTCAGAATTCCTAAACAATGTGTAATTAATGTCACATGAGTAGAAAACAAGTCACATATTTTAATACCGGTTATGGCCAACCGTTATATCGTTCATAGGAATTCATCCCAAATTTAAGGGGCGTCCGTGGCCGAGTGGTTAACGTCTCTGACTTGAAATTACTTGCCCCTCACCTGTAGGTTCGATCCCTCAGGGGCCTAGGAATCTTTATGTGAGGAAGCTATCGGTGGTTCTACCCGGGTGCCCGCTCGTGCACGAAAATTGCCCGGAGGGGCACCTGGGGTCTTCCTCCACCAACGGAAGCTGGAAAGTCGCCATATGACCTTAGCTGTTGGTGCGACTATAAAATCCAATTCAATCAATCATCCCAAATTTACGTTATTCCAACAAGAAACGCCATGCCAAACTTAGCTCAAGTTACACGTTTTCTTGCCGAAATAACATGACATCGGGATGAAAAAATTAAATCATTAAGGTTCCAACAGAAGACATATGAAGAACGGTGTGTTTATCCTATTTGTTAAACCAATATGATGGCCCAGAATTGCTAATACAGGCTACATTGATTCAATGGATAAGGCGCACATGTATTCTTCAACAGTCATTTATCCATAAGAGCCAAATATATAAATAAAACATCTACAGTCAATAGAAATACATGGGTAAACACTGTCTTTACGAATAAGAATCCACGGTAGGTCACCAAGTACCTCCCTTCTTTCGGTTTCTGAATGGTGTCAAAATATAGAATCAAACTCCTGAAAGTACTGAATGGCGAAAACATTGGGTGCAATGAATGAATTCGAATGTTTCGCACATGAAAGATTGTGGGAAATAACTAATATCACTGACAGCATATGTGCAATAGTAACTATATGGATTTAAAGCTAAAACGGTGACACGAATTGATACCAGTAGGAGAAATAAGTCAAAGTATTGCAATTATTGAAATGTTGTCGTGTGGAAAGTTTGCAACTGATCAGAAAGTGCGAGATCGAGGAACATGGACAATGGAAACGTCTGCTAGCCTGTTAACAGTTGTATTTCGTAATGAAGTAATGGAAGGTAAGGAATACAAACACATAGTGAAATGTATAGTTTATTGAAACAAAATTTAAAGAACAAGGTCAACAAAAGCATAATTTCAGCAAAAAAACAATTTGTCCTTTACAGAAAAAGAGACACAATAGGGCCTGTAAACACTCCTCTACTGGTATAGCGACACCATTTGTATAACATTGCGAAACTACAACAATAAATAATTAAACATGCTGATCAATGAAGGAGAATATTTTGATATAGAGTCGTAAAGATAGGAAGAATGATTAACGTTCCATCATGTACGCCAGGTTTTTGGCTATTTTTAGTAACTGTGGCAATTTTTAAAGTCCGATTAAGCTTGTGTTGTTGTTTTTATAGACAATATTCACTTTTTGACCATCGCGGGGAGACAAACAAAACAAACTTAATAGTAAAGTACGTATAGATGAATTGCCAATTTGGTGAAGATTTCTGAAGATTTTATTATTATTATTATTATTAATGGCCACCATCTTGAATGGCGGATGGACATTTGTTCTGCTGTATGTCCCCTCTATATCAGAGAGTATTCGTGTGCCATTTGATTATACAAACTTTTGGACTCCAAGCAGGAACGTGTATGAAAACATATTATTAATATTAAACGTTCCTGCTCCGAGACAGGACCACTTTTAACCACGGTGAGACAAAAACACTAAGTTGATAGTTTTGTAGGTCTAAATTGGAGCAATTTATGTTGAGAATGCGACCTGAACGCTAAACATGAATGTAGAAATTAAGTTGTCTGTTCTTGCCTGGAACACACTCTTTTTCTTCCCCTCATATTAACTAGGGGAAACATTCAACTAGCACTAACAAGTATATATACTGAAAGGAAACAGAAACGCGACACGGGAATTACCGCTATATATTGTATGTACAATATGCTGCTGTTAATCGAAAGGTACATGGCTACGTAAGATCTTTCATTTTTGAAAAACATACTAAAACAACATGTAACACAGCAAATAGTATTCCTGCAAAGTTTCATTATTGACAGAGTACGGCTTTGGCGCAAACTTAGGATGCAACATTTTGCAAACTCTTGACGTTAAATACAGTACTGAACTGGCTCAATTTTTCAAAGAGGTGTACTGTGATTAAAACGTCCACAACATCACAATCCTTTCTCTAACTGCAACTTTTTTTTTAACAAAACATCTTGGGATTTCCTTGGAATATATATGGAATTAAAGCTACAGAGTCCCTATATCAATCGATTTCTTCTTTGTAGGCGTGTCTTTATTTGTAACTTCATGTTCACCAGCTCATGTCGAAATCGGGTATTTAAGCGAGCAAATATAGCGAAGGCAATCATTTACTGTATATACATCGACCAGTGCACATCGTACCTATACACAGGTAACAGTAATTTTTACAAAAAAAAAAGTTAGCTTCTTTCGGGGCTCGAACACACGACCTTCTTATTTCAAGTCCTGTGCTCTATCCACTGAACTACAACGCTACTTGAGAAAATAGTATAGTAACTACCATAGTTTATGAGGCAAAATAACTTAACATATTTGAACGCAACTCATGATGGATCAATAAATATGCAGTCCATATTGTCGCACGTGTAAATTAACATTGCCTGGTGTAATACTGTATCTTATCAATATGAAACTAATACTTCGCCTCAAATCAACCATATCTCGACTTGTTATTTAGCGCTTGATGAGTTTGTGTGCGCGCTCTTGTTATTACACAATGCCTATTTAGTGTTAAAAATGCTACAAAATACCAATAAATAGCAGTGGTCTAGAGGTTCAGCGTACATCTTTCAAATCTTACAAGTGCAAGGCTGTGGTTCAAATCCCGTTCCGGGCAACTATTTTTTTATCACATATATTCTGGAGCCGTATATTTATCGATGTTACCTGTACGGAGGCTAAATAAAAAGGTGAAATTTTAGTGTGTGTGTGTAATTCGAAGTTTTAAAGTCCCTCCGTCAACTAAAACGCCTGGAGAACCCTGGTCGCTATGGGCACAATAGAGTCTGGACTTCATGTGAAATTTTACATATCGATTTCTCCTTATATACCGACTTTTGGGGTGTTCGTCGTTTTGAAACTACTTCACACGTGACTCACACGTGACTCATTCATATTCATGAGTTATTACCAGTTAAAATAGGGACTGTACAGCTTTAAGTGTGCAGTATATACAATATATAGCGGAAATTCCCGTGTCGCGTTTCTTTTTCCTTTCGGTGTATATAACTTACATATTTTGAGAATCCAAACTCTACAAACGACTTTAACCAACCAGGCCAAACCCCAAAAACCGGAACGTCGAATTATGCACAAACTTTTTAAAGTTGTTTTTTTAAGATTTGGTACCTAGCTAAAACGGTCTATCTTAAGCACATTTCAGATTAAAAATAATAGGTCACCGACTTGGCGCCTGAGATACATTACCCTTATTCTAATTTGGCAACTTTCCTATAATTTCGGTACAACCTAAAATATGCAGAAACAAGAAATTTAGTAACAAAAATCAAATCGAATTAAATTTATTTTATTCAAGCTCAATAAATATGATCCAAATCTATGTATATATGAAGACAAATGCATGATATATGCGGAAATAAGGGGGAATAATACCGTTATTGCCTTGTAGATCCTCAGACAAAATGGCAGATTTTGGTGGGGAAAAAGTCATTTCAAGGAGGAAAAGGTATTTCCACTGAATAACTTTTTTTCAAAACTTATTTGTTAGAAAGTATGGTGTACTTGAATATAATGAAATAAAAATCATTCGTCACCATACTTGTTTTTGAGGAAAATACAATTACAACCCTAAAACTTAAAAAAATAAAATAATAATTATGGGGTTTGGAGCAAAAAAAACAGTATTTTTTCGTGAACTTAAATTATACATACCCCTTCTTTATTTAAATGGATTCCACACGTATAAACATATATAGTATACAGTCATGAAGTCAGTATTATACCTTTCAGGCATGCGTTGTTAGAACGGGTGTTTCGTATAGAACTCCCGTGTTGGAAAAGGAGCTCTATGCGAAACGCATGAACCTCTGATTTGTGGGGCATCGACATTCGCTTCGCAGAGCTACCACTTCAGTCCATTATGCCCCATTCTTGAGTGAGAGGGGTGGGGTGCATATGGATTTGCTCATTTCCGTCCCTTCGTCTGTCTATAAGCCCCGTACGTCCCGTGGTACTACATCTCGTATCTCAGTAACTGTTAAAGACAATCACTTGAAACTTACGCAGATTCCCAACTCTGTAAATACAGAGTTGTATCCCTTCTCAAACTTATAAACGTGCACGAATTATCATGTCTTAGTCACTATAACGTAATTCAACTGAACCTTTTGTACTTTGTACATCACTGTCGAGATTGCGCGCCTGGTACAGACCCGTCCTGCCGAGAGCGCTTCGACCCGTTTTGAAGGAGTCTAGCACGCGCGAAAAAGTAAGTTTACATCTGATTGTCACAAAATGTCACGGGTAGAGCGCATTGGTCGTACATAGCTCTTGTAAGCTGTTAGTTACACCCTAATCTATTGTTGAGTTGAAACAAATTCACAATATCCATGATATATTCATGTAACACGTAAAAGCGTGCACATTTTAAGTGGCCGCCAGAGAGGCCGTGTAATAAGTTTAGTTTTGTGCTAATGCATGTAAACGTATAGGTATATCTTCCTTAAACGGCAAAAATGTGTAAGGGGCCTTTCGTGTAGATTCAATACTGCAGATTTAGCCACGTTTGTCACGGATTGAACGGGGGAAATATGTTTTGGGCGTAACGTTTGCTATAAAACCCATTGTCTTCTAGTTCTTGCGGGGATTGCTCGATAGTTTCTTTGTTTGGAGCAGAAGTTGGACGGCGAAATTCACAGGCAATATGTGGTCAGTATTTATTTTATTAACTTGTATCGTACATTTGTATTCAGTGACGGCGCCATCTTGGTTGGCGGTTACGACATCCGGTTAGCTTTGATGTTTCTCAAACATTAACTTTAGACTAGCATATGATTTTGAATTGAATTGAACTGGGGTTTTAAGGCGCACCAACACATGAAAAGGTTATATGGCGCCTAAAAGGCATGAACATGCCAGGCTCATCTTCCATGTACATCGAGATAAAATATGGAAAATGGGCCTAGAACCTTATTACCTTGAACTGCAGAGTTGCTGCAAATTCTATCGTAGAAACTCCATTTACGCTGGAGCCACGTTATTGTTTTTCTGCCACTGCTCTTTTATGCGAGCGAGATAGCATCTGAAACAATGCAGGGATCATGATGAAGACCTTTAATGAACATGTAGCAAAAAACGATAAAATGAACATGAATTTGGGGGGATTCTACCCCTCTGCCTACCCCTCCAAAGGGATCTGCAGTGGCCGTATTCTTTGCCCCGTGACCAAACGGAGCCCCCGGCAACCACACGGGGCGCATATGATTTTGAAGTTACTTTATTAGATGTAATTATTGTAATTGATCATTAATTGTAAAACAATATTAATTTGATAACAGTGGATAATAGGTGCATTAGATAACGTTGGCGTATAACTCAGTGATTGTAATACACGATTGTTAACATTAGTTAACAATGAGATGAGTGACTAGGATAAATGTTCGACGCGTATGCATAGCGTTGTATAATGTGGTCATTAGTTGACATGCGTGCATGCATAACTCAGTGAGTGTAATATATGAGTGATTTGATAATGTTTTATATTACATGTATTAGGGGCATTAATTAACAGCGACGTACATGGCGTATACATGGCGTTGTAGAATATGTATACATTGCTACTCATCATTAGTACAGCTTACATATATTTATTGAATAATGAGTTGTTTTGGTAATGATAATTATGCAAGATTGTTATGTGTGTCAACTGACATCTAAAACGTATGTATAATTACAGCCTAAGCAATCCAGGGCTGGAGTGGAGCTAAGCTTCCACGATTAACGTAAAGAGCGGTGGAGACGGTTCCCGCACCTGCGCAGCATGGCCAGGTTTTAGTAGCGACAACCCCCCGGGACACAAGGTGGGCCCGTTATCAGTCCTCACTGGAGGAACATCACCCACAACCTCAGTGGAGGTTAACCATCATTACATCGCGTCATCAACCCTTATAGAAGGCATTTGATGACAATCATCCATTGGATTCGCGCATCATGCATCTTCATGAGCTCTCGCGCATCACAGTTATCGCGCTTGATCATAGATCAACATTGTTATAACTGATCATAGATCAACATTGTTATAACTTTAACAACACTTTAGTCACTTTAGTGTCGTATACATTCAGTATTTGTTACAATACTAAGAACGTCTTAAACTTCATAGTTCATCTGTGTATTCGCTTGTTTTCTTTAGATAATTGTATATATATCTAACATATTTTAAAAGTTGCATTAAACTTATGTAAATGCATTCACCGTCATTGATTCTTTCCTGAGTTAGCCCCAACCACTAGGGTCATCCTGTGACACTGAATTCTATGGAAAGCGGAATTAGTATTTATTCAAATTCGGCAAGATATTTCTGTAACTTAGAGAGATGTCTCTGTAACTTAGAGAAACTTAGAGAGATGTCTCTTTTCTTAGAGCGATATCTGTTGTTAAAGAGATATATAACCGAAAGCAATGAATATATCTGGAATGAGGTCATACAATGAATATTTAGGAAACTTTAAAATGTTCAACGAGATTACAAGCAGCATCACGACAATGAGTTTACACTGAAAGAAAAGAACTGCACATCCGATAAAGTGTACTCTTCATTATCAGTGTTAGCACTGTATGCAGTTTGGTTATGCCTACCGTTCGCATAGAGCTTCGCTGTTCAAGTTTGCGGAATAGTAAAAATCCTGTTTCCCGCATAAAGCCCACTTTGCATAGAGCTCCACGAGTAGCTCTATGCGGTCCCTCAAGTCGTTTTGTGCTAAGTATGAAAAGTCGTTTTGTGCTAAGTATGAAAAAGCTATAGCGGCTAAACCAATAAATCTTTCGGTGGTCTTTATCATCATTCTGAAATCATACTTGATTTTAGAGTATTAACTTTTAGAGTATTAACAAATAACTTCATTATCTAAACAGTTAATTAGGTTCATAATAACGAAATATAGTGAAAAATATATAAAAGTTTGAAAGTATGTTATTTGTGTACATAGTCGCTCTTATACAGGTGTGCGCAAAAAAGATGCGCATAAACAACTGAAGGAAATGTCCGTTTCAGCTACTAGTACCAACTCAGAATTCATTTCACACATATTCTGTCACGGGTATTTTAAGAATCCGTGAATAAACCTTTACCTTTAATTGGCACATATACTTTATTATATGACATGAACACCTGGCCAGTTCTGATAAACGGGGTTGTAGAGTAATTTTGCTGTTATTTGCCGGGTTAGTTTCTTTAACGATCGAAAATCAAATGTCCTTTCAAAATACAAGCTATGGTATAGTTTAGCTGTTATTCTACACATTTTTAGAACGAAAATACGCATGAACAGCCTCGGTTTAAGTGTTATAAGACAATACGTTTGGAAAAGCGTTCATTTATTTAAGGTTGAATCGTATCAAATCTTTCATGCTGGAGAAGCAATTCAGACATCTCGAAAGAAAGAACACCATATAAAAGAGACCACTTGCATGTAGATAAATGTAGCAAAGATAAAGCTTTCTGTAAAAATCGTGATCATAACCATGGTTATCTGCGTTGGTGGGTTCTTTCTTTTCTTGACAATTTCCGTTTCAGAAGATAGGTTTCACTATGTAGGTGACACTAGTACTATATAACACTGCCTTTCGTTTCTTAAAGAAACTAACCATCCAAAAAACGGAAAAATTACACTAAAAACATTCAAAACTCTATCCAGGTGTTCAGTATAGGTTTACTGATGGTTCTTAAAACATCTGTGATTGAATATGCGTAAAATAAATTATGAGTTTGTAACTCTTAATTGGATGCTCCAGTTTCGAGGTTTGCCATGGCTGGTTAAAGCCGTTTATAATGCGTCTATAGAGTTTGGATTCTCAAAATATGTAAGTTATACATATACCTCGTCCTCAGTAGGTTTGAAAACAGTGTACATGTGTTCTTAAATGTGGCTGTCCGCTGTTGTTGGCTGGATAGTTACTTTAAGATCTAGAATGAAATAGTTAATTGATACAATCCTCCATGTTCTCGCATGCTTTATCAATCTCTGGAAAGATTAAAACAGCTCTACATTCGACATCAACTCCCTAAACTCTCTAGTGATCATGGTTCTCTGTTGGGACAAGACCTTGACACCAATTGCAGGGATGAGATGGTTTGCCAACGAATATCTTGCTTGATTCAATGCTTCTGCTGACTTGTTTCGCAAAAGGCTGAAATATACCTTGTTTTGGATGACGGGGTACTTGGGGTACATTCGGCGTATTGAATCATTTGAATGGAAAAAGTGAAGCAGACGTCCATCTTCCAAAACTACTGATAGAAACGAGAGGAAATAGGCAAGAACGTCTTGGACTCCATCAATACTGACATCTGGGTGGATGTAGCAGAGAAACAGGATCAAGTAGAAGCCGATATGCTTCAGAAAATAGGATCTCAAAACCGTTATCTGCGGTGGAGGTTGGTTGTTATCCTTGGCGATCGATTTTGCTTTGGATAAATATGTCTTCATTATCCGTAACGCCGTCACTATGTACCGCTGTCTTTGATCAAACTGCGCCAAGTCTAACGTGTGCTTTTCGTATCCTGAAGAGCAGATGCGCCAAACTATTTCCGGAAATCGAACATCAGATTCATTTACCCGCTTGATAACTGCATAAACGGGACACTCCATTGCATACCAACTGTTTTCTGGATCCGGCACCGAGTCATTTCTGAGAAGAAGACCAGGAACAATATCTACATCAATTTGCCTGACACCATCTTTTCGGTTTCTTATTTTCCCTTCCCTCATGAAACGTTGGTTGGCATCATCGTCCATATGGATTGTAATGTTGACCGATGGGTGGTTGATACTTCGTGTAATTTTAAAGTTGATTTCTTCACCGGATCGTTCATCATCGAACGTTAGAATCTTTTGTGTAATGATTGCCACAGCGCTGTCAATTATTGACGCAAATACCTTTTGAAAAAGCTTGCTTGCATTTAGCCAAACTTTTCCCTCAACCTCACAAAACACACCTTCCTTGCAGAGCTTCGGCAATTTCAGCTGGAGTCTAGCCATAGACTGGGTAATTTCAAGTCGGCAAAACTCTGGTATTACTTTACCGTCATTTCGTTTCTCATTTACAACTGTGTAGTGGATGCCTTCGATGTGAAACTGGAGTAATGTATCGAACTCGTCCGGAGCAATAATTTTGAGACCATCCCTTGAACTTCCCTGACGAATATATCGTTCGATCTTCAGACCATCGAACCTTTTCTGGGCAATCATCTTGATTTCCGTCAAAAGCATTCCGAGTACTGTATTCACAGCATCTCTGGCCCGAGCCCAATGCGTTCGCCCAAACTCAATATCACCTGAAATAGTTTACCACACATTAGCCGTGAGAATCAAGTATGTACCTACTATAGATACATGAATTCAAAGATATGACATTTAGGTAGGTATCTGGAACGACCCTAAGTGCAAGACATCGCGCAATGCCTGCATAAACAACGGTCGTATTTCAATTGACCTAACCTTAAATACCACATATGCATGCATAAAACCCAACAAAGAGAAGATATAAACCAAAGAAGCCTGGCATTAGAGAGTGGGCTACAAATATATACTCGATCGGCGTGAGTTTTATGCATTCATGTGTGGTATTTAAGGTTTTTATTATTGAATTAAATGTTGTTTAACGGCTCATCAACACAGTATAGTTATTTAGAGCCGCCCCAGAGAGAGGGGAAGGATACATAGGAATCCGGGAACCGTGCCCTACTCTTATTATCGAATAGATTGCTATGGTTCTTTAACGTGCTCGGAGACCGATACACGGGACCGCCCGGTTTACGTCCCCATCCGACGGACGAGGCTAAGGAAAAGTGTCTTGCCTAAGAACACACCGACGAAACTCAGTGGCACCACGGAGGATTGAACCCGGGGCCTCCGGTTACAAATCCGCCGCGCTACCGACTGCGCCACGTCAGCCCTCTGTTGTTTACGAAGGCATTGTGTGATGTTTTCAGAAACCCCTCCGGAAAAAGTGCCTATGGGGTCGTTATGGGGTCCTACTTATCATGCAAAGCTAAAGATTCATGGTCCCAGTGTATATATATATACTACCATACGAGCCATGATTCACACTGCTAATCATATATCAACTGAATGAATTTTACGCATGGAACAGGACAAAATGTAAAAAAATAAAAAATAAATTAGATTCTTAAATTAACTACATATAGCCAACCATAACACTATCTTTTCCTCTATCTATCTGTTTTCTCTATAGTATCTTACTGAAAGCCTGTAGGCCTACTAACCAAGTTTTTTTCGTGTGCGGCGTTGCTACCTTAAGAAATATACGTATCGGAAGTTTTTTACGTCAGCAGTAAACAATATTTATCCGCATGTTTTTCAGGAATGTTTATCTCTTATAATTAATTTGTGAACCACAGCAGGTACTATGCAGTGTACTGTGTACGTGCATCTGTATGTTTTTCTAAAAAAAAGTGTATCTGTTGCGTTATATTACTCTTTTAATAGTTACTTTTAATATGTAAGTATATGTATATATATGAAGACTATGGCTTACATATATGTCCTAGACTTCTAAACCATGATGAGCGATTCATGATTTTGAATTTCTGGTATTGTTTGTAGTATTTTCTTTTCTCCCTCACTTCGTCCGAAAATAAATTATTTCTTTACTCGAAGAAAAGCATTTTTTTTTTAAGGAATATGTCGTGTTTTGCAGTCATTATGAATACATCGTCTAATGCAGTCGTTATCAAAACAATCATACAATGTATAAGAAAAAGTGGGCTAACAATGGTACAAGTAAGATATTTTATGAATCCTTCTAATATAACGCAACAGAAACAATTTTTTTTAGAAAAACATACAGACGCACGTAGACTGCATAGTACCTACTGTGGTTCACAAATTAATAGATAAACATTCCTGAAAAACATGCGGATAAATATTTTTTACTGCTAACGTAAAAAAATTCCGATACGTACATATGAACCAAATATTTCTTCAGGTAGCAACGCCGCACACGAAAAAACTCTGTGGGGAAACGTGTTCTATACAGTGGCAATTGCGAAACTACCCTCCGGATATTGACGGCGAGTCATAGGTTCTATATACTCTATTTAAAACAAACAGCGTAGTTATTAAATTGCATAGCAAAACAAGCAAATACAGACAGGAAAAACAATGAACCCAATAGCCTTCTTGACTACTTGAGGAACATTGATTGACGAAAACGTTTGTGTTATTATCCATGATGTAATGTAGATGTAAATCTGTTTTTTAACATGCCAAAACTTTTCTTTACGAAATTGTACAAAATATACCCAAGAACTCGTCACCATGGCACTTTATAAAATTATGTTACAAATGGGGTTCCTACAGTCGTCAACGTCAACCCGACCCAAAATAGTTTTATACTGTTACAACCCTTATTTAAAAGTTATTATAAAAATTTAACATTTCATTGAATCATGTTACGAACATGGCGAGCATTTCTGCATGTTTCTGGATCGTATGTCCCTGTATTGCTGAAGATGACGTCAAGCTCGTCAAAAATACCGCACATATCGGCGTCTTGTTTGGTGGACTAAAACATATTATTGATGTTTATGTAAAAATGGTTTAAGTACCATTAACGGTACCGATACGCTTCAGAAACCCGTACACTTATTCAGTTTTCCATGAAAAGAGCTTCAGTCACACAATACGCATTCATTTTCTGTGCAGTTTACAATTTTGAAATCTGAAAACAGTGGCGGATCCATTATTTCATATAAGGGGTAGGGGATCTTATTTCACATTTGTGAGAGTGGGGTGGTGCTGGGGGGTAACACCATTTTGGCCGCCGATACGCCTGTGTAAACGAACACACGCATCTGATTTTCAAATGAACAGGGCTGATTACGTTACCATGGCGACGATTTCTCGAGCACTTTTTAAAATTATGTAAAATTATGTTTGAATCCTATATCCAACACGTATATCTATATTACTTGAATTTGTTTTGCTGAATTCAAACAAAAGTAATGGATTTAGAAACACTTTTCGAGAACTCTTTATCGCCCCTCGTATAATGCTTTGTGTATATGCATGCAATGCATGTGCATGTGCATGTTTAGCTGAATAGCGTAAATCAACAAAATAAGGTTGTTGCAATTACCTAAATACTTATAAATATTATAAATATAGTGTAGTAGCAAAATCCAACACTTTCCAAAGCTTCGGAAATGAAACCAATGCCAGTGTAACATTTACGACAAGGTGTTGTAACTTTTGTTACAAGTAAAAATATTGTAACAGATAGCTTAGACGTTGTAACTTTTATAACAACTGCATTTTGTAAGATTGTAACAGATAGCGTTTAGTGCAACATTTAGAACACAAATTGTAACTTTTACGGACGGCTACAACAGATAGCAACGTTGTAACAAATGGGGTTCCTAGTCAATGACCTATTCTGCATCGGGCTAAAACAACTTTCTCCCGACGAATGGCTCTACTAGAAGGACGCCACTCGCCAAGTCAAAATCATGAAGTAGCGCCACAGCATAACGTTAATTCACGATTATTTCACGATTATTTCACGATGTTTACGGAGTGAAAATGAGGCACTAATAGACAATATGAAACGAGTTCAGAATCAGTATTGTATTCATGACATATGGAACACAACTTGTTTTTACTCTTAAATTCATGTGCGTTTCTAACTCTTCATATAAATAATATTACCTTTTCAATAAACCGCCAAATTTCAATGCTGCGTTAAAGTTACGGACATGCATTTTTCTTTCTTCCTACTCCTAAGAACAAACTTGATCACATTTTATTCTGATTATCTCGTTTCCGAGGAAGTGTTTACCGGTTTTTTAAATCACTAATTAACACAGAAGTTCAGCGAAGTCTTTAACGTGGACAGGGTATGGCTCTTCCAGCACCCGGGACCGAAGTTTTTACACCCCCTTCGAAGAATGGCATACTTTCACAGTATCTTGCCCAAATAAGGTACTGAGGGAGAGCGTTTGAAAATCCCAGGATGTGACCCCACCGGGAATCGAACCCGGGACCTCTGGATCGAGAGGCAAGTATGTTAACCACCCGGGCACGCAGTTCCTAAACAGACGGACAGTAACCGCAACACTGCATTGACGTCCCGGCAAGTGGACATGCATATATATACCGTCATTCAGTACCGTCTGTATAATCAATGGCAGAAAAGGCCGCTTGGGGATTAAACCAGGCTCTAGGGTGCTCCAAACCTCACTCTTACCCTATTGACATCCCAATAAAATGGGACAGTGTAAATAAAGATATCACCGCCAGGTTATATTCTCTAACAAACAAGGCAGCATTAACAGGCAATATGAGTATAACACATAAATGATCATGCATATGTGAATAAAAAAAAGCTAGAAAGCCACAAAGCAATACCTTGGCAGAAGCCAGAGAAACAAGAGAACAAACCGTTAAGAGTATGACAAGACAAGATTTATGGCAAACATCAAACGTTACCATTGCACAATCACAGATGAAAACATAGTGGCGAACTGTAAATGGGTCAACCACTAAACATGCAGTGCGTTGCAAAATGATATGGTCATAACCTCTTTTGATAAACTTTTTAACAAGTGTTATAAAGATTGTATGAAAATGATTATGACTAAGGATCTTACGAAGTTTGTGTATCACATCACCAAGAAGTTAGGTTGCGACTCTCCTTGTTGCAGAAGAGTATTGTCCAGATAGGTGTAAGTGTTTGTTATTTGATGTTAAACAGTAAAGTATACCACGGATTTTTTTTGCCTGCGATACTGAAACAGCTCTTATAACAATGAAATGTGTCAACGAGCTGGAGAAGTCTAATCAGTTATCTAAAATTACGAGATTCAATAACACTAACTTTGGATACGGGCCACTTTTTGTTGGGCAGGATTTAATCTTCTCGTTTTAATATGGTAATGTGCCGTCATTAGCATGCTTTTTCGGTGGTCAATATTTAATCACTGTGGTGAATTTATATAGAGTCAAGTTTAGGTCTTTAACCGTGCGTGCTGTTTACGATGACGCTCGTTGTGAGAATAGCATCATTTTAAAAACAGACGAGCTTAAACTCAGGAAAGGTCCAAAAATGTGTGTGAATTGGCACGTATAAATAGTTATTCACATTTCATTTCCCTTTTCAAACAGTACGACATAATCAACTATAAATAAGATACGAACCAATATCTATGGAGGATTTCAAGCTTTGTTCCCATATTGGATCATTACGGCCGTAGTCTGAAACTGGTTTCCGCCATTCATTGAAACGAGAACCAATTTTGCCCCTGTTAATTCTAGACGCTTCGGGTGATGCTTCGTTATCCAATCCTTTCTGAAATAAATGCAAAAAAATGGATAACTGGTTCAATCAAACACAATACAAAATTAAAAACCGTAAATGTCTTTTCTAAATTTACACTAATTTAGTTTGACATTTTTATTTCATATCGCATTGTTATTTGTGGGGCCATAATTCTGTAATAAATTAGGCAATCGATGGGTGATGTACTGGGATATAATGGCAAAATTATGTTGTTATGTGTACAATCTATTCGAAAATGTTTCAGAAACAAGAGATCAATGACCGTGAAGCTCTACTGGTAGGTTTTTATAGCTAGATCAGAATATCACTTATAGTTTGCTACAATTTTTATTTTTTTTAATCTATTTTTATCCATGGCGGGCATCTTGAATTTCCGGCATACCTGGAATTTTGCTAGGATCAACTAAACATCAAAAGCAACATATATGTTAAGTTTCATGAAAATCCTTCAAGAAGATTCAGAGGAGTAGTCGCTGCACGTTTTTATTATATAACTCTATGTAAACAAAGATGGACACTGGCAGCCGTGTTTAATGACGAATTAAAATGATTTTCGACAAGGACCAACATCATGTCATGTTGATCATTTGAAAAAAAGTCCCATATCAATATCACTTATAGTTTTCAAGAAGTAGGTGCTACGAACTTGTCTTTTTAAATCTATTTTCAGCCGTGGTGGCCATCTTGCGGACCTGAAATTTGCTTGGATCAACTAGACATTAAGTGCAACATTCCTGTGAAGTTTCATGAAAATCTGTGAAAAAGTTTCAGAGGAGTAGTCGCTACAACATTTTGCTTATAACTCTTGTAAACAAAGATGACCACTGGCAGCCATCTTTAACGTCGAATCAAAATGACTTTCAACAAGGACCAACAGCATGTCATGCTGAAGTCCTTATCAATATCACTTATAATTTCCAAGAAGTAGTCGCTACAAATTTGTTTTTAAAAAATCTGTTTTTAGCCCTGGTGGCCAGCTTGAATTTCCAGCCGACCTGAACTTTTGCTAGGATCAACTAATGAAATGATTGGAGATAAAGTCATTATAAAGTCACATTTATACGTTTAATTTCCAAAGTGAAATATATATTTGAGAAGTATAACGATGTTAAATTAGATGTTCAGTGTTTCAAATCCCAGTTCTTACTGACTCTCATGCGCCTTGCATCCACATAAATAGTATATTCTCAATCAGGTCAGTAGATTTCTCACAGAGATACAATGACCACCTGCCAATCACTTGGCCATTCCCAAGCTGGATGCAAGAATTATTTAAATAATTATACCATTCATTAGAGATATACGAAAGTGATAATATGCTGAAAACAGCATGTGTACAACACCAGACATCAAGAGCAACATTCCTGTGAACCTTTATGAAAATCTGTCGAGCAGTTTCAGAGGAGTAGTCGCTACACGCTTTTACTATATAACTCTAAGTAAACAAAGATGTCCACTGGCAGCCACGTTTAACGTTGAATCAAAATGATTTTCAACAAGGATCAACATCATGCCATGCTGATAATTTTAGAAAAAGTCCCATATCAATATCATTTATAGTTTTCAAGAAGTAGTCACTACAAATTTGTTTAATCTATTTTTAGCCGTGGCGGCCATCTTCAAAATCTGTCAAGTAGTTTCAGAGGAGTAGTGGCCGCAAAAACGTTTAAGGTCAGACAAACGGACAGACGGACGACGGACACCGCACCACGGCATGAGCTCAGCTGATCTTTGATCAGTAAAGCTAAAATGTGTTAACAGGTCATTCATTATACATTATCAGAGTGGAAAATCATTCTAAGTCAAACAAAGGGCCATAGTTCTGAAATACATTAGGCATTCAATGATGGGTGATGCAGAGGGACATAAGATCATCAGTTTTTATGAGTATATGAAGTTTGGGAACAATCTATTCAAAAGTGTTTGAGATATGCAAATATTAAAAATGTGTTACGCAAAGGGACGGGACGCGACGCGACGCAACGCATCGATGGGGACAATGTGATTCCTATATAGCCCCCATTTCACTTTGTGAACGCGGGGGTATAATAATTAGTGACGTTTGCTTATATAGAAATGAGAGTATGAATACAAATTTTGGCAACTCAGTGTGTTAGTCCGTTTGTGTTTTTTAAATGGGGCATTCATTCGAGAAACAAGATCTTTCTTAGGAGATACATGCACAACTAGGTTTGATACAGATCAACCTTGCCAAGTTTCGCCGAAATCCGGCCAGGGGTTCAAGAGAACTAGTCCAGAGAAAGTTTGCGTATTGAAACCTATAAAAGGCAATAACTCTGCCAAAAATCTTACAACCGGAACACGGTGATGATATGCACAACTAGGCTAGGCTTCGTACTGATCATATCTGCAAAGTTTCTTTAAAATTCGGCAAGGTGTTCAGGAGAACTAGTCCGGACAAAATGTGTTACTAAAATTATCAAAGGGCCATAACTCTGCCCAAATCATTCAACCGGAACACGTTGATGATATGCACAACTAGGCTTGATACTGATCATCCCTGCAAACTTTCGTTGAAATCTGGCCAAATGACGGCTCTATCATCTTAACGAGGCAAAATACAGCATTTTTAAGTAAATCAAGGGCCATAACTCTGGTATTACTAATCCAATTTAGCTGGTTTTCGAACTTGTACAAGCTTTCATTGATATTAGCAACCTGCTAAAGTTTGGCAAATATCGGATGAAGTATGAAAGCTCTATCATCTTAACGACGCAAATTACAGCATTTTTAACTAAATCAAGGGCCATAACTCCGGTGTTACTGATCTGGCTGGTTTTCAAACGTATCCGAGCTTTCATTGATATTAACAATCTGTGCAAGTTTGGTAAAGATCGGATAATAAATAAAGGTGCTAGAATGGTCACAAGGAATAAAATGGCATTTTTTCAATAAAACAAAGGCCATAACTCCGGTGTTATTAATTCCATCCCGCTGGTTTTCGAACTTATCCGAGCTTCCATTGATATTAACAATCTGTGCAAGTTTGGTAATGACCAAATAATAAATGAAGGTGCTAGAGTAGTCACAAAGCAGAATATGGCATTTTTCAGCAAATCAAGGGCCATAACTCCGGTGTTACTGATACTGATACGATCTGGCTGGTTTTCAAATGTATCCAAAGGGTATTTAAGCTTAACTATTCATAAAATTCAGAGAGGACCTTGTCAACACAAAATTCGCGATTTTTCGCTTTTTCCCTCTATCGATCTAATTGGATGATTTCTATTCTATTCTATTTAATGGGACATTTCAATTCAAATCATCCAATCAGATCATTGCGTGTAACAGTTACAACAACAACCGCATGTTTTGAGTGAGGCAGATTTTCTTGTTACAGTGGAAAAGCGAAATATCACGAATTTTGTGTTGACAAGGTAGTATCTGAACTTTATGAATAGGTAAGATTAAATACTCTTTGTAGCATTATTGAACGCCGCCAGTGCTGGCCCAGAGCTTTGTCCTTGGCAAAAAATACGATCGTTGAAAGTGAGTCACCCTGCTACCCGTTAAACACCATGTGAATGATAGTATATAGTGGATTGGAGACAATTTCAGAAATCGTTTAATTTTGTTGATTTTCTTATAGGTATTAGTGTGTTATAACAGGCTGATATGTGTTCATGACTCTGGTGCCAGGCAGTGGTCTAGCAGTGATTCACAGTTATCTATACAAATTCTCGCCCCCCACCCCGCCCCCAGAGCTAACCGGCAGCAAATAAAGCCGTCCTAAGTAGTGGGAATTCTGGCGCACAACGATTGTTTACTAGAAACCAAAGAGCACCGGATTACAGCGCGATAAAAGTAGTACCATTTGCAAGGATGTATAAGGGCAAAATATCCGTATATTTACAAAATATTGATAATGCAAGCGTTGGTAAACATTAAGTGATTTTAACTTAAGTTTAAATAATACGCCGTTTTTGAAGGGATTTGATCCTGTACAAATTAATGCGCATATGTCCATACTGACGTCATTTCGAATTTATGATTTTTCAGGACTTCATCCACGGTGTGGTTATTCGGTGTGCATATAATCCTAATACATTTAGTGATTCACGAACCTTTGGGGACCCTTTTAAAAATATGTAGAAATATAAAACACAAATTTGAGAAAAGTTTGGTGCTTTTGTCCGGCGTGTTTAGATAGGGTCCTAAAACCTGGGTTTTGGTCTCTGGCTATATATATATATATATATGAAAATCACCTGACCGGACTACTTCCCCCCCCCCCCCCCCCCCCCATAATTCCTTTCCCCCATAATTCCAAGCGCCAAACACGAGAGAAGATACCAGTATCCATCGAGGGCGAGAATGCGCATATTAGACCTTGGGCCAGAACCCTTAAATTGACAATCCGGTACCATTTTGGTGGGCAAATTCTTACTATTGTCAATTTGGGGGCAATTTTATGGAGGTAAGGAAAATACATTATAGCAATTTCAAAGTTACAGCTTTACATGATTTTTAATGCGTTTTTAAACATAACCCCCTTGAAAAAACTGAAAATCAGAGAATTTCCTAAAATGTGACTCAAAAAAATATATTTAATAATTTCAGTATTTTCGCTATTAATAATTATGTAAAACAGTTAACAGCCTCGAGATATGACAAGTACAATCAGTTTAAATGACCTTGTTTTCTTCTTTTTAGCCAAAAATCTCAATTTTACATGTAAATTTACCCCACTCACTTTTAGAGACTTTATACTTAACTTACAGATTTTCTGTTTGTTACATAAGCAATACACATGTGTTATTTTGAGACAATAAAATATATACTAAAAGAAAATAACAAGAATTCAAGTGTTTGTAATACATTTTTTAAGTAAGCGATGGATAAAAGAACCCATTGAATTCTAAAATGAGTGCAATATTAAGTGATATTTTGGCATTTATAAGATATTACTTTGACATATATCACACTTGTAGTATTTTTTCGCATCTCAGTGATGAAATGTTCTAACAACAGATAAAAGTATGTTCAGTTTATTAAATACTGTTCAGTTTTATGGTCAATTATTGACTTTTCTTTGTTAAATTTGCATATCAAATACCCACTTAGGATTAAGATCAAAAATTATTCAAACGGACAAAGGTAAACATTGATATCAGTTTTAGTGTCAAATGGAAACTATTATCATGTTCTGAGTAAATGTTCAGGTAAATGAAAATTAAAAATGCATGACAATAAATTCTAAATTTCATTACTTAATGGTATTACAGCTTTACTTGATTTCAAATGTGTTTTATAAGTGTACATGTATAGGGGTAAAATACCAACTTTCCTCAAAAATTATGTCTTCATTTATAAGCAACTGTGGATATATGACTAGTGTTTAAGTGTAAAATGTCAGATTTCTTACAAATTCTTTATAAATAGTATTGTGGAAATTAAGAACCTGTGAAAATAAAAGGAATACTTTAATAAAACCATTTTGGGATATTTGCTTTGGTAACATGGATATATTGATGATGGCACGACACTACCAATTTCCATATTTACACAATAATATTTATATAGGATCATTCCAGTGTATACATGTACATAAGTGGTTTATTTGATTTATATATTTATTCTAGGTAGAACATGATTAACAATATAATATGTATTTATTCTATATAAACATATTGGCTGTTCAAAAAAGTAATTTTACCTAGCTGTGAAATTACCCCACCCACCCAATTTATAATGGGGAAGCTCAAGTAAGTGTAAATGTGTATAACTGATTCATTTGATTTATATTCTTCTGTTAAACAAATTAAATTACAGATGCAATTGATTCTTATTTGTATTTTTTAACATCTTTAAGCACAATTAAACATCAAATTATACTAGAATTACAATATAAAGTGGGTGGGGTAAATTAAAGTTGTTTTCTTCACAAAAACATTTCCTTTTGATGTAAATGACAGATGTTTCTATACATTATAAAATATTTCCAATTTCATTATTTTAACCAATTGACTTTATTCTGAATACCTTGTCAGTTATTACTATTACAATGACATTTCTTTTATGCAACTTTTAAAATAGAATGGGGTGTTTTGTACTTCTTTAAATTCGACCGTAAATTTTGAAACCTGTTTTGCCATTTGATTATCTTAACAGCTATTAACATAAAATACTTCCGCATATTTTTTTCTGTGAAATATAAAATGAATAACCATGTTTTGTATGTTTTTACGTTCAACTTTTGCGTTTAGGTCACTTTTTCACAAACTGTATGCACTAGACCTTTCAAACTTTGCTTATATTTGTATCTTGGGTGGTATATTGCAACATGACAAAGCAAATGTGGATGTGACCTTGACCCTCCAAGCAAGGGGCAGATAACTTAATAAGTTTTACCATCAACTTTTGCGTTGAGGTCACTTTTTCACGAACTGTATGCACTAGACCTTTCAAACGTAGCTTACAGCTGTATATTGAGTGGTACATTGCAAAGTGACAAAGCAAATGTGGATGTGACCTTAACCCTCCAATAAAGGGGCAGATAACCTTATAATTTTTACCTTCAACATTATTTTGCGTTTAGGTCACTTTCTTGCAAACTGTATGCACTACACCTTTCAAACTTTGTTTTTAGTTGTATCTTGGGTGATACATCGCAACGTGACAAAGCAAATGTAGATGCGACCTTGACCCTCCAAGCAAATGGCAGATAACCTTATAATTTTTACCTTCAACTTTTGCGTTTAGCTCACTTTTTCACAAATTGTATGCACAGACCTTTCAAGTGGTACATTGCAACTTGACAAAGAAATGTGCATGTGACCTCGACCCTCCAAGCAATTGACAGGTAACTTAATAATGTTTACCTTCAACATTTGCGTTTAGGTCACTTTCTCTCAAACTTTATGCATTAAACCTTTCAAACTTCGCTTATAGTTGTTTCTTGGGTAATACATCACAACGTGTCAAAAAGCAAATGTGGCTGTGACCTTCACCATCCAAGCAAATGGCAGATACCCGGTAACTTTAATTGTTACATTTACTCATAGTGCCTCAGCAAACTGTAAGCTCCATTGTTTTTAGTTATTAAAATGTTTACAAACTTCGTTAGGCGAGACATGTGAATCCGCGGATTTCTTGTTTAACCATGTATGTACATCTTTATTTTTGCCGAAATAAATCTATGTATGTATCGTTTTCTAAGATTTATATTGCTACACAGCCTTAAATTGACGACTGTCAGCACTCACAAAACGTGATCAAACGAGAAGGCATTCACTGGTCAAACATTATCGGGTGAGACACGTCATACAATTTATCTGCGTCTATTACATGTATTAATAGAATGTGTATGGAGATGTGTATGCGTATTTATTTGAGATTGAAGCTATGATTTTGCAACTGACATAGCAAATACTAAGTTTGATTTATTGTTAATTGATTATAAAAAGAAAATAGAATATAACTGTATTACCCTATTTGATTTTTTACTTTTAAAATGAGGGATTGCGAGGTTGGGATGGGGCGGCGGCGGTGGGACTAACACACCGAGGATTTGACAGAAATTAACTCCTATTTGAAAGGAATGAGCTGTTCCAGCCAAACTATTCGCACTACCACCACCCCACCGCCACCCTCTGGATTTAGACCCCGCACATAGAATGTCAACAAAATACCCTTTAAACTTTTTTCTTCAAACATATCCTCAAACAAACCTACCCTGAAAAGAGCGTTTATTCAAACCTCGAACCACTAGAAAATCTACAAACACCCCCATGGATATTTTATTATAAAACAAATCTCTGAAATTTCGGAAATACCTCCCTGGACCTTTTTCCTTTACCGTCACCCAATACACCTCAAAACTCCCTACCAGCCGACCTCATTACCTCGTTTACCTAAAAATCACCTCCTATAGAAAATATTTTTTTACAACACCCCAGTCCCCTGGAAAATTTCGAAAATATCCCACTCACCAAAAAAAACACTCGAAAACCGGACACACCCATCACCTCACCCCGCCCCACCCTTAATGGGTGATGTTTCCTATGAATGAGTGTTTATAATGATGATGTTGATATGAATTAACATAAAATTGGATTTAAGGGGCATGTGCCAATAACTTTTGGACTTTATTCTAATAGCGGATTTTAGAAATATTTGATATAAGTTATGTGTATTCTGCAAGTGAATATTGTTCATTGTACAATTTAAATAAATTTGTTGATTATAATTTGAAAATTGTTGTTGCTGGTTTGCACTTCCTTTCCTGTTACTTTTTACCCGTAACGGTTAGGAACGGATATTGCGTGCAGAGCCCATTTAGACCAACGATATTTACACCGGGGTACTGACTTAAGACAGAACCGGTACAGTACCAACATTGGGGACTACCCTGTAAAATGTTGCTCCTAGGGTAGAAATTAAACATTTCTCTATTTCCTTGGGTACTTCCGTTGCTGCCACAACCCCATCCCCACCCAGGTGAGTGAAATAAATTATAAGTGCGTACTTGCTTTTACGTGTACTCTCCCAGTTATTACTTCTATCCTACAACATTTTCACAGGTACGAACATTCTAAAAAATCTAAAAAAGCTCAAAAAATGGAATGGGTGGGGAAGGTGGTGGGGTTCGGAGGGTTTTGTTATTACATTATTTTTGTTTTTCTAGATCTTTTTATAGAACGTAGATCAGACGTTTGGTTATCATCGTGATTGAAATGCGCTTTACGTATTATTACGTAAAATTTGCTGTTTCAAAAATCGGCCTGTGACTGTTGCTTGTTTGAGTGAAACGGGAAATGCGCAGTGAAGCAATCTATAAAATCGTAACATATGAAAATTGATTGATCTCATCATCATCATCATAATGAAAAAAACACAGCATATAACAGAAAAAGGACTTCATATCATAAGAAATACACCACGTATAAAGCCGTTTGTACCGAATATAATGCAACTGAAACCACCGAATATAAAGACGTATCCACCACGTATATTAAAATATATACCATATATAAAGTCAACAGAAGCACTGCATATAAATACAAACCTACTTCATAGAATGTTCAAAGGACCTCATATATATTAGATAAACTACTGAATATAGTAATAACTGGACAGCATATAATGGTTTATCTACTGCATACAATGACTTATCTATCGCATATACTGATTAATCTACTGCATATAAATACTTTTCTACCACATATAAAGATTTATTTAAAACATAAATAAAAAATAAACTACATATCATGAAAGATCTACCACACATAAAGGGAAATGCACTGCATATATTAATCGGCAACATCATAAGACAGTCATGGCGTTCCATACAAGTTCATTGATCAGTATGGCAGATCATTAACACATCAATACATGTTGTGTATAACTGTATAAATAAATGTTTGTATACACACTTGGTTTTATATTTAATATCGTCATATAATGCTCAAATTGACACATCAACATCCTTCAAAATAACTTTATCCAACCCATTTACTCAAATATTTCGTCTTCCTCTTCAATTTATTCGTCATCAAAATCTACCTCATGATCAAAGTTCATATCATATTTTCCTTGGTTGGAACATTCGAGTAGTCTGCACAGAGAAGTACATGTTCTATAATGTACGTTTTATTGTAAAGTCTAATAACAATAAAATCAAATCATAAAGAACACTTTTATTTTAAAAGAAACACAATGAATGATTAATCATATTTCATAAGCATAATATGTTAAAAAATCATTAAAAGGAAATCACAAGAGATAACCATTTTCACAATTTCCTCAGGTGGTTGTCTCCCTCGGATGAAAAAATCGAGCAGGACCTACCCTATATTATTCCACTGACTAATTTCTTTGCCAGATACATACCAGTACAACACAGTTTATACTAGACTGAGATTAAATTTTGTTAATATGGTAGAGATACTATTTTAGATTTCATTTTCTGCCACACTAAAATACTAACATTGCAAGGTCATTGACATTAGCTAATGTTCATGAGGTTGGTCTGCTTTTACTTACCTTTACAACAGATATATGCAAACTATGAGGTCACTTTGGGTTAAAAACAAAAGATAAAGTTATGAAATTTAATAAGAAACATCTTTACCTTATTTGATTGCTGTCTTTTTTTTATTTCATGTTATTTTCTGCAATTGTTTACAGTTTTACTCTGCATAATAAATGGTCAATTTATTAACAAGGGAAGTAACTTTTCAAATACTTATTAAAGTATTCCTTTTATTTCCAAAGGTTTTTAATTTCCACAATACTATTTATAAAGAAATTATAAGAAATCTGACATTTTACACTTAAACTCTAGTCATATATCCACCGTTGCTAATAAATGAAGATATCATTTTTGAGGAAAATCGGTATTTTACCCCTATACATGTACACTGTATAAAACACATTAGAAATCAAGTAAAGCTATAATACCACTAAGTAATGAAATTTAGAATTTATTGTCATGCATTTTTCATTTCCATTTTTTACCTGAACATTTACTCAGAACATGTTAATAGTTTCAATTTGACACTACAACTGGTACCAATTTTCATCTTTGTCCATTTGAATAGTTTTTGATCTTAATCCTGAGTGGGTGGGGCAATTTGATATGCACATTTAGCAAAGAAAAGTCATTAATTGACCCTAAAACAGAACAGTATTTAATAAACTGAACATACTTTTATCTGTTGTTAGAACATTTCGTCACTGAGATACGAAAAAATACTTCAAGTGTGATATATATCAAAGTAATGTGCTTATAAACGCCAAAATATCACTTAATATTGCACTCATTTTAGAATTCAATGGGTTCTTTTATCCATCGCTTACTTAATTTTTTTATTACAAACACTTAAATTCTTGTTATTTTCTTTTAGAATATGCTTTATTGTCTCAAAATAACACATACGTGTATTGCTTATGTAACAAACAGGAAATCTGTAAGTTAAGTATAAAATCTCTAAAAGTGGGTGGGGTAAATTTACATGTAAAATTGAGATTTTTGGCTAAAAAGAAGAAAACAAGGTCATTTTAACTGATTGTATTTGTCATATTTCGGGGCTGTTAACTGTTTTACATAATTATTAATAGTGAAAATACATAAAATATTAAAAAAAACTTTTTGTGTGACATTTTATGACATTCTGTGATTTTCATTTTTTTCAAGGGGGTTATGTTTAAAAACGCATTAAAATCATGTAAAGCTGTAACTTTGAAATTGCTATAATGCATTTTCCTTACCTCCATAAAATTGCCCCCAAATTGACAATAGTAAGAATTTGCCCACCAAAATGGTACCGGATATCGTTCTGGCCCATGGACTATATGTCATATAACGTAAACAAGCGTCTACATGAGGCTGTGGGTAAAAGCCGTACCGTACCATAGGGAAAATAGCAGGCGCGTAGTACGGAGAATACCGACAGTAGCAATGAATAGTTTAGTAACGAATCTAATAGAGATTCAGTGCATGAAGGATGTACATAACGACAAACGATAATGTTTCATGTACATAACGACAAACGATAATCTCTCTGAATTTCCGATCAATGAACATTTCTACCAGAAATTGAGCATGTGAAAGCATTATGTTAAGAAGAAATGCAAATTAAAAACGTTTAGAAGTACGAAACATTTTTTTTATGAGAAAATGTACTTTGAAAGTTTAGACTAACCAAGGATTAAGCTAACAACTGGGCCCTACTCCGATGTAATTGGATAATAAATAGAATCCGTGCCATACCGTACATAATTTGTGCAACAGTTATCGCAAATAAAGATGTAATGTAATCAACATTATTTAACAAATATCCGACATGGGGTCAATAACATGGCCAAGCAATTAATGACATTAAATAACCTAACAATTCAAATTGGTAATTTAAAGTTGTTACAAACACTCAGGCAGATTTCAATGACCAACTTTCTCTGACATTTTCATTTTACAATTATTCCCCTTTAACACTTATAAAGTTTAAACATTCCCTACATAACTTCACTTTTTATCCCCCGCCGATTAGGGGCAGGGATATATAATTGCCGTTGTCCGTCTGTCCTTCCGTCCGTCCGGTCCCATAACTTTAAAAATGTCTCATCCAATTTCAATCATATGTTGCACAAATGTTCACCACCTTAGTACGCAAACCCGTTTTTTTCGGAATTTGGTTTTGATCAGCACTTTCAGTGCTTTGATTATATCATGTCCCATTGAGTATTGCTCTCACATCTGTCAACGTCACAGAAAATAGTTTGCGATCACACGATAATGTATCACATGACCATGGTAAAATATCAAAATGGCGAACAGAACGTCAACCCCGCGACTTAATACCACCGATTGATACGGGGGCTGCTGATTGAGATTATTTTAGACATTTTTGGATGTATTTATGTTAGTACTTTAAGCTAGGTAGGCTGTTACGAGCTATGCGACCTGCTCAAAGGCTAAATACTAGGTCTCACTACACAGTTAGCTCCCTTTAAACACACGGTAGATAATGCTTACGCCTTAAAAGTAGTACTGTGTTCTTCGGTTTTAAATATTTTTAATAATTGCTTTGTTTATTGTTGTTGCAGGCGAGATGAACAGAGTCTTGGATTGCAGCTATTGGATGACACTGCCACCACAATATGACAGTTTTGTGGGTGTTGAAGAAGAGTAGGAATTCTGATCGAAACTCTGGAGTTAAAGCCCAAAATAGTGCATTAGAGGACATCACTCCAGTTAAAAAAAAAAAATGGTCAACGTACCAGATTTTGTACAGTTTTGTGTGGGCAAATGACTTGGTTACATAAAAAAGTAACTTCTACCATGGAAACTTCCTGTTCGGAATGACCATGAGACCTACTACTGTAAACAACAATGGTGGTATCATTTTGAATGTTTTAACAGCAAAGTGATATACAGAAGTATAACCTTTATTAATATTTGTATAAAGTTTCAATATTATAGATCAAATAGCTCATGAATAACAGCCGGAAAAGAATGTTGCATGATCAGGTCACAGTGACCTTGCCTTGTGACCAACTAACCATACAATCAACAAAATTGCAAAATGGATACTATTTGTATAAAGTTTCAAGACTGACGGTGTAATAGTAATCAATTACCAACGCAGAAATCGTTTTTCATGATCTGGTTACTGTGACCTTAACCTTTGACCTACTAACCCCAAAATTAATAGGAGTCATTGTTTAAACACGGATACTATTTCTGTAAAGTTTCAATATTGTAGGTCTAATAGTAACAAGTTACAGTGTGGAAAGTGTTTCACATGGTTAGTTAAATGTCAGTTCAATATGACAAAAAGGGCAATGCATCTATGACATTTAATAAGAAATGCGGGTGTTATACTCGGGAGTTATCATGTGGAATTCGTATTTCTACACGAGGTCATGGTGAGCTTGACCTTTTACTTACTAACCCAAAAAGCATTAAGGTCCTCCTCTCACCAAGAGCAATATGCCTTAAAAGTTTCATAAGTGTAGCTTGAAGGTGTTATACAGCTTGCATTAACCAAGGACAATGTACCAATGAATTTTCATGATAGTTGGAATTATGCTTTCGACGTAACCACTTATAATGTGCATTTCCATACGAGGTCATTGCGACCTTGACATTTGACTGATAGATCCCAAAAACAATAGGGGTCCACCTCTCATTAAATGCAATGTACCATTGTCCAATGCAATGAAGTTGTATGATGGTGGGTGTTATTCTTTAGGAGTTATCCCGCATAATGAGTATTTCCACAAAGGGCATGGCGACCTTGACTTTACCGTCCGACCCCAAAGACAATACCGTCCCCCTTTTCACAAGGGCAATGTAACTATACAGTTGAATGAGAGTAAGTGTCATGGTGTCAATGCTTTTTTATCGGAATGTGTGTTTCCATATAAGGTTATGGTAAACTTGTCCTTTGGCCTACTGACCACAAAAACAACAGGGATCCTCCTCTCACCAGGAACAATGTATCTATAAAGTGTCATGGGTGTGGGTGTTATGGTTTTGAAGTTATCGCGTGAAATGCCTATTTCCGTATAAGGTCATGCCGACCTTGAAATTTGACCCACTATCCCCCAAAACAATCCTCTCACCTAGGGCAATGTGTCTATGAAGTTTCATGAGTGGGGCAGTTATCGAAGTTATTGCGTGGATTGTGTATTTACATATAAATACATAGCGACCTTGACCTTTGACCTATTAATGCCAACAACAATAGGGTTCCTCCTCTCACCTAGGGTAATGTGCATATGAATGACTCGGAATGTGTATTTCCATATAAGGTCATAGCGACCTTGACCGTTGACCTGGACTGTTCCCAAAAGGTTCCCAAAAACATTAGGGTTCCTCTTCTCACCCGCTATGGGTTCGATCCCTCATGGGTCAGGAATTTTTATGTGAGTAAGCTATCCAGCTGGCTTGCAGAACGTCGATGGTTCTACCCAGGTGTCCGCCCATGCACGAAAATTGCCCGGAGAGGCACCAGGGATCTTCCTCCACCAAAGGAAGCTGGAAAAGGTCACCATATGACCTTAGCTGTTGGTGCAAAGTGTGGGTGTTATAGATTTGAAGTTATCGCACGGAATCCATATTTCCATATAAGGTCATGGCGACCTCGACCTTTGACCTACTGACCCCCCAAAACATAAGGTTCCTTCTCTTACATAGGGCAATGAAGTTTCATGTGGGTGTTATTGTTTCAAAGTTATCGTCCGGAATGTGACATGTTTACGGACGGACGGATGGACGGACGGACGAATGGACCGAAAATGTGTTACACTATAATGCCCGCTCCACTTCCGTAATGGAACAAATGGGCGTGACCTTAAACTTCGGGACAGATTCGACATGCGCAGTCGGTAGTCTGGAATACTGTACATGTCTATGATATATCCCGGAGCAGACACGTACACCATTCAAAGAAAAATATAATACTCACGTCTATTTCAGCCTCCTCTGGTGGTGGTGGTGACAGCCTGGCCTGCTCATGTGACGACGCCTGCTGTTCGACCGGTCTCTCGCTACTAAACAGTTGACCCATCTTTGTAATCTGTGTAGACGTAATGCATTTACTTTCCTTTCAAGGTCTGTGTTTGTGGCAGCCTCGCTCTGAAACGAAGCAGAGGCGTAGCCAGGCTAAAATCTTAAGTACGCACCCTTAATGCCAAAGGCATTACCCTTGGCGCATAGCGCCGAGGTAGGGGTATGTGCGGGAGGGGGTCGCCCCCTCCTGCTGGGGGAGTTAGGGGGGCCTCCCCCTAGAATTTTTTAAAATATAGACATCCTTTGGCAGCCTCTGGTGGGTTTTTTGGTCACATTTTGGCGGCCTTCTAGGGTAAAATAATTTCTTTAAAAATGTAAAAAACATATGTCAGGAGTTAAGTTAGCCTTCGATTTTTATGCCATTTTTGGCCATAATTATTTTTTCACTTTTCAAATCGATGTTACGCACGTGCGTAAGTGCGTATCGCTGGCTACGCCCCTGATGATATCAGATAACGCTATCGATATAGAATGTCCAACGAGGTGTTACGAGGATATTTGACGCGCAAGCCGAGATATTTTCGTGATATATGCGTGTAAAAACCAAGTTGGATGGTATCGCTAGCCATGCCCCCTTGTATGATATCTGGTAAAACGGCACACTTTTTGAAAAGTGGGCAGTTATAATACGAAATATCAGTACACTTTCGTGTTCCTGTATCATACGACTAGTACTCTCAGGCATGCGATAAGAATTTCAAACTAAATAACGTGTCTTGGTGATTTGAGTTAATACAAAACATGGAGAAATATTTCAAATCATCGATAAACATGCAATGATCAAACAAAGATATGAAAAACAAACAGATTACCTAAATGTATATGAACAGTCAGAGAAAGAACAGGTTAAAAGGGGTGTATAGTGCACCAGGATTGGTATAGGCAAGCACATTATTCCTTTATTATCATTTTGTTTATATAGAAATAAATTAAATGAGCCATACTTAACTTAAAGTATTACCCTGAACATATTAAATAAAAGACCCTTAAACCTTTTTTTCTTTACTATGGTTGCGCGCCAGGGTTAGCTGTTTTAAAGTTGGCGGTAAAAAAAAATCGCAATATATTACATAATGCGAAAGTCATGTGTAAATATCGCCGAGGTGCCAATACGTGATGCTTCCGCACTCCCCTGCAAATAACTATACGCAACTGGAATATTAACTCAATTTGGCAGACCCATAAACGTTTTATTGTGAAAACTTCTGAAAATCAAAGTACTGGAAGTACTGAGCGGCGTAGGATTTACTGTCTAGATCCTTTGTCATGCTGAAGGGGCGTGAAAGGAGCAGAATGCGTTGCTTTTTTTTTTTTTAATTTTTATTGAAACAAAGTCATGCCATGTATGTGAAGAAGCCTGCTGACAGTTTTATTATGACAATATTATCAAATGTGGAATGTATAGTAAACTGCAAGCAATCCTTGTTGGTGCAGATGCTCGTATTTCAATGTCTAGTCGCTTTATTGGTGAACTAAATTGAAGGAGAAAATTAAGTACAACAAATAGTGTGCGAGTTACAAGAACATACAACAGAGCTACAGATCAACCTTTTGATCAATTGGATATTTAACCGTTGGTATATTTCATCATTTCAATTGGGTAAAATAAAACGATAACATTGTTTGACATAGTTTTGGGGTGGCATTCCACTAATATTGTATAGCATTACACAAAATGTAACTCATCAAATAAACTTGTTTTATAATAAGCTTTATACAAGGTGACTGGGTTGTCCTTCAACTACCCATGCATTGCTCAATATGCATCGGTTGTTTTATTATTTGACAATTTCGATTACTTTGTTGGTTTTAATTGGGTATTTTGACATTTTTAATTGTGTATTTAAGCTGCTTATCTGTAGCTCTGCATACACAGTTTTAAAGGGACGCATGGCACTCGTGAAATGGTTATCAAGCATTGAAATAATTATTTATCCAGTATCATGTTGAAATGGAACCTGCTTTCATATAAATATATTTTTTGTTGATTTTTCGGTTTTTGTCGTCTTTAACAATATATATTATTGGTGCAATGTAATAAACAGTTTATACTATACACAAAGAAGTTGCTTTATATTATTCCTATATCTAGATGTATCACTGAAAGTGTTTAATACCCCCACCCCTCAAAGATTTTTTAGTAAGATCAAGGTCAGATAACTCTGAAAGGTATTGAGTGAGCCGAACCAAAATGGTGTCATTTACACTTCAGGGGGCACTCCTCAGTTTATCAGAAAGAAATCAGCTAATCATCTTTTAGGTCCATGGATGGTATTTATAATAATTATGAAGCACATGTTTGATGTTTTTTTCAGTTTTGAGTACTTCTAAGTTTATTTTGGTGTATTGGAATATGCATTCTTTGTTTTTTTTGGAGGCTATAAATAGAAAAATGTGAACCAATCAAAAACTTCCTAAAAGTAGGTAAAATGGCTGATGTTCACTCACGGGGAGATCAGCATGGAATAACTTTTTAAAACGCCGGACTAGGTATGTAAAATTTAGCATTTTCTGATATGCAAGAGCATTATGAGTGCAGACATGACCCTTATATGCGTAGGAAAAAAAATATTTTTATTTATTGACATTTGAAATATTGCTAAAATTGCTTTTTTAGCATGTTTTGAGGGTGGGGTAATCTTAAAGAAATGGGACTAAAGGTGTACAGAAAATGCTTTTTGATACTTTTATTTGGTATGGAAACATGGGTAATTTTATTGTCTTCTAAGAAATGTATGACACAATGATGATGTGATTTATTTTTGCTCAAGGATTCAGGCTAAGGGCTTGTCACGGGTTTGATGATTGAGAAATGTACATTAAACTGTGGAGTGCCCCCTCATGTTTTGGGCTATTCCATTAAAAAATACCAGGGATCCCAGGAAGGCAATTAAATAAACATCTATGGGTGAGCCCTATTTTCCAAACTTGATTCTTTAAACTCAATTTTGCATCTATGGGTGGGTGTTCAGTTTCAAAAGTGCCTTCCTGGGGTCCCATTTATGTTTTAATGGAATAGCCCTTATCTAGTCGTTTTTTGTTTGTTGTTGTTGTGTTGATGGCAGCTAAAAGTAGCCGATCAGCTTACCAAAGTAGGAGGGTACATCACCCACCTACCGGCTATAAAGGAAATACCTATTGTTTTTTACAAATATTTCTTTTAATTTATTTTTTATTTTCATTGATCGACCAACTGATTAAAGTAAAACAATATATCACAATATACATTTTAAAGGGTGTAATGAACTGAATTGGGGTTTAAGGCACACCAACACACGAAAGGTTATATGGCGCCTAACAGGAATGAACATGCCAGGCTCATCCTCCATTTACATCGAGATAAAATATGGAGAATGGGCCTATAACCTTCTCACCTTCAGAACTGCAGAGTTGCTTCAAATTCTATGGTAGACACTCCATTTATGCTGGAGCCACGTTTATTGTTTTTCTGCCACTGCTCAAGTGATTTGAGCGAGATGGCACCTGAAACAATGCAGGGGTCGTGATGGAGACCTTTAATGAGCATGAATAAAAAATGATAAAATAAACATGAATCTGTTTTTGTTTTTACTCCTCTGCCTACCCCTCTAACGGGATCGGCAGTGGCCTTATTCTTTGCCAGGAACCACACGGGGCAAGGGTGTCATGAAACCTTGTATAAATATAAATGAAATGCAAGAATAAAAACTGCGAAAAAAATTCTTCATTGAATTTCATCTGAAATCCGTGAAAGGCAATTATTAAAGCGATTTCCAGTAACCTCACCCTTCAAGATAGCATAACAACCAGGTACAACAAGTTTTCATTCCGTCATTGCGGACATAATGGGTTTGTGTTATTGTTACAAAAAATATGTAACATGGTTTATGAAAATACTCAATGCTGATTGGTTATTGAGGAGTCTTTAAAAAAGCTATGTAGACCTCTGACGTCACGTCCTTCAACCATTAGAACGTAGACTGTGTTTCTCTGCGCTTCTCTGCAGTGAACAGAATAGAATAGAATATAATATAATAGACTATTTTAAACAATTTTCATCGTCGAAGAACATCCAAAACAACGATTACGTTATTTTAAGGCAACGTTATGGTCAAACAACAAATTGAATTTGTTTTGTTTTGTTTGTTTGTATGGTGTTTTACGTCATTTTCAACACATGCAAGGTTATAAATTGAACTTGTTAGAACACAACACGATAAAGCTGTATATTTTCTTCGTTTGGTGCTGAGAGATGGACGTACTATGTAAGAAATGAGAATGTGTTTGTAGTATGTTCAATCTCTCGAAAATGTGTGTATAAAATACATAACAGCCCATGTCAGATAAGAAATAAAATGTTTCCAGCGGGTTTATATTGTGCAAGATCAAAACCTGGTGTTTGGGACTTGAAACACATCGAAACAGCGGGCCTACGGCCCTTGGTATCGATGGTCTTCAAGTCCCGCCCACCAGGTTTTGATCTGGGACAATATAAACCCGTTGGAAATATTTTATTTCTTAAATACAACCTATATTAACTACTATAATGAATTAGTGACACTGGTGGCAAGCAGTCATTTCTCCAAATCATAGTAAATGCATTGAGGTTTTACGACGGGCGCCGCCATCTTGGATTTTCGTTCTAGATTTTACAGCGGCTATATCATTATAATACTTATTTTTTATCATTCCGCATAATTTCGAAGTGAAAAGAATCATCTATCAATTTTTAATCAAAGAATCATATTAAATCGAATACTGAACGAAATCGCTCGAGTTAAAGAAAAAAACCATTAGTCAAAATGTTGAAGCAAGTTTTTTTAACCTCGATCGTCGTTAATTTTAGTTCGTCTGCCTCATTCCGAAATGGGGAATACATTAACAATCTATTTTTTATTGTTTGGTACTCGAATTTACTTTAGTAATTCAGTAGCCTACAAGAAAAATTGATGCATAGCATTAAGTCGCCGCAGAAAAGTTTGTATTTAAAAGAATTAACCAAACAGTACAGAGAAAAAGCAGAATGCAGCAAATAATTATAGTAGTGCACATTATGATACACTTTGTCGGTATTACTGAAATAGAAAGTCCAGACTGTATTGTGCCTATACCATTAGGGTATCCTTATGGTTTAATGTTCATAGTCCCTCCGACTAATTTAAAGGAAGTTATTTAATGGGGAAAACCGAAAGATTATGCTTAACACTTAACAAACAACCAAGAAAATGTGCTGTACAGTATTAATTTTGTTTAATTATATCGTACATGTCTATTAAAATTAAAAGTCCAAGCGCTATTCACTGGGCCACGCCAACCATCGTAGAGAAGAAAATCCTAATAATTTGAGAAACGTGACAACATATAAAATACAAGAAGAAACTGATGCAAAGTATCAGGGCGACGCAGAATGTTTTCAAAAGCACGTGTATTTATTTGCAATTTTTTTTTATATAACAAAAATGTAGAAATATTTTGAAAGGTATAAAAAGTTATATGGCAACAGTAATCAATAGTAACTTGAGAACAAAGGCACATACTTAAGATATCAAAACATATTTAAGTGTTTGCATTAATGGCTGATGATATATATTTCTAGAATGTTATGAAGATTTTTAGAATATTGAGGTAGTTTGAATTAAGTGCCACATATGGCTGATCATGAGATTTTCCTGAGTATTGCATGGTCTGCGTCAGGAAATAGCATGTTCAAGCAAAGTTTCAAAGCTGTATCTATTATAGTTACTGAAAGAAGTGCATCTTAACATAAAATTTAACCAACTACGCAGACGCCGATCAAGGGATGACAATAAGTCGTATTTTTCCCCAAAAACATACTGGCTAAAAAGTGGACCTTAAAGGGAGTACATCAGGATTTTAATGGGGGTCTAGGTGTCCGACTAAAAATTGAAAATATTAATATTTTCTATTCTAAATGTCCTAAACATAATAAGTGAGCCTAAAAGTGACCCCTTATTTGCAAAGAAATTCATTCTGCACAGTAATACGTGCTATCCTAGGTGACGCACCAGGGTTAATTTCATCATTTCACGTCCGATTCCGTCCCAGCTATATGGTGTTTTCAAAGTTTAGACATTAACAAAATGGTTCTAACATTATTTTTGATTGATATAAGTGTTTTATCATGAACTGGAACATTTTTATAATTTAAGATATTTCTAGAAAAATCCTGATGTACTCCCTTTAATGGAAAACTTAACCAATATACTAAGTTCAAAAAGGGGCATAACTTTTGCAGAAAGCAGCAAAGAGTTATGAAACCAGATATGATGGGTCATGTTATGATGTAGAATAACTGTATACAGTACAGTTTCAAAGTTGTAGCAGTTATATGGACCTATGGCATAGCGCCAAATTCAATATGGCCAGTTTTTTACCCCCAACATTTTGGCCAGTCTTTTACCCCCAACATTTTTACAACAACAACAACAAGTCACATGCTCCTCCATAACAATCGGAACTGCCTCGTCGGATTCCGTCACTATTCCCGAGTACGGAAATTGGCGAAGAGTTCCGATTGCCTCCATAACTACATTCGCAACATCTCGTACACTGGGATCCCGAAGAATGACGGGATTGGCCGAGCGTTCACGATTGAAAAAAACAATCACAAATATAGGCAGCGCGCTTTTGGCGCGCCGCCAATTAATGTTCTACATGGTGAGCCACACACATACACACGCACGCATGCATGCACGCACACACACACACACACACACACACATACATACATACAAACATACACACACCTCCCCGACCCAAAACTGTTTATTGCAATAAAAAGGTTTTGTTCGTGGTATTTGTTCATTTAGGCCTATATGAAAGTTCTTTGAATAAGAACAAAACCGATATTGAAAATAACTGATTTAAAACAAATTCCTACCGACCTACTTTAATTTTATTGATTTATTGATTTTGTAAAAGTGTGACATTTCACCGAACCAGGTTCTTTACCGACCTACTTTAAAAAAGGCCGCACGCAGAGAACTAACGCTGCACGTCACGTCTCAGTTTGACGCCAACCGTTCTACGTCATATTTGACATCGACGTCAGTACATGACGTCGTGCCGTGCGTACGTTGATTAGATCAAAATTGCTAATTGTATTATTGATCGAATAGTGGATTTTAATAATGGTTTGTACAAGCAGTGATAGTTATTGGTCAAGACCAAGTATCAATACTCGTTATACCAAGCAGTCATAAATAATAATCTATTGGAAATGCTAAGTAATTCAAGGAATAATTTGGTACTCTATAACACCCCCTTTCGTAAACCAAAATGTATTGGTACAAGGACCAAATTATTTCAGTTTCAATAAAGACAAAGTGTACTTTCAAGATTTAAGATGTCTACTTGAAATGCAACAATTACTCAATTCAATTCAATTCAATTCTTTATTCGGCAAAAACATTACAATGTTTCCGCCAATACAATACAGGCGGATACAATTCAATACATTTCAATACAAAGAGAAGAGTATGTTGTAAATGAACATGATATGAGTCAAGTATGCAACGTACGCATTTGAAATATGCTTTTGATATGCAGTAATTTATATTAATTAGTATCATGCATTAGTATGTTGCTGCTGAGTGTTTCCGCTCAATAACTTCATTTAGGAATGAGGTATTGGAATGAAACTTTATGGGTAGCTGGCTTATATGAAAAGAAAGCTTGGGATTGCCTTTTGGGTAACTGGGGTCACTGGGTTCAAGGTCAAGGTCACTGCTACTAAAAATAGAAAAACGGTTTCCGCTCAATAACTTCAGTTAGGAATGAGATATTGGAATGAGACTTTATGGTTAGATAGCTTATATGAACAGGAAGCTTAGGATGGCTTTGGGGTCACTGTGGTCAAGGTCACTGTTACTAAAATAGAAAAAACGTTACCGCTCAATAATTTCATTTAGGAATGAGATATCGGAATGAAACTTTATGGTGAGGTAGCTTATATGAAAAGGAAGCTCGTGATTGCATTTGGGGTCACTGGGCCAAGGTCACTGTTACGAAAAATAGAAAAACGCTTTCCTTCAGTTAGGAATGAGATATTGGAATGAAACTTGATGGTTAGGTAGCTTATATGAAAAAGAAGCTTGGCATTGCATTTGGGGTCACTGGGGTCAAGGTTAATGTTACTAAAATAGAAAAACGTTTTCCCCTCAGTAACTTCAGTTAGGAATGAGATATTGGAATGAAACGTTATGGTTAGGTAGCTTTTATGAAAAGGAAGCTTGGGATTGTATTTGGGGTCACTGGGGTAAAAGTTAATATCACTGTTACTAAAAATAGAAAAACGGTTTCCACTCAGTAAGTTCATCTAGGAATGAGGTATTGGAATGAAACTTTATGGGTAGCTGGCTTATATGAAAAGAAAGCTTGGGATTGCCTTTTGGGTAACTGGGGTCACTGGGTTCAAGGTCAAGGTCACTGCTACTAAAAATAAAAACGGTTTCCGCTCAATAACTTCAGTTAGGAATGAGATATTGGAATGAGACTTTATGGTAAGATAGCTTATATGAACAGGAAGCTTAGGATGGCTTTGGGGTCACTGTGGTCAAGGTCACTGTTACTAAAATAGAAAAGCGGTTTCCGCTCAGTAACTATTAAGAATGAGATATTGGAATGAAACTTTATGGGTCGTTAGCTTATATGAAATTGCATGTGGGATCACAAGGGTCAATGTCAAGGTCACTGTACTAAAAATTGAAAAACGGTTTCCGCTCAGTAATGAGAAGAAATGGAATGAAACTTAATTGCTAGGTAGCTTATATGAAAAGGAAGCTTGGGATTGCATTTGGGGTCACTGGGATAAAGGTCAAGGTCACTGTTACTAAAAATAGAAAAACGGTTTCCGCTTAGTAACTTCAGTTAGGAATGAGATATTGGAATGAAACTATATGGGTAGGAAGCTTATATGAAAAGGAAGCTTGGGATTGCATTTGGGGTCACTGGGGTCAAGTTTACTGTTACTAAAAATAGAAAAACTGTTTCCTCTCAGTAACTTCATTAAGGAATGAGATATTTAAGTGAAACTATATGGCTAGGTAGCTTATATGAAAAGGAAGCTTGGGATTATATTTGGAATCACTGGGGTAAAGGTCAATGTCACTGTTACTAAAAATAGAAAAACGGTTTGTGCTCAATAACTTCAGTTAGGAATGATATATTGGCATAAAACTTTATGGTTAGGAAGCTTTTATAAAAAGGAAGTTTGGGATGGCATTATGGGGTCACTGGGGTCAAGGTCGCTGTTACTAAAAATAGAAAACGGGTTTCCCTCAATAACTTCAGTTAGGAATGAGATATTGGAATGAAACTTTATGGTTAGGTAGCTTATATGAAAAAGAGGCTTGGCATTGCATTTGGAGTCACTGGGGTCAAGGTCACTGCTACTAAAATAAACAAGAGGCCCAAGAGGGCCTGTGGACGCTCTACTGGCTGAAACAGCTCTTATAGATTTAGATAGATACAGCTAGATATAGCTCTCTTCTCCTATAGATTTAACAAAGGAAAATACAATATAGCATTTTTCAACAAATCAAGGGCCATAACTCTGTTATTACTAACAAGATCTAGCTGGTTTTCGAAATTGTCCAAGATTTCATTGATATACCGCGCTTTGCACAACTAGACATCATACTGAGGCTTCCTGCCAAATTTCGTAGAAATTCAACAAGCCGTTTAAGAGGAGTAGCACCGAGAAGAAATTTAAAATAGAAATGTCAAAGGGCCATAACTCCGTCAAAAATCAGCAAAATGGAACAAAAGCGTGATATGCACAACTAGACATCTTACCGATGCTTCCTGCCAAGTTTCGTCGGAATTCAACAAGGCATTTAGGATGAGTAGCGCCGACAAGAAATTTTAAAGTAAGTGTCAAGTAATTAAAAAGATAATGAATTTTTTTTTTAAAAAAATGAATAATTCAAATCAATCAAAAAAAAAAATGAAAGAATTAAAAAAAAAAAAAAAAAAAATTGAAACAATTTAAAAAAAAAAAAAATTAAATAAAAAATTGAAATTGAAAAAAAAATTAAAAAATAAATCAAACTAAAAACAAAATACAAATTATTTTTTTCCCTATATAAGTCTTTATACAACTGTTACCCCCGGGGCGCGTCCAAATTTGACACCAGGGTCACCATTTGAACAAACTTGGTAGAGGACCATAAGCTGATGCTACATGTAATACATGAGAGCTCTGTGCCATGTGGTTCCAGAGAAGAAGATTTTTTTTCAGTTTTTGCCTATACAAGCCTTAGTAAAACTGTGACCCACCACAGGGTGGGGCCAAATGTGACCAATTGGTCACCATTTGAACAAATTGGTTAAAAGACCATAAGCTTATAGCAAATGCAAAATATTAAACCCCTGGCTCTTGCAGTTTCAGAGAAGAAGATTTTTTAAGATTTTCCCTATACAAGCATTTATGTAAAACTGTGACCCCCGGGGCGGGCCCAGATGTGACCCCAGGGTCAACATTTGAACAAAATTGGTAAAGGACCATAAGCTTATAGCAACAGCAAAATATTAAACCTCTGGCTCTTGCAGTTTCGGAGAAGATCTTTTAAGTTTTTCCCTATACATGTCTATGTAAAACATCTGACCCTTGGGGCGGGGCCAAATGTGACCCCAGGGTCACCATTTGAACAAACTAGGTAAAGGACCATAAGCTTATAATAAATGTAAAATATCAAACCTCTGGCTCTTGTAGATTCCGAAAAGAAGATTTTTTAAAATAAAAAATCCTATATAAGTCTATGTAAAACTGTGACCCTCGGGGCGGGGACAAATTTGACCCCAGGGTCACCATTTGAACAAACTTAGTAGAGGACTATAAGCTGATGCTACTTGTAATACATGAGAGCTCTGTGCCATGTGGTTCCAGAGAAGAAGATTTTTTTTTCAGTTTTTCCCTGTACAAGCCTATGTAAAACTGTGACCCCCGGGGTGGGGCCAAATGTGACCCCTGGATCACCATTTGAACAAACTTGATAGAGAACCACAAGCTTATAGCAAATGCAAAATATTAAACCTCTGGCTCTTGCAGTTTCAGAGAAGAAGATTTTTTAAGTTTTTCCCTATACATGTCTATGTTAAACAAGTGACCCTTGGGGCGGGGCCAAATGTGACCCCAGGGTCACCATTTGAACAAACTATGTAAAGGACCATAAGCTTATAATAAATGTAAAATATCAAACCTCTGGCTCTTGTAGATTCCGAAAAGAAGATTTTTTTAAAAAAAATCCTATATAAGTCTATGTAAAACTGTGACCCACGGGGCGGGGACAAATTTGACCCCAGGGTCACCATTTGAACAAACTTAGTAGAGGACTATAAGCTGATGCTACATGTAATACATGAGAGCTCTGTGCCATGTGGTTCCAGAGAAGAAGATTTTTTTTCAGTTTTTCCCTGTACAAGCCTTTGTAAAACTGTGACCCCCGGGGTGGGGCCAAATGTGACCCCTGGGTCACCATTTGAACAAACTTTGTAGAGAACCACAAGCTTATAGCAAATGCAAAATATTAAACCTCTGGCTCTTGCAGTTTCAGAGAAGAAGATTTTTTTAAGTTTTTCCCTATACATGTCTATGTTAAACAAGTGACCCTTGGGGCGGGGCCAAATGTGACCCGAGGGTCACCATTTGAACAAACTTGGTAAAGGACCATAAGCTTATAGTAAATGCAAAATATCAAACCTCTGGCTGTGGTAGTTTCCGAGAAGAAGATTTTTTAAAAAAAAATCCTAGAGCGGGTGCCCCTATTACCGAACACATAAGCCATTTTTGTTGTTGGTCGGAAATATATACACTTTCAGCAAAGAGAGATAACTACCTTCTTGATTTGTATGTTAGCTACAATAACGCCTATTACCGAACATATACAGGGTATATACACAGAAGTTATCGTCCTTACAAAAGTGCTATCGACTGACCGAAAATCCGAACAATGATCTTAATTCCGAACATAGGTGTTCCTAATTCCGAACAAAATGAATTTTTTTAAAAAAACGACACAACTTTCACAAAAGAACAATTTATAACAAACACATTATAACATTAAGAGATGTACAAACACTTCGGGCGCATTCATTGCCATGTTTTACCGAGGTTTAGCAGTATTTGCACTCAAATGGTAGGTCTTCCAGATCACCAATAAGTTCTTCGGCAACACATGGTAGGTGAAAGCGCCTGAAGCAATTTGTACACTGAATATATTCATCGCAGAGTGGTGTTTCGCACTTAAAACAGTTAGTGACATCTACATGTGCATTGTCATCGAGCCAGAGGTTTAATATTTTGCTGTTGCTATAAGCTTATGGTCCCAGGGTCACCATTTGAACAAACTAGGTAAAGGACCATAAGCTTATAATAAATGTAAAATATCAAACCTCTGGCTCTTGTAGATTCCGAAAAGAAGATTTTTTAAAATAAAAAATCCTATATAAGTCTATGTAAAACTGTGACCCACGGGGCGGGGACAAATTTGACCCCAGGGTCACCATTTGAACAAACTTAGTAGAGGACCATAAGCTGATGCTACATGTATTACATGAGAGCTCTGTGCCTTGTGGTTTCAGAGAAGAAGATTTTCTAAAGTTTTTTCCTATATGTCTATATGAAAAACATGCAAAACCTCAATATACAAACGTTGGACCCCCGGGGCACAGCCATTTTTGATCCCGGGGACTTTATTTGAACAAACTTGATAGTCTAGGCGTTGGCGATCATTTTAAAAGAAAAACTGTTGAAATCTGTCTAGCGGTTCTGGAGGTGAAGATTTTTTAAGGTTTTGACCATATGTGGTTATGGCAGCCATCTTGGATGTAGCGCTGACCTAATTTTAACAAATCTAAAAAGCATTCAACTAAGGATCATCCATGTGAAGTTTGGTCAAAATTAGCCAAGCGGTTTCTGAGGAGAAGTCGTTTGAAGAAAAGTTAACGGACGACGGACGACGGACGACGGAAGACGGACAACACACCATCCCATAAGCTCTGCTGGCCCTTGGCCAGTAGAGCTAAAAACGGTTTCCGCTCGGTTATTTCAGTTAGGAATGAGATATTGGAATGAAACTTTATGGGTATCTAGCTTATATGAAAAGGAAGCTTGAGATTGCCTTTGGGGTCACTGGGGTCACTGGGTTCAAGGTCAAGGTCACTGCTACTAAAAATAGAAAAACGATTTCCGCTCAATAACTTCAGCTAGGAATGAGATATTGGAATGAAACTTTATGGTTAGATAGATTATATGAACAGGAAACTTAGGATTGCTTTGGGGTCACTGGGGTCAAGGTCACTGTTACTAAAATAGAAAAAACGTTTTCGCTCAATAACTTCATTAAGGAATGAGATATTGGAATGAAACTTTATGGTGAGGTAGCTTATATGAAAAGGGAGCTCGGGATTGCATTTGGAGTCACTGAAAATAAAGTTTCAGATCGGCTTTAAAATGAGTCAACATTTCAATCAGATTTACGAACGGTTGTCACGTGCAATGTCGTTAAGTTACACGTCAACAACAGGCATTCATAGCCCCGCAATGATCGTTGCTTGGTTCGTACAACTTTCAACAAATCCGCAAACCAATGACCGAGTGTTGTCTAAGAAGTAAGAACTTATATAATTTAAACACTTGCCTCTCACGGCGCATGTTTTAGTCCCAAATGTGTCAGTTGCTTATGAAAGATATATGCTGGTTCTGTCCAGTTGTTGCAGAAGTGTTCCTTTAAAACATATTAATATTAGAACCAGAGGGTCTCCCACCATTTATATGCAATATTAATATGTATTTTATGGGGTTCTCCGTGGCGGAGTAGTTTAATACGTTCCAATCGGGCCTGTATATGAACACCGTCGGTTGCTTGCAAACGCTTATCCTCGTGTGGTTCCCGGGCAGGAAGAGGATCATCGCTTATCCAGACAGAGAAGTCAAATGTTAATTTTGTAATTTGTATCATGTTCATTAAGGTTTATATCATGATCCCTGCACTGTTTCAGTAGCTATAATCAAACGATCAATAATATAAGCTTTAGAATTTGTAGTTCTAAATAAAACCTACTATTTATGACATTGCTACCAATTCATTGATACTTTTCTTAAATAATAAAACAAAGTGTGCGTATGTGTGTGTGTGTGTGTGTGTGTGTGTGAATGTGGTGGTAAAACAAGGGAAATGCCACTCGCGACTTCGCCTCTTAATTACTTTTAATGAGGCCTCCACATAGTTGGGGCTCTATGAACGCCAACGTATTGTACGTCCCCTTCTTGGACCACTTATCGAATGTGAATGTATATACTGAAACATTTACCTTTTAATACCAATGGTTCCGTCCATTAAGTTTCGAGCCCAATTGTTGGCTCATAGTGAAATGCTGCCACTTTACAAATATCATTTCCTGCGAGTCCTTTTGAGTGTTCTACAGTGGCCTAGTAAGACCAAATGCATTGTTGACCTGTTTATGGTCGAGCAAAGTCGATTTTGATAACCTGTGATTTAAAAAATATGCATTGAATTGGGTTTTAAGGCGCGCGAACACGTGAAAGGTTATATGTCGCCTAACAGGAATGAACGTGCCAGGCTCATCCCCCATTTACATCGAGATAAAATATGGACCTTATTACATACAGAACTGCAGATTTGCTGCAAATTCTATAGTAGACACTCCGTTTACGATGGAGCCACGTTTCCACGTTTGCATACGCGGTGTCATGATAAAACCCTGAATGAGCATTAAAAATATGACAAAATGAATATGAATGGGGATGGGGTGGTCCTACCCCTCTGCATGTGACAGTGTGTTTGTGAGATTGCAGTGGTTGTATTCTACCCCGACAACCACACGGGGATTTAAAATATATATGCTCGCTCATCTATCCGCCGGTGTATTTGTCATAAAATATATATGCTCGCTCATCTATCCGCCGGTGTATTTGTCATAAAATATATATGCTCGCTCATCTATCCGCCGGTGTATTTGTCATAAAATATATATGTCCGCTCATCTATCCGCCGGTGTATTTGTCATAAAATATATATGCCCACTCATCTATCCGCCGGTGTATTTGTCATAAAATATATATGCTCGCTCATCTATCCGCCGGTGTATTTGTCATAAAATATATATGCTCGCTCATCTATCCGCCGGTGTATTTGTCATAAAAAAGATATGCTCGCTCATCTATCCGCCGGTGTATTTGTCATAAAATATATATGCTCGCACATCTATCCGCCGGTGTATTTGTCATAAAAAAGATATGCTCGCTCATCTATCCGCCGGTGTATTTGTCATAAAATATATATGCTCGCTCATCTATCCGCCGGTGTATTTGTCATAAAATATATATGCTCGCACATCTATCCGCCGGTGTATTTGTCATAAAAAAGATATGCTCGCTCATCTATCCGCCGGTGTATTTGTCATAAAATATATATGCTCGCTCATCTATCCGCCGGTGTATTTGTCATAAAATCTATATGCCCGCTCATCTATCTACCGGTGTATATCTATCTACCGGTGTATTTGTCATAAAATGCATCCTATTGAAAGCAAAAATACAAAAACTAAAATCATATGTGATAGGATGATAAACAGTATATTATCTTTCAATATCCATCAACAAATTTCAACTTTTAAAGTGTTTCATTGGTGAAATTGTGACCACAAATATGTCACATTAGGTCTGGTACAAAAACAAAGATGGCGGTATAACGGTGTATAGCAGTCTCGGCCTGCCAAGACCTATCATACATTTCTCTTACTTGCAGATACATGGTTCTGAATCCGAGTAGCAAAACAGTTTATCAAAGCTCTATCCAGGTGTTAAGGTAATTCAATAATGTACATGTGCCGATTAAAAGTTTAGGTTTATATATTCACGGGTTCTTAAAATATCCGTGATTGAATATGCGTAAATTGAATTATGAGTTGGTAATTTGACGCTCCTGTTTTGGGATTTGGCCTGGCTTGTTAACTATATAGTTCGATTATCAAAACATGCAAGTTATATATATGACATATATATATACCTCGTCGTCAGTAGGTTTAGAAACTGCGTACAATGTTGTAAAATGTGGCTGTTGTTGGCGGGATAGCTACTTTAAGAACGAATATTAAATGCATCTGCACATTGAATTTGCACCCGAAACACATCACATTTATTGTATTGGTATTGTATTGACATCCATAATTCTTCTATTTCGCCTCCACTCCGCGTCTTCTTGGCCGGGATAGTACAAAGCTGTCTCGCTTCTCACCGCTGCGGGTTCGAACTCCACTGGTAGCTAGACATGTCAAGGGAGAAATTGTCGATTCTTACAGATGGCGGGAGTTATACAGTTCTGGTTCTACCCAGGAAAAAATGGGTGGTTTGCCTCTACCACTAACAAATCGACCGTCATATATTGCCTAACATGTGCAAACAATTACATAAAAAACATTCAAACAAATCCACTCCGTTTAAAGGTGAAAGGAAATGCTCTCAGTTGTAGCTATTTATTTATTTACACTCGCACTTTACGTTCCTAGACAGCATGCAAATAAAAACATCATAATTTATATGTGCAGATTAAAAGTATAGGTTTATAATGAATGAATGAATGAATGAATGCATGGTGTTTTACGGCACGTCGACACATAAATAGGTCATATTGTGCGCAAAAACCGATGAAAGGTGAAGTGAATTATGAGTTGCTAACTCTTAATTCGACGCTCCAGTTTTGGAGGATGGCTTGGCTGGATAAAGCCGTTTATACTGTGTCCATAGAGTTTGTATTCGCAAAATATGCAAGCTATATATACTGAAAGGATAAAGAAACGCATTATCAAAAAGTTGCCTATTCTATTATATACACCTAATTCCACGTAATATTCCAGATATATCTCAACGTGTTTTGTACAAAAAGGGGCTACAGCTAATTACAGAAAGGACAACTATGTCATGTAGTAGACCATTTAATCAAAGTATACTTTGTTACACGAAATTCATAAATGTTGAAATTTCCCTTGAAAAAGTCAAGCCATTTCAGTATTGTGTTTAATGTTAAGAGATTGCAACGTGTAAAGCCTAAGTTTGCTCACCCGCTTGAGAAAAATGCGCATTCTGTCGATAATGAAACTTTAAAGGGGTAACCATTGATGTGTTCAGTGCTGTTTAAACCTTATTTCCGAAAGGACATGCTTAATGTCGCCCTGTACTATTCCATCAGCAGTAGCATATTAAGCATACAATATATACCGAAAATACCCATTATGCGTTTATTTTTATTTTCAGTTCAGGTCTCACACATCTTTTATCTCCCCTGAAAGCTCACGGACGTAGAGGCAAAAGGAAAACAGAAAATATATCTATTTTTTCTCAATTTTGGTCAGATACCATTATTGATTTGGGGCTTCTGATTGGTTGAAAAAGTATAGGGTCTATTAGGGCATATAGTCAGATTGTTAGGTAGATTCTGGTTGGATTAAATTACCCAAATCACAACAAATCCCCATAAAACATCAAAATATTATGTTTCCATCATAAAACATGTTGATTTACGATATTTTGACTGAAATTTGCATTTTTATGGATACAATTTTACTGAGAGTATATTCGCAAAAAGTAAAATTTCTTTACTGCCATTCTGGGGGTGGCCACCTTCAGTGAACTATTAGAGGCTGAAAGCATCAGATTATCCACAATTTGCTGGTCATTTTTGAGTGTCTCTAAGATAGTTCTTTAAAAACAGTTAGGTTTTATCATCCATTCGGATATAGGAATAGGGGTTGTAGGCCAAACGGCTATAATGGAGGACTATGGGAAATGCAATAGTGGTATATGACCTTTTAGGCAATTTTTAATTTGAAAAGTAGGTTTTTCTTTGCTTTAGCATACATCTGCAATGTAAAAGACAGATGATACAGAAAATCCCATGTTGATATGAGATTTCATTCAAAATTCAGAATTGTTTGACCGAAGCACCGCATATTCAGCTAGATAGTGTATGAATTTTGTATTTCCATAGGGTTCACAAAACAGGAGCGAGAAAAAAAAACCTGGCTAACTTATGTATTTTATTGTTTTAAATTACTGGTCTTGGCTATACTGAAGATATTAAACCAACAACAATGTCTGCTGCCCTGCTTTGAAGCTCAGATGTTGGAAAAGGCTGTATACAGTAACCCTATGAGAAAATTAATTGAGGTGTGAGACCTATATATATACCTCGTCATCAGTAGGTTTAGAAACGGTGTACATATGTTGTAAAAGTTAGTTGGCCGGATAGCTAGTTTAAGGTTCCTATACGTGCTTGACTGGTTAGTACGGAGCCCCGCAGATGACATGCAGAAAAAATAATTTAAAGCATTCGTGCGCTCTACTACAGCGAAGAGCGTGCGAACGCTGTAGTACAGCGTGCGAACGCTTTAGCTACAGCGTGCGAACGCTCCACTAGAGCGTATTTCACTTCATAATTCCTTATTTTGAATTCCGCATTCCCCCGAATTATGTAAATCTTTTAAATATTGGGTATCGTACATTGGAAACCCCCAGGGGTCGTGGGTTCAAATCTCAAAGGAGGCTTTTTTTTCTTCTTGTTATGCCCCCCGAAGGGAAGCATATAGTATTCACACTGTCAGTTAGTTCGTCCGTCCGTCCGTCCGTCCGTCAGTGCGTTCGTCTGTACTATCTTGTCTTGTATTTGAGACCTATACCTTCAAAAAACATTAAACTGTACTCAAGGGCTGACGCGTCGCCATCGCCGATGCCGGAAACGTGATTTAAAGGAAAACATTTCAAGACGTACGGACGGACACTGGTCACCCTTTGTATCTCACTCCCAGCAATCAACGACGGGGCATACTAATTATCAATTTACTAATATAGTAATTATAATAGTTAACCAGACAGAATAAACCCCAAAACTGGAGAGTCGAATTAAGAGTACTTATAATTCATTTTACGCATATATAATCACGATTATTTTAAGAAACCTTGAATGATCATACTTTAATCGGCAAATATACCTCAATATGTGACCTGAACACCTGGATAGTTTTGATAAACGGTTTTGAGGTGTACTTTTGCCGTTATTTGCGGGTTAGTTTCTTTAATACCATTATCTTTGTAACTATGTCACTATATTTCTGTCGCACGCTCTACTACAGCATGCGAACGCTCTAGCAACAGCGTGCGAACGCTCTACTAGAGAGAGCGTGCGAACGCTCTACTACAGCGTGCAAACGCCCTAGCTACAGCGTGCGAACGCTCTACTACAACGTGCGAACGCTGTATCTAGAGCGTTCGCACGCTCTACTACAGCGTTCGCACACTAGCTAGAGCGATCGCACGCTCTACTACAGCGTTCGCACACTAGTTAGGGCGTTCGCACGCTCTACTATATCGTTCGCACGCTCTACTAGAGTGTTCGCAAACGGTAGCTAGAGCGTCTAGAGCGTTCGCACGCTGTAGCTAGAGCGTTCGCACGGTCTACTACAGAGTTCGCACACTGTAGATAGAGCGTTCGCACGTTGTACTACAGCGTTTGCAAGCTCTACTAGAGTGTTCGCACGCTGTAGCTAGAGCGTCTAGAGCGTTCGCACGCTGTACTAGAGCGTGGACGCTTTAAAATATTTTTTCTGCATGTCACCTGCGGTGCTCCGTAGGTTTGGACATAATCGGAACTGCCTCGTCGATTTCCGTACCGAACAGGGTTTATTGACAATGACGATCATTCTGTACAATCAAAACATGTGTGAAGTTCGTTTATTAAAGAACGCAGCAAAAACTTAATTTTTTTCTAATTAAAAGTTGTATTTTTTATCGGTGTCTTTTCTCGTAAAGCGAAGCAATTATGTTTAAACTACTTTTTTTAGTGAAAGTAAGCAGTTAATGGCTTGAAACCGTGGGTGAAAACTGTTAAACATACACGACAGATTTTACTGTTTATAAGTAAAATGGTCGTCCATATAATTTTGACCAATATTAATTACTTTATACATGTAACATTGAGTTTAAATGAACACACGGCAATCTTGAAGTGTTTTAAATGAGTGTTTCGATTTATATATCCAGTATCATTTTTACTTTTATCCTGGTTACATTTAAATAAATACAATTTTAAGTATTCACTATTTTGTCTTATTATACTATAAGTTTTAATATATTATTCGTGCAATTATTCAAAAAATAATAATATGCAAAAACGAATCGCTTAATAGTATTCTTATAATTAATATTAATGATTGAACAAATGCAAGTTATGCAGAAAAACTACAGGGACGCCGTGAGTTTTTAAAAACTCAAGATTGCTGTGTGTCCCTTTAGCAAAGGAGTTGGATAAGATGATAGGATACGGCGCTTATCTTTTTATCCAAAACGTTTTTTGAAGCCAAATGTACAATCACGAATATAAGATTCTATTTATCACACAACATCCTTACGACGTGAAAGTTTAAAGTCCGTATTCCGCCATTAACAGACAAATTTTACAACATATGTACACAGTTTCTCATGATTTTTGCTAACGAGTTTAATAAATTAAAGATTGCCGTGTGTCCCTTTAACATGCATCTCTCCATGTTTTCTTGAGACTGATAAACGGCCCGACTTTCATTGATCTATAGTTGTTCAATATTTAATCTGCATAAATACAGCATTATTACAAATTTATGAACAAGGACATAGCATCCCTCAAATTACCCTCAAATTACGTTTTTTTTATATAAAAAACAAGAAATATTATTGTAAGTGATAAATGCCCCCGAAGTGTCCTTTGACCTCTAAGTATGACCTTGACCTTGACCTTGGAGCCATGAACCTGGATTTTGTGCACGACACGTCGTTTAGTTGTGGTGAGCACTTGTGCCAAGTTATTTGAAAATCCGTCCAGGCATGCAAAAGTTATTGACCGGACACAATTGACCTTTGACCTCTAAGTGTGACCTTGACCTTGGGGCCACAGACCTAGATTTTGTTATTTGAAAATTCGTCGATGAATGCCCGAGTTATTGACCCAACACAATTTGACTTTTGACCTCCAAGTGTGACCTTGACCTTGAAGACCTTGGTTTTGCGCGCGACACATCGTCTTGTTATGATGATCAGTTGTGCCAAGTTATTTAAAAATCCCTGCAGTGGTTGTGACGTTACGGTCCGGACACGAAATTGCGTACCTGTTTTTGACCTATAAACTTCAAGTGTAACCTTGACCTTTGAGGTACGGATCTGGGTTTTGCGCGCGACACATCGTCTTGTTATGGTGATCACTTGTGCCAAGTTATTTAAAAATCCCTGCAGGGGTTGTGACGTTACGGTCCGGACACGAAATTGCGTACCTGTTTTTGATCTATGAACTTAAAGTGTGACCTTGACCTTTGAGGTACGGACCTGGGTTTTGCGCGCGACATATCGTCTTGTTATGGTGATCACTTGTGCCAAGTTAATCAAAAATCCATGCAGGGGTTTTGAAGGTACAGTCCGGACACGAAAAGCGGAATGACGGACAGACAGACAAAATCCGGACGGACGGACAGACGGACGGACGGACAGACGGACAGACAGACGGGGCGATTACTATATGCCCCCGAAAGATTTTCGGAAGCATAAAAAGTTTTTATCCAACTATAATCAGCCCAAAGCTAGTTTCAATACTAAAACAAAATATGTTCAATCCTTTCGTATTGAGGGAAAGGAACTGAATTGAACTGAATGTTGTTTAACGGCTCATCAACACAGTACAGGTTATTTAGAGCCGCCCCAGAGAGAGGGGAATGATACATAGGAATCCGGGAACCTGCCCTACTCATATTATCGAATAGATTCCTATGGTTCTTTAACGTGCTCGGATGAGAGGGAAAGGAAGCGGAACAATATTAATAATATGACTAGAAAATAATGTTTTTGTTTTTTTTAATTATGTTCACTTTATCTTTTACGGTAATATTCGGATCTGTAACATCCGGATACTTTCTGGTCCAATCTCGTAAACTGAAAAAAATGCAAAGTTTTTAACCAAGGGCGATGGACGCACGGAATTCGACTGACGTTCGATAAGCTGAGTTAAGAGATCAAGTATCACTCCCTCGAACAAAGTAGCTAAACCATAGACATCTCAGGTATAGCATTTAAAATGTAAGATTGTATGTAGAAAAAATAAACCCCCTTGTCAGAGGAGGGCTGCACGTGTTGTGGTTTATAGTTATAGTTCACATGTTCATAACCGCACATATTGTTTAATGGGACACATGGCAATCTTGAAGTTTTTATCAAACATCAAAATTAGCTTGTGAATTTATTAATTCAGTGACGTTTTGACTTTAAACCTGCTTGTATGTAATTAAATAAAATTTTGAGTTTTCAATTTTCATCGTTATTTTACCAAAGTTGCAATATATTATTGGTACAATATTATCAAAAGTCAGTAATATACGAAAACAAAGTGCTTTATACTATTCTTATAATTAACATTAATGATTGAAATAACACATATTATGTAGAAGAACTAACGGGACGCCGCAAGTTTTTAAAAATCAAGATTGTCATGTGTCCCTTTAAGTTTGTTCTTATCCTCCAGTTCTGGTTCGTGACCAATGCAGCATTCTTTATAACGAGATGCAGCCCCTCGGATGTAATGACAGTGGTCCACGTTCATCTTCGTAGACGTTCTACTGGTCAGTCGCCGATCTAATATTAGTGTCACATCGTTTTTTGTTGTTGTTGAGAATGCTAAAAATGGTAGTCGGGCCTTGAGTCAACTCGAGCGTCAGACTTTTCAGATATATAGTATTACAACTTTAAGTTTAAAGGTATAGAATATATTGTTGTAAAATAAACTTCCTTGTCAGTGGATGCTGAAAAAATGGTTTTTTCAAGTATAATTTCACATGTATAACATGTATAATCACAAGTTTGTTCTCATTATTCTACAATGTCCACCAGTTTGGGTTCATGACCTGTATTCTTTACGAAGAGATTCAGCCCCTCAGATGTTACAGCAGTGGACGCAGTGTTGATCATCGGGTGGAAGTACATCTTGGTGAATGTTCCGTTTGTCAGTCTCCGATCTAATATTAGTGTTACATCGTTTTTATTGTCGTTGAGAATGCCAAACAGGGTAACCGAGCCTTGAGTCAACCCGAGCGTCTGCTGCAAGATGCTCTCGTCTGCAAATCTGAGTCCCCCAGACACCCCGACAAGCTTCGCAAGGTCGTTGAGTTTAACGTCAGTATCACAAGGAGCGCAAAATAAGTATAGCCGTTTCTTCTTGTCTTTGAGGAAGAGGTTTTTGGCGAAAGCTCCTTCCAGATGTGATACATATGGAAGAGCTTGTTCCACCGTGAACACCTGAAATACAAACAACAGTTTTTATTTGGTTTACAGCGCCAATGATATATTCACATCGACCAGCACCAAAAATGTCCATACCCAACAAACCGCCTAAAAATACTTGCCTCCAGACTTGAACCAGAAATCAATAACACGGATCCAACCCATCTTCTGAGAATAAGTTATACAAAACAAATATGTATTTTGAGGAAAGATTTTCCTATACTTCTTGGAAAACCGTTGTTAGACAGTAGTTGTACATCACCATCGTATGATGCATATTCGGTTCCAATAATAGCATCTTAGTTAAAATCAACTTTCTTTAACAGCTGTTATATTGCCGTAAGTATCTGGTCAAGGTTCTTGTTAAAATCAACTTTCTTAACTGCTGTTATATTGCCTGAAGTATATGTTCAAGGTTCTTGTTAAAATCAACTGTCTTAACAGCTGTTATATTGCCTTAAGAATCTGGTCAAGGTTCTTCAGAAAGTGGAGGGAAATATAACACGAAACAGCGTCTATGATAAATATGAGTAAAACGAAGTTGGTTTTTATTATTTCAGACATAATGAAAAAGCACTTTGGTGTCAGACATAGAGAGAGGATAACAGTGTCAGACATAGAGAGAGAGGATAACAGTTTATTTGTCATGACAATCTTATACTCAAAATAGTGTATATATACAATGCTGACAAGTCCCTTTAAAACACGATAGGAAGCGCTACGTCACAGCTAAATTAAAAGTAAAGGAGCTACTGGTTGGGTCCGACAAAAGGTCACCATATATATAAGAATGTGTCGAGGCGCTTGTCCTAATCCGTAATTCTGAAACAATGGGAGAATAATCGAGTCTTATACAGATAAACAAGTATGTATATTCATTAATTTACATAGCCGCAACTCGTAGGATTTCCGCAACTGACGTCATCGGTAAAATAACAGACGAATGATACTTGCGATATTAATAGCTTAATGTTTTCTTAGTATTAATGCATCCTTTCATTTTAATAAGTGGCAATGATGAGAACTCATGCTCTCTATTTTGTTTTGATTAATTGTGAAAAGCTCTGAATAAATTGTGCATGTTGGCAGTTTTCAGTATTTCCTAGATCATATGTTCCCTGCTTTCGCTTGCTTTGTGTAAGTTTGTTTTGGAGACGATCTTACAAATCCTAGCGTGTGTAATTTCAAACGAGGTGGTATTTACCTCGGTACCGGCTACTTTCGGTTTAGAGTTTTAAAAAGCAAAAATGTTGTTTAGTAAGTTCGGTTCATATAATTTAGTAAACTAAATAAATGTATGTTGACGTTCTTATTAGGTTTAATAGAATCGGTGGCGTTCCGGGATTATAACTTTGGTTTGACAAACAAAATGACGAATAAATATCAACCATACTGTATTCGACGATTCGAAGGATCATGGAAAAAAAGAACAATGCTTACCTCTGGATGCTCCACTGTTTCATATTCAATGTTCCATTCTTTTAATTTAGCTTCAAGTCCCTCTCTGCCAACATGTCCGTTCTGTTCAGCCATGATTTGTACAATGAATGTTGATATAATTCCCAGGATTTATAATATGATGCAATCACGCAACGCGTTGTCACGTTTATAATTAAAACAAAAACTGAAAACGGTGTAGTGGTAGAAAATACGTCCGATCAAATACTATGTTGTTGGCTCACACTGTCCAGTATAGGTTATTTGGAGTCGCCCCAGAGAAAGGGGAAGGATACATATGAAACCTGGAACCTGCCCTCCGCTTATTAACGAATATTCTCCTATGTTTCTTCAAGTGCTAGGACAGGAGGATAGACGGGTCTCCGCCATCAATTCCGTTTTGTTCAGCCATTATTCATATAATGTTCAAGGAATTCTTATGCAAAGCATTGTCACGTTTATTATTAAATGCGAAACTGAAAGCTGTATGGTGGTAGAAAATACATCCAATCAACAGTTTTGAAAAAATATAGTTTGTTTGAATGGTGTTTTACGTCATTTTTAATACATGTTAGGCCATATTTGACGATCGATTTGTAGTAGGGCGCCTCAGACCACTCCATTTTCCCTCGGTGGAACCAGTATATATACCACGTTATATGCAAAAACATTTAAAATTACAGAGTAATTGTATTTTTAGTGTATCTGATCTTTTGACGCCCCTTTCCCTCGGGCCCCCACGGATGATGTAGTGGGGGAAATGTTAACAACTTGTAATCCCATCAACATAACATTCCATATGAGACATAATACAAAAATATCCTATATTACACCCCACCCACCCCAACCCCACCCCCCACCCCACCCCCACCCCACCCCCACCGCCACCGCCACCGCCACCCCACCCCCACCCCCATCCCCACCACACCCCCATTATTATGGACAGACGTCTGAGTTTGAAATAACAAAATCGTTTCGTATACATACTCCCTGTTTATACCAAGTTATGTGTGCACGAATATGAAAACATTACGGTGTAATTGATTTGTTAGTGTATTTGACCTTTGACCCCCACCCTACCCCCACTCCACCCCACCTCAGCCTGATGGGCCCTGGGTGCGGTGCCAAAAATAATGTTGCTCTTGCTAGGCGTAATTATGTGGGGGAAGTCATACACTAAGTGGTTAAGGAGGAGATGTGCTAACGGACGGACGGACACACGGTAAAAGTGTATGTTACACGGAAACAAACATTTTGGAAACGTGTAACTGTAATGTTCATATTGGTGAAGTTGCCGTTTGGACCCAGGGGTCAGACCCTAGAACTGAAACAGTATCTCGTACACGACCTAGGAAATCGCTGCGCTAAATAATTATGAATACCATCCTTCAACTGGTGTAGCAAGAATTACGGTTACGAAGAAACAATAAAGGGGGGTTCTTATAACAGGATAACAGCCAATTGAATTTGCTGATAACAGTTAACAGTAAATAAAAAAAATTTAAAAACAGTTAACAGTACATCTAATAACAGATAACAGTTAATATTTTTTCACAAGGTCAGATAACAAAATATGAACTTCACGTGAAGTTGGCAGTAGCAGTAGCAGCAG